>KN824284.1:726095-746267 GCA_000827415.1 Serendipita vermifera MAFF 305830 | reverse complement strand
CACAGAGTATGATAGCAGGCTTGGTTGCCTCTGGGTCCCTTCCCTCCAGCACAGACGTCAGGAATTCTTCAAGCGCTTCCCATCCTGCATCGGTACTGAGATCCGATTTGACATTAATTTCTACCACGCCTTTTGCCAGTGCTTGTTTGACTGATTGAACAAGGTTTGGAGATGTTTGAGTAAACGCCGTATTGGAAACCACTTTGATATTCGCTGCCGCCACAGCGGGGCTCGAATCGGATAAAGGGACTGAGATAGCCACCACCGGGACCTTCGATGAGCTTATACTGTAATTTAAAGGAATCAGTTCATTCTTTCCATTCGATTATGAGTGTATTTACGCACAGTTGATCTACGGATCCGACTGCAGATTCCGGAACGGAAACGACTACGCCGGAGAGACGACTGGAGAGGGAAGTCCCAAGAGCAGCCGTATATGTGCCGAGAGTATCGATGGATGAGATTGCAGCAGATGAATCGAGCACCGTTGTCGGGTGAACGGTCGTAGGACTGGGAGGCAATGGGAAGCGCTCTCCAGTGCCACTGTTTGGAGGAGAAAAGGCAGACATGGGCAGTCGTGGAATTGCCTTTGCTGGTTTGTTTCGACGAGCACTTAGAGACGCGTTGGAGGATTCAGTCGCGAGAGATGCCATGGTGGACGCGGGGTGAGATGAGAGTAAGTGATGATAGTCGACAACTTGGGGGGTCTTTATCTTTAAAGATACTTTGCATTGCCTATACACATCTTAGTATCAAACTTTGCGCAAAGCATCGCCATTTATTTGCGACCAATATTCTTTCTTGCACAGCTGGTGGCGGCGAGCTTCGCGTCACTGACATTTGTACAAGGGAGCGCCAGAGGGCGCACAGTTTTGGTTCCTTATTACCTCTATACCTGTAGCCACCATGTGAAATGGTTGAGAAGACATCGCCGCCTGGCCAATCAGATTGGTCAATCAACCAAGAGACATACATGTAATTCAAACTAGACTACAGGCACAAAAGTAGACGACGACATGATGTGATGGTACTAACAATGGCAGTGAAGGACGTGAAGCCAGAGAAAAAGAACCAGAGTGCAGCAAACGACGATAAAAAACAAGAGACGGAAAATAAACAAAAATGATCATATATCTATTCTGAAGAGTAAGAAAGGCGCTCTTAGAAAAGGAGAGGGAGAGAAAACGCCGTACCTTGTCGAAACCAAAAGTAGCCTATCTGACCACGTTCACAGCTTTGGGCGTTTGAGGCCTCCCAATGCCATTCCCCACTTGTGAATTATCTGCAGCCGAGTCGCGCTGTGTAGTGGCCAACATAGAGATTAAGGCAGGTATGAGAGAGTTTTGAACGCAGAGAGTTTCAATCTCGCGCCCATCCCTTACTATCTCCGACGAATTAGATCCCTTGGCCTGTCGTTCATGTGAATCTTGAGAGAACATTTGACCGAAAGATGCGCTAAAGGTGTTCTTGCCGATGTGAGATTCGGGTGGGGAGCTTGTAGCCTATTTGCCAACAATTAGTGAGAAAAGACTTAAAAATATGACTAGCTCTCTTACCGAAGATATGGTACCACTTCCTATTAGAGATTCTCTGAGCACTTCGAAAGCTACCATTTCGGCGGCCCGTCGGATCCGTGGGGGTACACCTCCGCCGACGGACAAGACTGGAGCAAAAATGCCTTGTGCCGTAGGTGGGCGCTCAGGCTCTAAAATCCCGTTGGCCCTATTGATCCTGGTTTTGAGGACCTTGGCCCAGTGATCATACTCTCTGGGGTCTTCGATACTGAAGACATAGACTTTTTTGCTACTTCCATACGTGGACTCTAGCTCGCTGTCGAGGCTCTCGTTATCATTTGTCTGACGAGGTTCCTTGACTTCGACCCTCATGGTATTCCGCATAAATGCCCGTTCGATCACGATCTCGCTAGCAAGTGGCATTGCACTATAGAGGTGCGCATTTGCGCCTGCCCTCCAGTAAAGGATAGCTTTTGTTCCGAGAGATGTTCCAGTGACCCTAAAGGTTGCCTCGGAGCTGTTTGCAAAGTGCAACGTAGGCGGCTCGAACAATAAGCCTGAGCCGAGGAGATGGATCCTAAAGTTGGGGTCGGGTGCCGGGATACGAACTCGAACGACATCTGATTTGACACGGTAGATAAAGTGCATGGGGTTTGTCGCTCCAGTCACCGTAACCGATAGACGAGCATCACCAGGCATCTCTTTAGGCGCAGAGATTCTTTCCTGCCTGATGGCTTCGTAGATATCTTCGAGAAGGTCGTCTTTGATAGAATAACGTGGATCGTAACTTCGAACTGACTCGAAGAATGCCTGTGCAGTGGCTGGCGGCTCCGAATGAGCATGTCTCATGTGATGAGATGCATTTAGCAGAACAATAGATATGACCAGTTTCCTGGCGCATTCTTTGTCAAACGCGATTATGTTGCCATTGGCGGCAAACCAACGAGCTGCGAATCCAGTCAGGAGATTCTCCAGGGAGCTAGGTTCCGCCTCATCCGATAGTAGTATCGAGAGCAAGAAGATTCGCAGAGCATGGTCGATACGGATGCCAGCGAAGTTGAATTTGTCGACGAAAGCGTGCAAAATGTCACGGCTGCTTCTTCTGGCCAAAAAGTCTCCTAAGCGCGCCCGACCTAGCTCGTGTGTTTTGTAGAGGATATCAGCGATGAATAGTGGCTGGTCTTTTTTGATTCCAACGGCCTCACAGAGCTTCTTGACTGCTCTCGCTTGGTCCCTTGGGAAATCACTGATAAAGGATTGGAGGAAAGGACTCCGCCTATCGCCTGAGAGCCCCTGAGAACCCATGCTGAGAATGGGACCCAAGCACCGTTTCAACTCGAGAACGTTTTTAACAACAAATGACTTGTCCATAACCAGTCCTCCTTCGATACTGGTCATGCACTTGGCTATTATGAGCAGGTCGCTGAATAAAAATAATGTGCGGTCCTTCACTGAATCCCTGCTCACTACTTGAAGGACGGGTGTCACCAAGAGGAGCTTGCGCGGTGGGTCTTCTAAAGGTTTGAACTTGCTGTCGATAGATCCAGAGCTGTTCCTATTGAGTAGACTATCAATGCTCGCGATTATTTCTGCCGAGCTCAGTGTTTTTGGCACGTAGTTGTTGTTCGATTTCGACCGAGTAAGGGAAGGACTATGAACCAAGAACGGCGAATGAGACCTTCCGGGAGACATGAGGTGCGGAGGACGAGAGAGTTCGAAACCTGGCGATTGTGCCCTTATAGGAGGCGATTGCGCTCGGCTTATGGAGTCTTTCTTGAGAATGGAGGGTGACTGCGCTCGTAATAGAGGTGACTGTGGCCTTGATGCATTTGGGGGCGGAGAACGGATGCGCGAAACCGGCGGGGGAGTTCGCGTTGTACGAGGAGGTTCGACAGGAGCAGCGGTTGTGGGTGCTGGTATAGGAACAGTTGATGGAGGTGGAAGGGAGAGGGGTGCGGGTGATGGGGGTCTCTGTTCTTCTGGAGGTGAGGATGGTGGCTTCTGCGTGTCTTCCGGCAAAGACGCGAGGGGGGCATTTCCAAACGCTTCTTGGACGCTTGCGACCATAGTCACACCCGGTTCTAGTCGAGGTTGAGGACCCCTAGCGTTAGATTCCTCTTCTGGAACCGAGTTATTATCTTTGGAGTCATGGGTAAAGAGGCCAAACGCTTTTCTCAAAGATCCTTTTGAAGGGGTGGATTTAAGACCACCTCCCGCGTTCGTGTCAGCCAGTGACGATTTTCTCGAAAGCCCCTGAAGTAGGTTTGGTGTGGAGGGTCGCCTTTGCAAACCGCCATGAGGCAAGAAGATATCTGCTGCGGATGGTCTTCTGTTTAAGTTCGCAGGAGGTGGGCCTGTTCCCTTTTCTCCAGGTGATGGAGTGCCTCCCGGATAGCCACTCTGTTGCTGATGATAAGGCGATGGAGAGGGGGACAAAGAGTTGTTACCGGAGCCGGGTTGCAGCACCTTTAGCCACTTTTTGACATTAGAGCCAGTGGAACCCGCTCTGGAGATAGTAGCGGTAGACTCGAAATATTCTTCCTGCGATAAAGGCCATGCGCGGTCTGGCTGTCGAAGGTTCCCAGTGGATGGATTCCGTTGCAAAGTTCGATCACCATGCTCGCTACCCTCGTCTGGAGAGTGCCTCGTAGATGGCGGGAGCGGGGCTGAGAGGGCGGCGGGATTTAAATGCATTGGGAGGGGTTGATAACTAGCCTGTTGTCCAGCTGAGCTTGGCTCTCCTGGGATAGCATTGGCTTCGGAGATTTTTCGATTGTGCCTTTGCTCTTCAAGCTGATATATACCGGGGAATGGCATCAACTTGGAATCGTTGTACTTTGCGAAATCACCCGGAGACGGCGGTGGCATTGGCGATACTCCGCGAGGAATGCTAATAGCAGAATGGAATCCGGAGGGAGAAGTCCCGGGTAGGCCATTATTGTTCGCAGCAAGATTCGAGACCATGGATGTGGGCCCATGGGATCCAGTTGATAACATCTGCTGACTGCTGCCACTTTCTCTGCTGATCCCGCTTTCACCCTTTTCACCCCTCTCTCGAACCAGCGAATTTGACCTAGATCGTCGGCCAATAAAGGTCTGCTTCACTTTGGCCCAGTGGCTGATCTTCTCCCCGCTGTTTTTACGCTCGCTCGAGCCATCTTCATCCCCTTCTGGCAGTGGTGATGCGGTGTAGCCCATACGATACGAATCTTGCGACGCTCCGGTATCCCGCATGCCGCTCCCAGTACCAAGCCCTCTTGCTCCGGAAGACATCGAATTTTTGTCAGGAAAGTCGGAACCTGAGAGGGGACTTGAGCGTCCGTCATCTGTCAGAGCTATCGGTACGGCAAGTGAAGAAGATGGCGCAGTGTCTGGACGAGCAGGTATGGGAATCGCCGATGAATGATCGGGCTGGAAGTTCGTAGCAGGCGCTGGACTCGCACGAGACGCAAAGCCAGGCTGCTGGGGTAGTACATGGTCCCATTCATCTTTAGGAGGGACATCGGGAACCGAGTCATGATCGTCATCAACCGCTTGTTGCGCAGATGAACTTTGTTGAAGGGCCTTGAATGCTAAGAAGTCTTCACTCTCGCCATTGTCGTCCTCGTCGCGGACTAGATGCAAAAAAAAAAAAAAAATTAGCGTTGGATCGTGCAGCTCCAAGTGCAACGTACAGTAACTATCCACAATCCAAGAAGCGGATGCTGTCGACTTGGGCTCCCAAGCTCTAGGTGCTGGTGCTAAGCGGCTACCTTGCACAACCTGGCTGTCTCTGTTCGGCGCGGGCTGGTCCTCATGATCATATTCCGAGTACTGACTGGGTTGATCCTTTCCTGGAGACAGAATGATGCTCATTGGGAATGGCTCCAAGTTGACCAATGGAACAGAATCATCGCCATATTCTTCCTCGTCGATACCTCCAGCTTTGACTCGGCCTTTTCGGCCAAAGCCAGTAGGTTGTCCATCTTGGCCATATTGGTGCATAACGATAGGGACTCTGCCCATGCCCGTGATACTCCCGAACCCTGGCGACGATTGCCCGTCAGTGCTCGATTGTAAGGAGGGAGAATTAGACATGTGTTGCATGCGCCTAGGAGGCTCCAATGGCTCATAACTGTCAATACTCGGCCGTGCTGCGGCTTCTGGGACGTCAGGATGACTAGGCTCCATGACGGGTGTTGGTAGTGGCTCGTCTTCCTCCTCAATCAACACTTTGATGTTATTAGCACCTCCAGCGCTTCCGCCACTTGCTGCGCGTAGTAGGTTGAGGCCCTGGTGATAGCGAGCGAGTTTCTCCTCTTGTTTCAGGAGATCAGCATCGCTGAGCTCCTCGATGCGCCGGGGCGTTTCTGATTGTGGTGGGTGATTCGCGATACCATTGAGGCCTCCGATACGAGGTGAGGAATTGGCCAAGAGTGAGACCATGCCATCCAAGGGAAGTGCAGGGGAGTTATGTCCAGACGGCCTGGGAGAAGGCGTGAACCGTGTAAGAGGATGCCGGGGCGGTGATCCAGGAGTGGGGAGTGGATGGGAATTTTGATGGGGGGAAAACTGAGACGCAGGAGTCGTGATGCCGCTTGCGCTTGTGCCTTCTGAACCAAACCGTCGCTCATCGGATGAGAACTGAGAATGGTGATCGTGATGATCGTGGTCTTCCATCCCAGTGAGAGAATTTATGCCGGCCGCATTCGAGCTCGTACGCTTGCTCCGCCTACGCCGTCTTTTGTTTTCGCGAGCAACGATCTCAGGCATGACCAGGACTTCTTCTGTTCCAGGGTTCACTACTGTCTCGTCAACGTCATCGTGTATACCCTGGTTTGGGTTAGATGGGCCATCCAAGGGCACTACGGTGGCGTTTGGCGTGACTGGGCCGACCCGGCCCCTGAGTTTTTGGAGCATGGCGGCCCTGGCTGCACCGCGCTCTCCGCCAGCAACCGTATTGCTCCGTGCAATCATCCCAGCAGGAGGCGGTGTATTTGTTGCATTGCGTGTCTCCGTGATTGCCGTTATGGATGGCTTGACCGCAGAAGGGCTGGTCGACGCGCTATTGACAAAGGGAGGGAACAACTCCGAATCGGCAGGAGAAAGGTTGCCACCCGTGAGTTTATGTAGAGCATGTGCTCTGCCCACACTGACGGATCGCGACAGGCCACCAGCTGTGTAGTTGGATTGGAGCTCTGCGAGTGTTGGGGGGCCGGAGGTTCCGTTGGGTGAAAACGCGGATTGGCCGGTCGAGAAGAGTGATTGTTGAAAGGGTGATATAGGAGTAAGAAAGGTGCGGTCACGCCTTTGCGGCGAGGGTGTAGCGTTTAGGGAAGGGTCGGGACGTTGTTGTTGCGACTGTAGAATATCTATTGGCCCCTGTTGAGCGAGTTCTTCTGAATGGCGTTCTGGGGTAACTGCGATACCTATGGCTATCGCTGCAGCCGGAGTGCCTGGTCGTTGTACGGGCGTTATGATGCTGGTTGTACTACTCGGAGGTATTTCTAATTTGGGCGTTCCGGAGCGACTTCCCCTTGATCTCGATCGTCGTCTCCTACCTCGAGTGAGTACCGGAGCGATTGTGGGTTCACCATCCATCAGTCCGGCGTGCTCTTGTGTATCCGTTTCAGGTCTCTCTTGTGCAATCGGCGTTGCAGTTTCGTGCGTAGCTTGTAGAAGCTCTTCTTCCTTATTTGGCTCGTTTGTATCCGTTGTTAACAGAGGTAGCTCGCCAGTAGTCGTGAATGGTGTCGTTGCCGTGCTCACACTGGGGGTAATTCCAGCACTTCCATCTCCATCTGATCCATGGACTGCTGGTCTACGTCCGTCCTTCATTCGTGGCAAAGAGGCAGCTCGCCGTAATCGAGCAACTGAGGCTGCCCGTACGTCGGCAGCTGGTTTAAGATTGTTTTCCATATTCTACAATTCGTTTCATATCCCAATTCATAGTTTCGAGTGATATCGAATGCCAGGCGATGAACCATGTCAACATTGGATGGCTTTACGATTTTTCAAGGAGAGAGACTGACCTTCCATACGGCGTGAGTTGTTTCAGATTATAGGTAATTGGGATATTTGGAAGATTATTGAGAATATTTGAAGGATATCGAGGTGGATAAGGTCGGGTACAGGAGGCAGCACTGCTAACTTGGACTTCACCGCCTCGGTCCCTTAGCATGGGTAAACGCAAAAAGTCCTCTCGCAAGCCAGGAGGATCTAAGAAGAAAGAGCCCTTAGGTTCGCCTCCCTTGTTGCCCTAGTACGCGCCCTCGTTCTAACCTGTGCTTGCCAGAGACGACGTTCTCGTGCATTTTCTGTCATCACGAAAAGTCTGTAGCATGCAAGATTGATAAGAAGGAGCTTATTGGTCACTTGTTCTGCAAAATCTGCGGGCAGAGCTTTCAAACTCGAGCAAATTGTAAGCCCATGCTCATTACGCCTACGACAACGTGACATTTGTGCTAATAACGACGAATCTAGACCTTACAGAACCGGTAGACATCTTCGCCGATTGGATAGACAGTAGTGAAGCAGCATCCAAACTCGCTGCTCAGCGTGGCCCTATTAGCCCAATCGTTGCTTCTGCGGGAGCCGCAACGTCACGGGCGCCTCGTAATGCCGCTCTGGAAGACATTGACGAACAAGACGCGGCCCCCAGACGTCGTTTCGTGCAAGCAGATTCGGACGAGGAGGATTGAGCCTTTCGGACTCTAATCACTGTATCAGCTAACATTCAATAAGATTGTCTTAATCGTATTTGGGTTCGCATTATCCTCGCCGTTTATTTGGCACCAATGTTTCATGTTGACGGTGAGATTGAGACGAGTTTGATACACTTAATGTGGCGTCTACCTGTCAGAGGTGACTGCCAGTGCGCAGTAGATGAACAGAACAGCGTTGGGGATGAGAAAGATATCTGTCATATTCTCGCAAGTACCTAGAAAACATACTACGCCTAATAAGCCTTCTTCTGAGCCAGCGCGAGATGTGCACTGTGCTCGTCGTAAGGGTTTTTCGAGAGAGGAATCTCGCGCCACAAATCAGGAGTCAAGAAGGAGTAAGTCTTTGTTATCTAGAGTAGTTGTCAGTATAAGAACTAATCCCCACGGGGATCAACGTACCGCAGCAAAAGTGGCCTTCAAGAAGTTACCCATTGTCGCGGTGCTACCCTTTGCTTGCGTGTAGCAATCCTGTACACCAGCAAGCTGGAGCAATCTCTTTGATGCGGGGGCAGCGACGATACCAGTTCCACGGGGAGCAGGGATCAACCGACACATGACGGATCCGACCTTTCCAGAAACCTTACTGGGGACGGTATGTGGCTCTTGAAGGGCAGCACCCCAATATCCTCGTCGAACCGGGACGACAGAGAGCTTTGCGGTGATGATGGCTCCGCGGATAGCGGTGGCTACTTCCTTTGCGCACTTGACACCGAGCCCGACGTGTCCATCAGAGTCTCCGATAGCAACAAACGCCTTGAATCGTGTACGTTGACCAGCACGCGTTTGCTTCTGCACCGGCATGATTTTCATCACTTCATCCTTGAGCTTGGGCAAGAAGAAGTCGACAATCTGGTACTCCTTGACGGGAAGAGAGAAGAGGTAGATTTCTTCCATCGATTTAATCTTTCCATCTTTTACCAGGCGACCCAGCTTGGTCACGGGAGCCCTATAAAAGTGTGCCACTTTGTGAGTAACGGGCGTGAACGATGGACTGCGAGCTCACCATTCCTTCTCATCATCACGCTTAGCTCCTCTTCGTGGTCCTCGACGTCCACGTCCACGATCTCCTCTTCCTCGTCCGAATCCACCGCGACCTCGTCCGCCAGCGTCAGCCATATTTGTATGAGATTAGCAAGTAAGCCTGAATTATGGAATCAGCAACGAGATCTCAAGCACATTGTTATAAATGCAGACCTGTGGTTATCGACTAGAGTCGTATTTTGGCGAGGCAAACTCGTTCAGTTTGTTTGTCTCGGCCAAATACTTGCATCGAGCGCCAAAATTCACCCGCAAAAGATATGAAGCACCACAACGAGACAAGTCTAATAGTTTTGGGCTATCAATACAATTTTTTACAGACTGTTCCTCAGGAGAATGCAAAAACAAAAAATCAATCGGGGAAACGAGATCCAATTCTACTCCCAATGCATTTGTTCGTTGGAGACACCAACCCTCGGTATCGTTTTGCCTTGTTCGCCTTCAGCACCTTCTTCCGCGTCTTCGTCCAGTGTATAGTCGCCAAGGTCAATCCCTACGCTCTGGTTGGACCCAGAGAGCCCAAAGGAAGATAGGGTGCTATCACGAGCGCCTGATACGATAGTGGAAGCTTGAGATAGAGGCATACTCGGCTCATGCAAGTCTGACATTGGCGGGGACGCATGTGCAACGGAATCAGGTCCAGAAGATGAAGGTGTGTCCCCACTACGGCTCTGTGCTTCTGTCGATAACGGCGAACGCATTGGGCCTGGACTATCCAGCTTTGAGTCACCAGAGTCGAGTCGCCGCCTCTTCGCCGAGGACGGACTCGATGGCAACGACTCTGGCTCTTGCGACGCGCGTTTTCGACTAGTTGGAGGGGATAGAGAGCCAAGAACTGGTGTGCTGCTTCGCCCACCTATCCGTGCTAGGAGTGTTTGCGCGACGCTGGCCGGGGTGCTCACAGACGAATCAAGGTCGGTATTAGTAGAGAAACTAGGGGGTGTGGCTGGGTGCTGGATGAGCTGAACGGGGGTGTCTTTGCCTTGTGCGAGTTCTTCCGTGAGCGTCGTGTCCTTTTCGTCAATGTCAATCGGCGATGTGTCCATCTCATCGAGGGTTTGATCGAATACGTCGTCGGTCATCTCTAGCTCATCGGCGACATCTTCATCCTCGGATTCTTCTTCCTTCTTCTGGGGGACTGGCTCGTTGATGACAATGCCTCCTGTGGGGGCCTTTTTGGCCGCTCCTCGTAAACGTTCCTCTTCTTGTAGTTGACAAGCGCGCTTGCAAATGCTACATTGACACGTTACAAGCGGATGAATCGACTTTGACCACAAAGCCCATATCCATCGTAGGCTATGGCCTGGAAGTACGTCGAATGTCGCCGGTACAAATGGAACCGATTGGACAGCGCGAGCCTCGACTCCAGTTAGCTCAATATCAGGCAGGGCGGCAGCGTTTGTTTCCGAGCCATCAATAGATCTGGCCGTCTCGGCAGCCGACATGACTGATGCCATAGTAGGCGATTTTGGATCGGTGGGCGCTACAGCCGGAGGTGGAGAAGGGGTGGTCTGCAACGTGGAGGTAGTTCCTGTGGGTGATTCTAAAAGGTTGGTGGATTCGCTTGAAGCAGAGGACGATTTTGATCTAGAAGACGCGTCGCTTATCCGTCGTTCGCGGTGTTCTTCCAGTTTGCGGCTCCGCCAATTATACCCCGTGACCCAAAACTCTGGCTTGAGCAACCTTTTCCAGACATCGAGAAGAGTCCAAGAGGAGAGCTGTGTGCCCGGGTCGCTAATGGTCCCAGGAGCCGACTCGCCCTTGTCAAACTCCCAGACTTTTGAGTCGACCAGACACCCGTCTGAAACTTCTGCAATAATGTTTTTAAACGCGGTTTCCAAGATATCGATCATGCATTGGGACCATAGCATCTGCAAAAGTTCTCGAAGTTCCGCAGACGGCACGTGGTACACCCAGTGGGCATATTTGCGCTCGCCTGACGTTGGGTGAATCACGAGGAGCGCATTGGGCTGATTCCCATGCCAGTGGGGTTGGCGTGGGTGTGTCTGTAAGTCGATGACGTCAAGAGGGGAGAACCAGCTACCACCAAGGATGAGATTTCGAACAAAATCCCGTGTAGCTAGCTCGCGTATTGAAGGTTCCGTGTATAAAATTGCTAAATCTTCACTATCCGAATAGGCAGCTTGTTCCATTGAGAACCCGCGCATCAGGCGGTCGCCTGCTACGGCTTGATAGGAGTAATCCTTGATTTTTGTGTTATGTAAAAGCCATTTTCTTTCGCATACTTGGATGCAGAGTTCTTGAACGGAGCCTTCCCCGTACGTGTGATAGTTTGCAAACAGGTCGTCCATGTCGGTTTGCTGGGCCATTAGGGTATTGATGCCGTGCCGCTTCATAGCCTGTCGTGTGGCGGTAATGCGACATTTCTCGCACGTGTAGGAAATGCTCCCGAACCAATTGTCAAAGTCATCGACGGGATAGAGCGTGGAATAGTAGTCTGGTGGTTCGTTGCGGAGTACTGCCTCATCCTTGAAGCAAACACCGCAAAAGCCACCTTGGTCGTGTATTTTGCATACTGCCACGTATCCAGCGTACTGGGTATATGTGGCGGCGCCGGACAGGGCGAAACTGAGTCGTCGGCCATATGCGACACAGGCGGCACAAACGAATCGACGAGCGAGGTGAAAGTGATCTCGCGTGATGAATTGGTCTGACGTAGAGCCATTGAACCATGTCTGCTTGAGCGAGTCCCACATTTTGGGGTCGTGGCCATAGATGTAAAAGGCGAGTGTTTGCCAAAAGTTGGACGAGTTCACTAAAAGGATAGCAAACGTTAAGAATCAGAATGGATATTAAAGATCCATTACTGACTGGCTGTAGCCCATCTACTGCATACATGGCTGAACGAATCGTATGTTCTTGATGCACTCAGTGCCCGGATCTTGGCAATGCCGTCTTGGTATATGGGCTCCACCGGGATTGCGAGTTGATAAAACTCGTTCATGAAGACCTCATTGGCTATGGAGCTAGAGGAGGCGGTCAGCACTGGTCCGGGTACCAACAGGCGCAGACGTTCAGGGAGGGAGAATGGAGAGCGGAACACGACCGCATTCGCGGTTTGCTCGTTAATTTTTGAGAATGAGACGCAGAAGAAGGTCAGATTCGATCCATAGCTCGTCCGAAAACCCACAAGCGCCTAATAGCGCACATCAAGCGGAGTTGTGACACGAACAAGGGGGTGACAGCTTCTACGACCACTTCAAAAATTCGAGCAAAAAAAACGGCAAGTGAGAGTGAAAGAAGGATGAGAGGAGCAAGTGTCACGTATGTTCACTGCTAGACTCGACGCCGAGCAAGCGTCTGGGGTGGGTAGCCACATCAATCGGGGGGGCCAGTAAAACTGTGAGACTGACTGAAGCAACTCTGCAGGCAAGTGGGCCCATCCTTTTGCGTGCTTCTGCTTACTCCCCATTTCTTGCTAATTGTCGGCCAAGACGTCGCGTACAATTGAGGGGGGACCTTGGGCCTTTTGGGTCGAGATTAAAGTACGCTGCGCCCATGTGGTAAGCCGCCTTGCTTATTCAGTTTTCAATAGCTGGTTGAACAAGAAAAAAACAGTAAAAATTGGGATTATACAGGAAATGTAAAACAAGGATAATTTTGAAAGTACGGGTGGGCCAAACCCGCAGTGCGCTGCTCAAAGCAGCGGTGGAACGAGTGTAAAAAAACAAGATCAACAACAACAGTAAAGTCCGGTCTGGGAAAAATTGAAGTAAAAGAGGCCGGGGGTTGTGGCAAAAAAAGGGGACAAAGGAGTAGTATAAACTCCGCTGGAAATGGGCTGAATGAAAGTGTGCCCAAACCCAGATTAAAGGGGTGATCATAGCGTTGCGTAGGGTCGCGAGTCCTCGCACGCATCTCGTCCAGGGCATGTCTAGGTCGTATGTTCGTCGTGTGTTCGTCAAATCGTAAAGTCGTCCATGGGTGTGTGTGTGGGTGTGGGTGGGTGCGCCACCAAGCAGGATGGGGCAATGGATACCAGTTACAAGAGATAGAGAGAGGAGAGAGAGGAGAGGGAGCAGAAACGAGGCAACCGGGAAACGGAGAATAGATAGTCTAGAAGTACCAGCTATCCAGCGGTGATACTAGTTCAGTCTCAATAGGTGATGTGACGCATGATCTTGAAAAGGAAAACGATGGGTCAAAGATGGAGAGGTTCTTCAGGTCTTCAATGCTTCGCTTTGATGGATTTAGCTGTCCCGAACGGCTGTGAGCACGGGCGGCAATGGCAGAGACGTCTTCTTCGTCGTCACTCAAATCGTTCTGGTTCTCTTCCTCATCGTCGAACCAGGCACTATGTAAGGATCTCTTGCGCCCGTTGTTGATTGCTCCGCGGCGGTGGTGGGTGCTAGGTTACAATGTTAATTTTCACTGTGTGCATCTTGAGTGAATGAAATGAACCCTACCTTTTGCGGTTGGCGGCTCCACTGTTACTTCGCTCACGAACGCTGGCTAGCGAACTGGCGGTAATAGCGGTCTCATTGTCGCTCTCATCATCAGACGAAGAACGATTGCAGACGATAATACCGCTGCGTTTTGATGAGCGAGAGACAAACGACATTTGGCTGGTCGTCGCGACGGAGCGGGTGGTCGCAACAGAGCGGGCGGGCGAGTTGAGAGTAACTTCCTTTACAAAGGCCTCGGTTTGGTCAGAAGCTCTGATGTGTGCGAGCAACTGGCTGAGGGAGATCTACATAACAGGTGAGTATTAGCTTCACATGGGGCGACAGCGCTTACGGATTCGAGCTCCGCGGGGGCGGATGGGACGGCAAAAGGAGACGACGTATCCATTTTAATTTTTAGTTTTTAAGCGAAACGGAAAGGAAAGACCGGAAGAACAAAAAGAGAGAGGGGGAGGGGGAGGGAAGGGACTAAGGATTGCGAGGTCCAAAGCTGAGGTTGGCAAATCCACGCGGATCCGAGGATTTATAGGGCAAAAGGAGATCGACACACGCTGAGCCCATCTGAGTTGGGTAGAGGCGCCCACAAAGGAGCAATGCATAGAACGTCGCCGACGGCATTACATTTATTCTAGAATTTCATTTCATCAGTCTTATGCGCTGGGTGCCTGGTCGCCCTTCAGCAGAACAAACCAGTCCCGCTTTAAGGCATCGTTGCCCTCATTCAGACAAAGGGAGCTCAACTCTATTCAAGGCTAACAAAGCAGTCACGAACAAAAACAGCAAGCGTTCATCGTGGAAGAACTGTAACTCTACACAGCGTTCAGGTGTTAAATACTACGCCTACAATTCCCCAGCGGCTATTCGCGGCATGCAAGAAACGTCGTGGCCCGGGAGGTCTACGCTCTCGCCATCACATCAATAAAAGTTATATGAAATATGTGAGTTTTGCATGTCCCAAATACCATCATTCCATAACGGAGCCGGAGCGGGCACAGGAGCAGTAAACTGGATATCTTGCATAAAAAGGGTTTCGTCCAGCTCCATGTTCGCCTCGCCGAAAAACAAGGGTCCATCCATCGTATCATTGTTAAACTCTGACGAATGAAGAGAAGAGGATGTGCAGGAGGATGGCGGTGAGACGGAGAACAGCCCCCCCTCCTGCGACAACGGTGGCACCTGCAACGAGTGGCGTTGCTTGTCATGCTCGTACTTCATGGCTCTAACCACACTGCCATATGAATACAGCGATCCAGGAAATTGCCCCTGATCGTTGTGATACTTTTCCCAATGTCCTCTCATAACGTCGACACGTCCGTTGAACCTAAACCATAACTGTCAACCCCTAGGCTCAAAAATCAAATTGATCATTGTGCACTTACATATGATCACAAGGAAATCCGTTTTTGATGCCTATGCACCTTGGAAAGGCTTCCTTTGGGATGTGGGTCCACCGGTGACGCGAGAGTTGTTGACTTGTCTTGAATACGGAGACACATCCCGGGTGAAGGCAGCGTACGGCCTTTTTACCCGAATCAGCTGCCTGTTCCTTGCTTATGGGTTGGGGTGGCGTCGACCTTGACGGGGCTGGAGGAATTCGATTATGGGGTTCTTCCGAATCGTCAATTACTATTATGCATTTGTCTGTGGGCTGCTTTCTTGGTGGTAGGGGCCGTTTCGACGTGGACGGGACAGGAGGAGCTGGACAGCCTTGATCTCGAGGCTCTTCCGAATCGTCAAGTATCATTATATATTCCTTTTCACCTTCCTTGCTTGTTGGTGGGATGGCAGTCGACTTTGATGGAGCAGGAGTCGGCTTTGACGGGACTGAAGGAGCTGGACGATTTCGAACTCGAGGAGGCTTTAGCGGGTCCGACTCGTCGAGTATCATTATATATCTTGTTGGGCGTCCATTCTTGGAGAGAGATTTTGGACTCGGCGGTGGAATTGGATGACCTGGATGTTCTGCTTTCATGTGGACTCGGAGAATAGGACCATTAAAAAACGGCATATTACACCCCTTAACGGGACATCTATAACTGGAAGCAATGTTATTAGCACATAAGTTTCAACCTACACAACGATACATACTCGGTAGACTTGGGCTTAACGGTGGGTTTCGGGCCAGGCACATTCTTCGAGGTGGAACGAGTCTAAAACTCTATGAGAAACAGTATAAGGCATCAATAACAACACTTCAACACACCGCGGAGTCTTGAACGTTCATCACTCTGATAAGGCTACGATAGCGGCGCGGTACGATTTGGGGGAACGAGAAGGATATTGGTTCGTGAAAGTAAGGAGAAGAGGTTAGGATAGTTTATTGGAATGAAAATGCCCTGGTTTTATAGCAAGACGCCGCATGTCGGATGCAGGTCGCTCTGCGCGATGGACCCCCAATCAGTAGGCGTCAGTTGTGGTTTTCCAGTGAGAACAAAGCAAGAACGTCGGGGCGGTTGCATTGTGTTCGCTTAGGTCTAAGAGGAAGAGTCGGACCAACGCCTTGCGGCGCGTTGCTTTGTCTTGGGGCCCGGGCGCCACTCGGGGTCAGCCTCGGCACATCCCTAGGATCCTTGAGCGAGATATTAAGGCATGTCTGTTATTCTAATTTCATGGGCGCCGGAGCCTGGAAAGCCAGAGAGTTGATGGATGCGGTCGTTTAGCTGATGAAGGGGGGACGATCACTAACACAAGGATCGATAGAAACACGAGATATAAAAGGAGAGAATAAAATGCGTGGATGTGGGGAGTGTTTGGTTTAGGAGTCGAGGCTGTGGGTCTAGGATAGCTTGGCTACGATGCCAATCATGGTACGGTCCGAGGTGGTCGTCCACCAGTTGAGTATGGACGATGTCGAAGGGATGTGGTAGCTCGTGTCTGCCGTGTGGGTTCTACTGTCGCTTCCTCATTTGATATTCTCAACTGGAGTCAGCAGGTCACATAGGTGCCATACAGCTTTCACGAGGGCTTACATTTGCTCACGGGGCCGACTGATTCCATGCTGCTTCTTTCTATGCTTGTCCAAATCATATTTCCGAGTGAAGCGAAGCCCACTACAATGCATTGGGTGAGGTCCGGAACGACCCTGTAAAGTGGAGACTCACCAGCCATCCCAATCGCATGGGAAGAACTTGAGTGGTACATGGTGAGAGAAGAGGTGATCGATGCACTTTTGCAACGGGCCTTTGTAATCACACTCGTGCCATTGGCACTCGTAGTGCTTTACTCCGCCTTTGGAGCCCTTCCCTCGACTTCGTGTCTGCTCTGGATGGAGTACCTTTGTGAAGAGTATTTCCACCTCGTCGCTCGACGGCCGCTGAGGTGGCTGCACCTCATCCTGGGGGAAGTTACCTAGCACTTTTCGGAGATTGTCCCGATACTGTTGTGGTGCTCCTATTTGGGTGAGTTGGTCCAGTATACTTTGGTAAGATTCGTGAAGGGGAGGGGGGTTTTGAAGGCGAGCAGCAGGTTGCGTGCTCGTAGTTGCCTTCCAGGCAGGACGATAGGCTGTGAGTAATCTAACTTGGGGATTTGCTACTGGCTCGGTATCCGTTTTTTCAAAGGCGTGGCCCTTGGGGCGAGAACGGAGATTGTGGCCTGTTTCCCTGCTCATGGATATTGTACGCGCGGATTGTTTTCGTTTGAAAATATTGCAGGTGACGAAGAATTGGAAAGCTGAAAGGGGAGAAGTCGGGATTCTCAGGTTATATTCCTTATAAGGGCGCGCCCACGTTGCAGGAAACGACGAGAGCGGTCACTTCTTTGCTTTTGGGCAACAGACTGATCACTGTGTGATCGTAAGAGACGGACAGAGACGGCCCGTAACAGTTTGCTGTGCGAGGTTGAGCCCAAGATTGAAAACACACCCAGCTATGAGTACGTCCTCTCCTGACCTTGGAGAATGACAAACGCCGAGAGAATTCCTTTGCTAGTTTTCAAGTTGTCGAAATGAAGAACGTTTCCAAAAGTAAACTTCTGGGGTACGATGTGGTCCACAAGGGGAAGCCATTCTTATGGGTACGGTACCGTACGACTCCTTTGCTGGTCAAGGAATGCGGCGGTCCATTACCGGTACAGCCTCCCAAATCCAAAACGTTTACCAGGATTGAAAAGATTAGAATTTTCCAATAGAAGAGACGGGCAGCCTAATACTGGTTGACCGACTTGGGGCAGGGAGGCTGTCCCAGCACGACGTATTGTCACATCTAGAGCCCCGACCCTGTCAAGGGCGATGAGAGGGTCATCCCGCTTTAACTAGCAATTGGAGGATTGCCCATCAATCTGCCGCCGTGGTCTTACTTGTCAATCCAGACATAGCCCCGTCGTTGCGCCACACGTCGGCAACCCCCCGTTTTTGCCAGCATTCGCATCTCCAGTGCCAGTGAATGCTCCTCAATGAAAGTATCGTATACTTGGTGTTTTATCTCGTCTTTATTGGTAGTGTTCACAAGAAGAAAGGTACTTGAATTCGGCTGGCACGTAGCACGCCTCACACTCGATGGTTGACGATGAAATGATAATGATACAGAAGAAGGTACATGGTAGTTTAGGTAACATATTTTTGTAGAGAAAGGGTGGCCTTCCCTCCGAATATAAGGAGATATCACTAGACAATACAGATGCATACAGCATACAAAAGAGACTAATGAATACCATACAAGTGAAACGTGCCAGCCGTTGAGTATTTACTTTACCCTCATCCCACTGATATTGTGGAAGTCTGAAAGTGGCGAGATTTCTGGATTCCTCAAATACCAACGATTGTATGACAAGCCCGCTCAATTTCCGGAATAGTCGAAGGCCTCTTGTTGGTAGTAGTTCTCGATCCCTACATTCAAAAACGTTAGCATTGTTGGTCCCAGGTTTACATAGAGCCACGGCAGGATACACCCCCGTGGACACCCATGGAAACGATCTTTTGTTCTGCGTACCAGTCCCCTGAACAGTCATAGGGGGTTCATTCCTTGCTTGTGCTGGGATTCCATTGTAACACATCACGTAAACAGCTTGCTGCTCTGCGGTGAGCACTGGGTATCTTTGATAATGGCTGGGTGCGGCTGTGATCCGTCCCGGTACTGGTGGCGGCAGGGTAGCTGGTGGCATGAAATGTGCATCTAAATGTGCATCTAACATGTGCCCTGCATGCGGGGCCTCTGCTGGTGTATACTGAAACCACTGTTCTCTGTAGTCGAGAGGTCCAACTGTCCGACACAGATATTCGTTAATGGGGCCGTGAATTGATGTTGTTGCTCGATAAGGGGTCCCTCGGTGGACGGTAGCTAGGGGCACTAGGAGAGAATGTGAGGAAGTGAATTGCACTAGTCAGGATCTTTTCTCACCTCCAGCCATACTGTAACGTGCACTAGTCTCATTCCAAATATTTAGACCTGGAGGTGCGCTTGGTACAGGAGTGAAAGAGGGGGGATGATTCCTAATAGCCGCGTGTGCCTCTTTGGACGAGATGGTTTCCTCGGTTGGTCGCATCTCCTTCTCAGTGGAAGGACCCAGAAAAGGTCGGGCACTATGGTCCAAACATGTTGTCTTATCGATCTTTTTGATCAATTTTTTTGATCCTTTTGATCCTTTCGCAGTGGGTGCTTTTGGTCCTTTCGTAACGAGGATGCCGCTAAGGTGTGTAAATATGTGCCGTTTGAGATCGTGAGGGTGTATTGAAAGGTGATTGCTACGAAGTATTAATAAACGGAATGCTGGAGACAAGAAAACGAACCAGTTTTTATGAGTGCATGGATATAGTTTTAAATTCAAGTGGCGATCCTTCTTCTTCATGTGTGCTATGACATGTTGCCTTGTGCCAATATACACGCAACCAGCCACGCCACATTGCCATTTCTTCTCATCCATTGCATTTGGAATCTGAATAGCGAGGGACGCAATCAATTCCGGGTCGAATTTCTCATTTTGCCCCAGTGGCTTCTCGAGCGCCTTGAGGAGCTCGACATGAGCTATTTGTTTATGCAATCGCATCGGGCATCGCATATACGATTTTTGGCTCTCATCAGACATAGCGTCAAAGTCTGGGCGAATTATTGGGTGTACTGGAATGTTTGGGGGTACATGGGCGTCGATAGCAGTAAAGAGACGACCTTCGAATTCGAAATCTTCTGATGAATCGCTTGAAGCGTCGTCCCAGGAAAAGTTTTCGGGCATCTTGTCGAGGGATACTAAGGGGACTGCGGGATAGAGATTTTCACTCATATCTGCCAAGGACCAGATTTAATGTTCGGCGTCGAAAGTTCAGGTACTGTACCTACCATCAAATACTTTCAATGTAGAGCGCCAGCGAGTTTTGCGTGTGAGGCTTGAAAGAAGGGTTGAAGGGGGAAAAAATTCTGCGCGTAAGAGGAACAAAGCGCCAGACCCCTGGATTTTAATAGAAGAACAATGCTGCCAGCAAGAAGCCAATGCAGAAGCTTAACCAGCCTGAGGGACCACGAGGAGAGACAGGAGGCCGTTTTTAATGAGAGGACGCAACAG
>KN824284.1:597395-725885 GCA_000827415.1 Serendipita vermifera MAFF 305830 | reverse complement strand
TTTTGGGCGCTGATCGAGCTAACCAGCAGGCGCTGGGATCCGTCCGTATGGTGCCATAGAAGTAGAATTTTGGGGTAAGATAGTTCTATTTGAGGTTGTTTCCAGCCTTCAAATCTCTAATTACAATGAATGACCCCCAAACGAAATTGTCGTAGACGACGTGACTGGACATCTTGACTTTGCAGACTGGTAATGACGACAAGAAATTGAAACTGGATTTGGGTTGGTCTCTAGCATACCTCGCACGCGGCGACCGGCGATAAGATACGGATGGTACATGATAGAGTACATAGTACTTGGGGCAGCATATTTTTGTGAGAAAAGGCTATTCCTTCTTCCCAATATAAGAAAATACCACTAGATAGTACAAAGAATATACAACATATGAGGAAACAAGTGAGTGACACAATAGCGAAGCGCGCCGGGCGCTGGTGAGTGGTTGCCTTCTCCTCGTCCCACAAGGAATGGCCTTGCGCGTGCTGAACCCTTGAGGTGGCGAGCTTTCTTAAACCCTCCAAAAGCCTCCGCGATTGTGTGATAGGCCAATTCCAAATCCGGAAGCTGCGAGGACCTCTTGTGGAGGCCTCATCCAGAAGTCTAGATTTAAAGACGTCAGCCTGATCGAAGTTATGTCCACATGGAGCCACGATCTGGGCCTCAGGCGCCTTGTATTCAGCCGTGGATATCCATGAAAACGGTCGTTCAGTCGGCGTACCGATCCCATGGACTCCCATGGTTGTGTTCCTCGTTGCGTGTACAGGGAACGCATTATGAGGTACATTTCTGTTGATATAGACCTCTTGAGTGGGGTTCATAGGGCAATGAGGGGCCACCAAGGTCGTCGGTGCAGGGAGCCCTCCTCCAGGCGGCAAGTGCACTGGCTGCGTGGGAGAAACATAGCAATTATAAATTTCCCAGTTATAATTGCTCTGGTTTGCGTGGACCACATTCCCTGGGTACATGATCATTGGGGGTGCACCCGCAAGTTGCGACCCTCCGTAATCGAGATACCCGGGGGCAGCTGGCATGATAGTGGGATCATGCGCATATATGATGGGGTTATGGCCTGTGAAACAACGTAAAGCCACAACATTCATCGATCACATTCATGTCTTACCATCGGGAGATCCGGTGTGTGGATAGGGTAATACGCCCATCGGATTTCCACCTGCCGACGCCGTTAGTGCAGAACTATCAACAGAGAAGCCGATTTCAAAGGTACTTGTAACATTGGCGCCAAGTGGGAAGTCGGGAGTGTGAGGCACTAGATTTGCATAATCGTATTGGTGTAATGGTGCGTCGTAGGGTTGCATCGGTGGGGTTTGAGAATCCGGGTGTTCATCTTGATGTATGCTTTCTTGAGAAGATGTCTCGCAAGACGAAGGGGCCTTGTAATATGGCGCCTTCATGTTATGCCTCTTAAGGGCGGCATGAGTAGGAGCGGCAACACGACTCGATGGTACCCTAGGGGTATCCACGTGTGTATATCTTGTCATAGGTGGGTTTGCTATACCTCGTTGCTGGCGTAGTTGCTCCTTAGTAGTGTTTGCTAGATGCTTTTTTTCATGTCGCGGGCGATCGTGCGGTTGACAGAAACGCTCCCCGCTAGAAAAGTTAACAAGTGAAGTGACCTTAACAAAAAGAGGAACGAACCATCCAAGCCTACAAGGGAACATTGGGGGAGCGATGTGATCTCGATTCCGTATATGCTTCATTATATCGTTCTTTTTGGCCTTTTTAACATTGCAATCGGATCGTGGACATTGCCACCTCTCGTTATCTTTTGCATTTGGGACATAGATAGGGAGAGCACGGACGACCTCTTGATCGCATGCAAGATTGTTTTGCTCTGCCTCCCGAAAGTGTTTGATAAAGTTTATCAATGCTGGCTGCTTCTGCACTCTCACGTGGGAACGTTGATACCATTCCTTGTCCTTCTTGGGCATGGCATCGTAGTCCAGCCGGATTGAAGGATATACTTCACAGTCCGGACTCACGTGGGCATCGCCGACTGTAAACAGGCGACCTTCTGTCTCAAATTCTTCGGAAATATCACTATCGTAATCGTCCAAACTGTTCATTAGAATTTCTTCTTCCGGTGACAATACGGATGAAGTAGGAAGGCCGTCGTTCATACTCGCTGAATATCGGGTTTAATACTCCGAGTCAAAGGCTTGGTGTTGTTACATACCTATTTTTGAGGCCATTGATGTCGAGCTTCAACGAGGTCCGGGTTCAAGTTTTCAAGAAAGTGGAGAGGGGCGAGGTACTGGTGTAGAGAAGACAGAACTCTGGCGTTTAAGAGAGAGAGGGACCCTTGCTTCCAGCAATAACCGGTGCAGAAGTCAAACCAGCCCAATATAACACGAGGGGCAACGTATTCAGCCAGAAGGCCGTTTGTAATGAGAGGACGCAAGGAAGGAGTCACCGGTTTTGAGAAAGCACATTGGTCGCGGGTAATTTTTCTAGAAAGCACCATACCTACCTTTACCATGTGAGAACCAAGGTGTTGGGTAACGGGGAGCACGAGGCCGAATGCGACTGTGAGAGAACCAGACGGGTGCCGATTCATAGCCAAAAGTTGAATGGCGTAACGGAGGCGACTGTGACAGTACAATAAAGTCTTTAACAGTGGCATAGCTGCATGTTTTTCGCAAGATAGGGTTTTTGGGCGCCTCATCGGGCTAACCAGCAGGCGCCACTCCACTGAAGGTCCGTCCGTATGCTGTTAATAGTATAGCTGAATATTGGGGTTACGATAATTTTGGGGCACATGCACATCCACCTATGCAATCTTGTGGCGATTAATTATGGATTTGCAGCTGTTCAACGGCGGCAGTAAGACCGTGAACTGCTCCTTATCCGATAAGTGGAGTCCCAATGGAGTAACTTTCAGGTGGGTGTACGTACTTATGCCGTTTTTAAAATAAACTGTACCAATATACACAGACGCCGACTGGAGGGGTCACTTTTATGTTGACCGGTCAGTACTCCTTAGAGAGTTCCTCATCGTCCGTAAAATCCTGTTCGCCTTTATGTGTCAATCCAAGTTACAATTCCATTTTCTCATGGTGGTAAATTCATGAATTTCGTGTGGTGGACAGCCACCGCCGAGCAAGAGCGTCCAAGTTCTGCCTACGCACTTCCCGGGTTATCATAAACACCTTAGAAAAAACCTCTTCGACTATCCTATGTCTGCCCAACGCATATCTTCTTCTTTATTTCGACAGGTTCAATATGCTCCGTTGGCTCAAAGAGTCGCATCACGTTCGCCTGCAACACCACGTCCTTTCGTTCACACTCGTTATTTCGCGTCTACGAGCCTAATAAACAATAGCAAGACAACTAAATCGACTGAAGATAATGACAATGACAAGGATGAGAAGCATTCACGCAGAGTAATCGACAATAACAATCCAAACCCCGTCATTTCCTTGCCTGGTGGTATTTCGTGGCCCTTCACTAATAGCTCCTCCATGGATGCTGCTCTCACGACCATGATTGGTCTCGGCCTCGGTACGAGATAGTTCTTGTCGAGTGAAATAACCCTTCTGACATAGCCATGTTAGTGTTTGTTGGTGGTGTTGCATATGTTACTTGGTATAAAATGCGCGTTCTCGACAAAGTAAGCGTCTGCCAGCCTTCCAATAATGGTTTTCTGACCTGTCCTTCCGCAGATAGAGCAAGCATTTGCCAAAGTTGGTTGAACGAACAGATGCACTGCTTTTTTTACTGACCTTCAATCCAGGGCTATGATCCTGCATTGGAGCTTGCCAGCCACATCCATCCTAGTGATCCTGATCGTCTCAGAAGGGTCGAACAGACAGAGATTGACGCTATTATCGGGGGCCAAGAGACCGGTCATTATTGGTTACTAATTGGCCCCAAAGGTAGTGGCAAGTCCAATATGGTTTTGGGGGCCATGGCGGCGATAGATGCAGAAGGGGTCTCCATATGTGAGGCCCACCCGGACCTAGAAGTATTCCGCCTGAGGCTAGGGAAGGCACTCAACTTTGAATACAATGAGGATACGCAAACGGTGAGATTTTTGTGGATATTTTTTCGTCCTGGCTGACAAATGCGTAGGGGTTATTTCAACGTCGTGATCCACGAGAGGGTCCGTACACTTGACATTTCTTCGACCCACTTGTTCATATTGATCTCGGTTATCTAGGTGGTCCTGCGCTTGACATAGAGCGAGGTTTGTTTTCCACTATCACTTTGACCTAAACCCAAGTTTTAATAACATCAACTTTAGCGTTTAACAAGTTGGAAAAGGTCGCTCTTCGGTGCCACAAAGAGACGAAAAGGCCCCTAGTTCTCGTCTTTAATAACGTACACCTATTCCCCAACGATGACGCTGGTCGCAATATGTTATTGCAAATTCAGCAGCGGGCAGAATCTTGGAGTGAGAGTGGTGAGAAATCTGGTATATACTGGATGACCAGATACGCTGACTCATAGTTGTTAACAGGCATCCTGACCGTCGTTTTCATCTCGTAAGAAATACAGTATGGTCCGATTATGGCTTCTAACCTTGTTTAGCGATGATTTGTGGCCATATACCACCCTCCGTATGTTCATTTTCCTAGTTAACCTGCGTTTCATTCACATTCCACAGGGAGAAATCACAACCGCATGTCGGTAATATCGATCACCGATCTCGATCCAAAGGCGTCAATCTCCGCTTTACGCCGTATGCGTAAGCATCGTCCTTATAATGATGCTGACAATGAAGAACTATTGGCCGAAACTACCGCCATCGTTGGTGGTCGCTTGTCGTTCCTGAGTAAGGTCTCGCGAGCGAGAGATATGATCGCTCAGGCCACACGGATGATGCAAGAGGAGAAGCAATGGCTGCTCAGTCAAATAGGATTAATCAAAGACTGTGATGACGATGTGATGGACGAGCAAAAGTCAGTCGTTTATTGTTATCCAGTAATCTGGCACTAATGTTATGCTGTCAAAGATGGTCATCATGTACCTGGCTCCTCTTGAGGGAGTTTGTAAAAATCCGTCGAGAACAAGAAAAAGAGCGGTACGAGCGCATCGCTGCCGGCGAGAAGGTATCAGAGGATGCACTTCCGCTGCCCGTTATACCCTTTTATCAATGCCGTAGCATTATGACACGAACAGATTTCCTTGAAGGTCAGTTCCGATGGCCGGCCGATGGTTTTGCTCTCTCTAATCTAGCACCTTAATAGCGCTCGACGTGCTGAATATCATATCTATCGATATTAAACTCGGAGTCCGTCCGGACTCTATGCTCATCCTCCAAGCGGCTCAAGAAGTCGTAGAGGAAGATGGCTTTGATGACCTTCTTCAAAACGTACGGGATCGTATTGACGAGATTGAAAGCTTGCATCGCACGGCAGAAGTTACTGTAAGTCCCACACCATACTTTGAGGGTACCGTTGCTAACTTGCGGGCTTCAGTTCAAGGACTTGGGGGATGGCGAGAAGAAAGCGGTGGTGGACTTATTGACAACCCGAACTGGTAGCAGATGGTAGAATGCCTTTCCTTCGGGTCTTGCCGAATATAGCACGTTTACGTTCCGGAATAATAATTATATATCACACCTCCCTTCTTAATACAAAAGCCAAGAGCGTAAATGCCGTGCCACAGTTTTCTTCACATCCTTTACACTCGACTACCCCCATCCCAGTTTGGCCGACAGGCTTTAGCCCCTTTCTCCAAGCGATTACGAACAACACGACACCCTTATTTACTTCATTACCTTTCTCCTATCAACCGGGATTTTTCGTGGCATTTTTAGAGGCCTAGACGGCGAACCCCATTTCACCCCACTTTCATTCAGAGCCATTGTAAAGAGTAGAAAATCATGGCCAATATCGATTTAGACCAGATAGTCAGTAAGTAGCCTTGCTTCTTTTCCCGCCGAAGGTGACGTTGACAACGCTTCCATTGATCAGAGGACTAGTAAGGGTTGTACCTTTTACGCACGGGACCGTTTTCTGATATTCTAAACCCAACAGTAACAACCATCTTTCAGCAGTTCTTCCCAAGGCCGTAGGCAGTAATTTGGCCATCTGGACTGTGAGCTCGGTACGTTTCGGACGCCGGTCAAGCCGATTGGATACCTGCTTTAGCTAATACTCTCGGCATTCTGCTGTAAAAAGCTCGCAGTCGTATTGACGTTCAATATCCTCCGTCCTCGAAACAAGGTGCGGTTAAGCCCCATTGTCTACCCCTGTTACCAGGGCTCACCTCGTTTACCGCAACAGATCATCTACGAACCCAAATCCAAGTATCACGAAGGGAATAAAGCACCTCCTGTCATCAAAGATGGGTTTTTCTCCTGGATTGGACCATTGTGGAGTACGAGTGAGCTCGAGCTGCTGGACAAGGTCGGACTCGATGGCGTCACCTTCCTGCGGTTTCTGCGAATGATGGCCTATATCTTTTTGGGTGTCGCCGTTCTTACTTGTGGTGCACTCATTCCGATCAACGTGTCATACAATTACAACAACGTCAAGGAAGACGAACGGAACTCACTCTCCATTCTGACAATCGAAAGTGTCGCAGGCACAACTCTGTTCTTCCGTGAGCATGTACTACCTAGCGCCTTGCTTCCCATACTCATTCTGTTTAGATGTGGCCGCTACGTATTTGATCAATTTTCTCGTCCTGGGGTTGATTTACTTCAACTGGAAGAAAATCATTGATCTGCGGTATACATGGTTCCGCTCTGACGAGTACAACAAGTCGTTCTATGCAAGGACTCTGATGATTCTCAATGTGCCGAAGAAGCTACAATCCGACACGGGCCTTCAAGGATTCTTCGCTGGCCTTCAGATACCTTATCCCACAACTTCCGTGCACATTGGTCATCGGGTCGGACAGCTACCAGAACTAATCGAATACCACAACGAGACTGTACGATCCTTTGAGAAGGTTCTCGTTGGTTATCTCAAAGGTGGGAAGCTGGGCAAGGTATGGAGTTATGGTTTTGTGCGACATGAACATGGCCTAATACTGGTCACAATAGAAACGGCCTACAATCACGATCGGAGGTTTCATGGGATTTGGAGGCGAAAAAAGGGTTTGTAACCTTTTAGACGCAATGAGCAAAGCGCTTATATCTTTGAACAGGATGCCATCGACTTTTACACTCGCAAACTTGCTAGAACAGAAGCGGCCGTGCAAGAGTGGCGCGAGAAAGCCGAGTACAACAAGGTCGAAAACTATGGTTTCGCGTCGCTGGTAAGCCGTCTTCAAAACCAAGTCTGATTGTTCTAACTCGGAGTAGGCCGCAGTCCCCTATACTCATATCGTAGCTCATCGTCTTTCTGGAAAGCACCCAAAAGGCACCACCATCACACTAGCCCCAAACCCAAAGGACATTGTACGTAGCTGCTTTCACATGGGTCCCCTACCCTTTCTTACATGTTTTTTTTTTTTTGGCAGATTTGGAAGAATTTGACCATGACGGATGCTGCTCGTCGCAGCCAGAAAACCATTGGGTGGCTCTGGCTTGCCCTCTTTTGCTTCCTCAACACCGTGCCATTGCTGTTGGTGTCCGCCTTGGCTAATTTAACCCACATCGCGGTCTATATACCTTTCCTGGCGACTTGGCAAGATAAATCGGAATGGTCCTTTGCCCTTGTGAATGGAATTCTACCCCCTATTGTTAGCGCAATCTTTGGATGGGTGAGTTATCTAGCATGTCGAACGCATTTTTGCCTCTTTGCTGACCTTCTTGAAGATTCTCCCCATAGTTATGCGTTGGCTTAGTCAATATCAAGGTGCCATCACATACTCCCGATTAGATCGAGCTGTAGTAGCGAGATATTTCGCTTTCCTTATAATCTCGCAGCTCGTCATCTTCAGCTGTACGTCATTTCTGCCACATTTTTGCTGTGAAGCTCACTGCTCTTTGACCAGTACTCGGAGTGGGCTTCCAACTCGTGACACAGATCGTCAATAGTGTGCAAAATCAGGAGAGTGTCTGGGAGATCCTTCGAGATGCCAAAGGTGCATCATTTGCTGAGACCTCGTTTGAACACGACTGACTGGGCCGATAGAATTGCCTCGAAAAATCCAATCCACCTATATTGCCCAGGCGCCGTACTGGCTTACTTTCTTCCCGTAAGTTCCAATGATTAGATCTAGAATGTGATTAACCTTTAGAGTAGATTGCGTGGATTTTTGGCCGTCTTTGATTTGGCTCAGCTTCTCAATGTCATCTGGATCTCCATCAAAAGGAGGCTGTTTGGCAGAACTCCTCGTGATATTCGAGAGTGGACAACTCCACCGGACTTCCAATATGACATTTACTAGTAAGATATTATAGCCATTCTTAATATAATTTGCTGACATATTTCCAGTGCCAATCTGGTTCGTCACAATGTAAAATGATGATGGAGCTTTCTTTTAACCCTATCTGCAGCTTTTCCTTGCCGCTGTTGGCCTTGTATACGCCCCTCTTGCCCCCCTCATTTCGCTTGCAGCGGCAGTGGTATTTTGGATGAGTGGGTTGCCCTCTCTTGAGACGCTCGACGGGTCACTCATTCTTCACAGGCTTGCTCGTCTACAAGTATCAAATAATGTTTGTCTTTGTCTCCAAGGTTGAATCTGGCGGGGTACGCAAGCATTTATCCTATTGTCAATGTCTCATCTTTTTGTAGCGTCTGTGGAATGTTGTCATCAATCGTCTCCTGGCGTGCCTGGTATTTATGCAACTGTTGATGACCGTCACAATCGGGCTTGCTCATGGTTGGAGATCCTATTACTGGATCTCTTGCCTCCCGCCGCTGCTCTTTGTTCTTGTGTGCAAGATCTGGTGGAACAAGACCTTCATGACTCGATTCCGTTACTACATCCCAGACGACCAGGAGCTTGCACAAGCTACCGTTTATTCCGAACGGAATGACAACAAGAGCAATCGATTGGAACGTCGTTTCGGCCATCCCGCTCTGCAGGCTGATCTCTTCACGCCCATGTTACATAAGAAAATGATGCCATTGTTGTCCGAGGTATACCAGAGTCGACTTGCCCAGGATTCTACCAAGATGGATGAGTACGGTGGACAGAAGATGCAAGCTCAGATCGCTCCTGGTGGCGTCAAGATTGCCGCCGTTGACGAGGTAAGCAAGAAGTGCCAACTTTAAGAGACATGCTAATAGAAATTTAGCAACAACTGGAAATGGACCCAACCCTATACCAACGAGATCGTGGCGAACAGGACTGGGACACAAGATCCGTGGCCGCGGGAACCGTATTGGGTGATGGATCCACCACCCTTTCGCATTCAAAATCAGGATTCTACGCCTCCAGCGCCGGTCGGGATCATCCTGCTGGCTACGATCAGTATATGCAGCAAGGACCCCAGCGGACAGGAACACCAGGGCTAGTACCAGGAGGATATGAAATGGCAAGATTAGGCTCGGAGGCTAACCTGCCTTTGCTTGCCACTCACTCCACTGCCTCCTTTGCCAATCCTAGCACCAACGGTAGCCATCACAGTCTCCATGATCGGTCGCCAAGTGTTGGGCCAGGAGCTGGGCCGGGTTATTTCGCTTCTCCTACTCAGGGACATTCACCGTATGACGAGCGATCTGGTTCCTCTATGGGCTACCACGCTCGAGCTGGTTCCGCCGGTTTTGATCAAACCGTTGCATCTGCCACAGGATACCCGCCTCAGCAGCAGCAGCAACAGCGGCAGCCTTATGTGGACCGCACACAGAGCCCGTCAGGGTACCAGCAGAGGTCCGGATCAGCCATGGGTTCTCAGCAACATAGCCAATCGAGGTCTGGTTCAGCTATGGGTTATCAACAACAACAGAGCCAATCGAGGTCCGGATCAGCCATGGGTTACCATCAACAAAGCTCGCAATACCCACCAGTGAATACCAGCGACCTAGGGACTCCAAACCGTTACTATACACCATCACCAACGCTGCGTGAGCGAGGAAATGATGGAAACTTAGCCGGACGAGGAGCAAATCGCCAAAACTACTGATCTATCATATCATGTTTATTGTAGTTGAACCGTTATATAATTCTACTCGAAATTTCAGCTTGGTCCCCGGTCCAGCAACCAAGTGAGGTATTCACCTACTCAATCCTCACCTGTAGTGAGCTTGTCTTTGATCTTTCACAACGGTTCGAGATATTGGCCCATGAGTCGCCCGGTTTCTTCGCTCAAACTAGTTTGAGCACCAATTTGACGTCGTTAGTAAACGCGTGATGGTCGCGTCCGGTCCTTCGCATTTGAGGCTGTTATGGTTTGTTTGTAACCAGTTAACTAGTAACAGCCTTGTCTAAGAGACGGTCGTGATACGTCATGATTCACCAGATGCACCTCTTTACATAAGCAACTCGGCACAGGATCTCAATAACGCCGGCTTCTGCCTCATTCAAAACCCTTTGCGAGGCCGACAGCGCGCTTGAAATCACAGCATTTACACAGCACTTAATCTGAAACAGACATTTAAGCTTGGATAGAGAAAACGAACTGCATAGATATACTAAGATAATAAATAAAGTCCAGGAGAACGTTACTGCTATGGCAGGCACTTTATGAGCTTCGTTAGTTGACATTTCGTATGTCAACTCAGGTCATGAGAGGATTTGCGTTGTTGAATTCATGGGTCCAGCGGCTTTGCCTGACATTGACGATGATTGCGTTCACCGCCTGCATCAACTCGTGTGAGCCTCCTAAGCCGTTGAGAAGGGTTTGAATATATTGTATCTCCGTCTCGTCGGCGAGGATTGCGGCAATGCATAGCGGAAATATGAGCATAGCCGAGCGTTCATTTCCGGGGATGGAGGCAAATCGACTGGTAATGTTGCGGGCTGCGCCTGCGAGTTCCGGGACGCGAGGATTAGGCCCCGAAATGACGCAGTGCAGCATGAAGAGGCACGTTTGCGTGCAGATGAGCTGACTCTGCGAGGATTGAGCAACTGCGGCTGCGAAGTGTGATTGGGGAATGATAGAAGACTGAGGGACGTGCAGATTGGCGGAAAGTTGGGATTGTGCGAAACTGGAGGGTGAGGACTGAGAATAACTAACGTGACCCACGGTAGGCATTAGGGTGATATTATGACCCGAAGAAGAGTATCCTGTATTGGAGGCCATAGGATACGCGTTATGGAGCGTTGATCTATAGAAATCAAAGGTTCAAAAAGAGAGGAACACGTAAGAAGAAGTGAGAGCGTACCCAGAGTTTGGCATGACTTGTCCCAAGAGCACCCGCTCAATGTCCTTCCCCCTACGTGCCAGTTCGCGATAGCTGAGGGTTCCTTGACTATCCTGAATCCCTTTCCATTGACCAAGTTCAGCAATTTGCAGCACATGAACCATGTATTCTGCAGGGAAATGGACTGCTTGGGCAATGGTGTAGAGCTGGGCGGCAAGCCCGGGATAGTCGAACATTTCAGGGGAGTTCCGTGAAGAGGTATTGGAATACATTCTGTATTCTAATCATTCCGACGCGTCAGCCTGAAAAATGTGAACATGGCCGGGTGGCACCGAGAGCACTCACGTTGGTTGGTTTGCTGATACATAGCTAGAAAGAAGACTCAGAGAAATCACTGCAGAAATTTCGTACATTACCATGCTCATTTATACCACCATCGTCGACTATCCCATCTCCTGTGCCTTCGGCCATTTCGCAACCGGGACCTGACAGGACTCCTTGCATCGGCGCGCTTACCGGAGTCAAACCGCCTTTGCTGTGTGGTGCACGAGTCATCAATTGACGTTTAATAGCGCTTTTGAAAGTTTGGAGATTTTCTTCATCCTACAAAAATAAGGGCCGGTGCATGTTAGCGGGCCTGGCGCGGTGATAGGCGCCGGCAGGCGCGAAGGTGCGGGCGGGGGCATTCAGTTTGGTTCACGAACTAACCTTAAGATGCTCTGGTCTTTTCTCTCCCCAGCCTGCACAGGGAATCTTCAATCTACGGCACTCTTGGCACCTGCCTTCAGTCGCGGTCAGTTGTAATAATCATAAATTAGTGGCAGAAAATATCTGTACCTTCTTCATCTTGAATTTCATCGCATCTTTTGCGGCGAATTCGACATGTCCAGCACCCGGTTTTGCGTCTGGAGATGCCACTAGCGGATTGATAGTTGGGAAAGTCAAGGTCTGGGTTGGACATGATAGGAATTATAAATTTGATGACGTATAGGATCTTTTTTCGACTTGAGAATAATAAGGATGCTTGCTTGGCTGGTCTGCACGAATCTGTCGATGCATGCTCGACTTTCAGTCTGGCTGACACGCCAATAAATACTTGGAGAAAAGAGGTATGACTCACTGGAGTTGGGTCCAATGTGCGTCTAGGGTGTGCTTAAGTCTGTGGACTTGATGGTTCACGAATGTCTGCGACAGCAGCTTTTATAATCCGAAGGGCTTACCACAATGCGCCCTGGATACTGGAAGCCTTGAAATTATAGCTGGACAAGTTTTGAATGTCGACGGGCTGGGATCTGAGGATCCTGCGGCTGATCGGACTAAATTGAACGTGTTTACATAGTGCTGCAAGAGCGGATTTTAGCCTCCCTCGACGACGGAGTGGTAGAAAGGCTGTTCGGTGGTGGCATAGCCAGCTGCCTCTTGACGATATGCATATTTTTGGGAGCATTTACGCTCTTATAATCGTCCTGTTTGTCGAGGGCGTGAGTATGAGGGCCCGTACAGACACACTTTGCCCATGCGTCGAGACGGCATTGACTCACAGCGTGTACCGTCGGCATCGAAGTATTCCGCCACCCTCGGAGTTGTCCACTAGGATGACTAGTCGCTGTCCGGAAGGTTCACTGTGCGAGTGCGCCTTGTGTGTCAGTTAATCGGGTGCGGGAAGATTTTGAAAATATCCGATAATTCGACAAGGTCGTCGGAACCAGTCGAGAAGGTGCTGGAGATTCGCGTGGCGTCAGCTGGGGCCGCCGTTCACGCGGACGCGCCTGGGCATCCGGGACCAAAGCAATGACTATGGTGCGGCAAGTCAACAATTGAGTCCGGGAGATTCCTTTGAAAATGCACTGAATCCGATGGTGGTCGTTTTTTGGGACGAGAATTCAATCGGCTCGACACAGCCGCCGAGCTTGGAAGCGCGCGCAAAACCCCCAACGGACTTCAGGATGAACAAAGAGACGTGACTAAACCCCTCCAGGGGTTGACATCATGGAAAGGCGCGTCAATAGATGCTCTAAGACGGTATTAACGCCCAGACCTTACCTGTACCCCGACTCTCACATAATGACGATAACCTGGATTCCTACATTGTCCCTGGATGCTGGACACTACCCCACCGGAATTAGACTGGATTTCGTAACATACCAACCATCAGTGAATACGTCAGCATGAGAGTCCGGCCGATTTCAGTAAAATTGATACTAGATAGGCATTCCAGGAGGCAATGAGGCAGATGAGCGAGCACAGAAACTCGTTTTGAAACTAGGTTATTTGCATATTAATGCAGTGTGTCCTTATTTTGCCGCTCTTTGGATGATCAACGCAACCTGTCTTGCCACAGGCTGCATCGTATGCGATGTCAGCCCTTTGAAACAGTATTACACTGCATTTCAAGCACGAGAAGGCTGTTAATGGAGGGGTGATACGCTATTCAGGGATCCCTAGGAACGAAGTTTGGGGACTAGTGAACTTGCGTAAATTTCCCCGTCTTTGATGGTAAAGATCTGATGGGCATCAGAGTCAGCCCGATCACGGGAGTATGCTAGGGACCTGTGGATTCAGCCTTCTCCAGGACTCGACTGCATCAGTCCGTACCTCATGTATCGGGCACAGACCAACGGTCCCGCAAGTAAGTTTCTGCTTCGATAGCAAATATATACTCATCAATACTACGGGATCGACCACTTCAACCAGCGGAAATCCCAACATTCAGAGAGACTTGGCCCGAGATGAGACATCAAAGCGAACAATTGGTTCTTCGGTGATCGGTAGACTGCCGTCCCTGAAATTTGTTGCCGTAGACAAGGATATGTTAACCAAAATATCCAACTTCAGATCAAGATTCTTTCAGTTATTCCTTCCACAAGAAAATGGGGTACTAGCCGTCAACCAGGTTTGTATTTTCCCCCCGACGTTCCTAAATCCAGAGGTTGAAATAGTACTATAGATCTAACAGCATTCCTGTTTAGAAGACCTTGAACCAAAGGCGTATTGCAAGGATAGATACCCTATGGGCCGACATCCGTTCCATCTTACCGTGGTTCCTCGTTGATATCTACGCGGGATAATCATAACTGCCTGCGGACGAAATCCTCTTTCCTTGGGTAGTTCAGCGAGGCACACCTCCTGTTCCAAAGAGCAGGTCCTAGTTCCCACAAGACATCGAGGCAAATTCGTGCCCGGCGTCTTCGTTCCTCTTTCTCGCTACAAGTGCATAGTCCATCGGGTTGTCTGGCAAAAATATGGCTTGGATTGATATCTTCTATAAGAGGCTAGCAACGCGTAGGTTTCGCGCACAGCGAGGCGAACCAATCCTGTTGGACGGGCTTTCAAGCAGTTGGTAATGGAAGCTAGGGGAGGGTGCCCACGTGAGTTATAAATATTGACACGATACGATTCTGATCTTGAAAATGTTGGTGGCAGGCCACGAATGATGACCAGCGTATCATCTGAGTTTGTCGAAGACGTTGGTTGGACAGCTCCCTGCGCACTTGTCGATGGTATACACAGTCATTCCTTCGAATAATGTTCTAGATGGAAGAAAACATGCAGTATCAATAGGACTTGGTTAAAATTATAACGATTAATGCAAGGATCCGTTGTAGGGCTGCAAAACCTCGATATCGTCCAGATGGGAAAGTAGAAAGCAAAAAGGAGTCTCGCTAGGAACAAACGCTCTATAGCTGAAGGGGCCAGGCAGGAATGGGCGGGTCGAAGCAGCTCTCACGGCCCGAACTTGATCATTGACCAACGCCGAGTCAACCCCTGATGACGATCGATATTCCAACTATCACCTTGAACGATGGAAACAAAATTCCCGGAATAGGAATGGGGTCTGCTATTTCTACCTTAAATTTGTCGGACGTACTGCTCCTGACACCCCTAATACATTCGTTGATAGATGCTGGATGGGCAGCCCTGGTGGACATGAAGAGGCAACGAGAACCACGGAATTAGCGTTGAGTCTAGGATATCGTCATATTGACACCGTAAGTCCTCCTGAGCCGGCCTTGTCATGTATTCTCATCTCCGCCACAGGCTGCGTCTTATGGTAGGGTTTTCAGTCTTCAAGTCCATATATGTGTATTAATAACCTTGTGTACATGAACAGGTAACGAAGAAGCCGTTGGGAAAGTAATCCGGGAGTCCAGTGTCCCGCGTCAAGACATCTTTGTCACTACGAAATTAGCGTGAGCTCTTTGTCATCATTTAATCTCTTACATACTGAGAAATTCATCAGTGGAAGAGGTCATGCTAATGTAGATGAGGCTTTCGAAACCAGCCGCCGTGCTCTGGGACTCGACTATATTGACCTCTACCTCATGCACTGGCCCCAGGCTGAAGATCCATCCAGTAAGTGACATATTTTGATCGATCTATTTGTTCTAAGCATCAAAAGCGGGCAGAACTCTTCAACCAGATGAAAGCCCAACGTTTGTAGAAACCTGGCTTGCCATGGAGAAACTGAAAGCCTCAGGTTGTTGTCGGTGTTTCAGCGAATAGCACTTTCTAATATTACCAAAGGCAAAGTTAAATCGATTGGAGTCTCAAATTTTAGCATCAAGAACCTTGAAATCCTGCTTCCCAAGGTTACAATAGTCCCGGCTGTCAACCAGGCAAGTGTATACTAATGCTTGTTAAACATTCCATGGCATTAACTTTCAGGACAGATCGAGTTACATCCGTGTTTGCCTAATTCAGACCTGGTCAACTATTGTAAGGAGAAAGGTATCGTTGTCACTGGATATACGCCTATGGGCCGACCGGAAGCACCATTCTATACGGACCCAGTCTTCGCTCTCCTGGCAAAGAAATACAACGTAGCCGTAGGCCAGATACTTCTTTCTTGGGCAGTTCAGCGAGGCACTATTCCCCTCCCTAAAAGCAGTAACGAAGTACGAGCCAAGCAGAATATCACGGTATGACCTATTCTCCTGGGGCTCTCGTGATATGTCTAATAAAACCGTCCACCAGCTCGTCGAGTTATCCAAAGAAGACATGGCTGAGATTGACGCATTCCACAAGAAGCCAGGAATGCATCGTTCACTCGCATATAGTAACAGAGGGCTCGTGAATTCAATCTTTGGTTGGACGTTTGAGCAGATGGGATGGAACCTTGGTGAAGGAGCATATGTGACTTCATAAAACGGCAAATTTGTGGAATTACATAAATTTTCTTCCTTCCAGGAACAATTTGAGCGTGATTTCGGTTGTACACCAACTTTGAGCTCCGCCAATATTGTAGCGCCGTGCGTGATCAGCCGTTTTGAGGCGCCACTCGGATCAGATGACCTCGACAACGAACAATAATATCGAAAAAGCAATCATAGAAGGCGGAACAGACGCTGTCGAAGAGCCGACGTCTCCAGTTCACCCTGTAGCACCATATCCGCCGCTTTTGGCAACTTCCGCGGACCCAAGCCACCGAAAACCAGTCAAAAGAGCAGCTGGAGGACGTGCACCAGAGTTTTACGGGTTCACAGCGTGGCTTGTCACCCTCCTTGTGTATCTCCTCTACCTTTTGTGGGCGCTACTGCCGGACGATGTCATTCGGGCGGTCGGGATTGAATGGTATCCAGCACGGTAAGAGTCAGTCACTCTTTTGAATCTCACGGACGTACTCATCTATTGCGACGGCGAATTCTGTAGGGAGTGGGCCATCTTACTCCCAGCATGGTCGGTGGTGCTGTTCCTTACAGCGTATTTCGTCTATATAGCGCTGGGTATCTATGGTACACCGGGCTTCTCTAGTATGAGTGCATTGACCGGTTAGTATCTTCTCCGATTTGTCAAGCCTAGCGAGGTCGACTCTTTTTTGACGCGCGCACCGAGTCAGATCCGCGTGCCCATTGTCCAGCACCCATCGCGACGACGACTGATTCAGGAAAATTTAGTTCCTATATTCGTTTCTCGGAGTCCACTGCCATCCCTGCTCCATACGATTTGCCTCCAGCACTGGTCAATCGAGTCCTGTATGGACGGGCGTTCCCAAGAACCCAGAAGCTCCCCAATAGAGTCTAAGGGGTTAATTATCGAGAGGTTGTCCTCCCAGGTTTCAAGATTCACTGCCCAATGGGCGCTACGTTGTTCGGCATAGGTCCCTTCCGCAGGAATAGAGAGGCAGCCTGCTCGGCGGTAGATTTGACGGACTCGCCATCTGGTTTCGTTACGTATACATCTGTCGCCGTACTTCACGGTGATAAACCTCTCTGCCCCAAAGCAATGACAGGTTAAATGACGCCGTCTTCCCCTCCAATGAATATCATTAGGAGTGGTCGCAATATCTCACAAGCCGAAGCGGAAAGGGTACACATGTGTTTCTGACTACCTTCATCGAAAGGGATACCAAACGTTGTGGGACTACTCTGTTCTGATGCCCCATCAGGACTCCATCCAGTTTGGTGCCTCATTATCTACTATATTTTACTCATAGGTTATAAAGATTGTTTCACGTTTCTCTGGCGGCGGCCTTGCGCGTTATCTACCCATCTACTGGCTTGTCATCACGGAATCAAGCTTTGGGTAGGGAGCATCCCGTTCTGATGCGCATTGGTACGCCATCTGGTTTGATGTCTCCTTATCTACTATATACTGCTCATAAGTCATAAAATCTGTCCCGCGCTTTTCCAGTGACGACGAGCGCATTGAACACCTGCCTACACGCTCCCGAAGCCAGCTGGGCCATGGGCCTAGAGGGGCCAGGTCGACAAAGTAAACTATACCTTAAGGGCTGAACCCACGGTTCATTCGGCGACCGCCGTCTGCCTTGGAAAGGCTATCGCTGGTTTGAGGAGCGTGGCCCTACCAGTCTGTCATTATGGAATCGAGCCTTTAAGATTGTGAATATTGTTTCTGACCTAGTCCCTTAACTTTGGTATTGCGGGCTGGCAGCGACACATATTCTTCCCACGGGTTGGCCACCTATAAAAGCTTGTCAGTTTGGTCGAAGTTTGGATTTTTCTTTAGTGCGGCGTGACGGTCTGCAATTTCCCCAATGTTGCTCGCTCTCGCTGTCAATATTGACGTTTCTTGCGAGTGTTTCAGAGTGTCAAACCGTCTCCAGAATGATCTGGTCATCTTAGTACCCATTGGCCATCTGTGCAACCATCTTTTCTTCACAGGTGGTCGGGTCGGCAGCCCATACAATATACGAATATATAATAGCTTTAATAGACGATTAAACGATATCTAGAAAATAATTTTCTGATTTTTCATGAGCGTGGACCTGAGTGAGTTTGAAGGCATTATCAACGCTTGGACTCGTACACTACTGTCGAGATACTTCTTGTACTCGATCTGGGACACCAAAGCACTCTCAATATAAAACATCCCAAAGACTAGACACTCGACAAGTCTCGTTATCTTTTCACCATGAACGGCGCAGGTCAGTCGCTCAGCTATCGTGCTCGTCCGCCCAGTTTGCTAATACGATATCTCTTGTTAATACCGGATAATATTTTCTTTGTGGATTTTTGGCTCTCATTACCGTTTTTACTCGACCTCGCTGCCGACACGCAACCTGCATCGTCATTACATGAACAGGATGGTTGTTCCTATTCTCGGTGCTCCTATCTGCCGTTTTATTATTCACAATGGTCTTCTTTGTACGTTTCTTTCTAATAGCCCTCGCAAGCTATCAGGCTAACCCATTGCGTATCATGTTAGATCATCATGTTCTCTGACCTGGAATGCGACTATATCAATCCAATTGACCTCTGTACTCAACTCAACCGCGTATGTAGTCCTAGTAACCCTTTAGGCTTCTTGCTGACGCTAGGTTAATGTGCGCCCTTTGACCACTCCGCTCCTTCCCCGATGACAGTTTGTCATTCCGGAATACATAGCGCATGGTTTCCTTGCCCTTATATTCCTACTTTCCGGACAATTTATGGCCCTTGCTCTAAATTTACCTTTAGTAGCTTACAACATCCGAAAGTAAGCATTTAATTGCTGGTGCCAAATGGCGGCTTTTGACGATACCGTTTTTACAGAGTAATGGCTGGCGGTCACGTTTACGACGCGACTGAAATCTTCCGAACACTACCACAGCACAAGAAGGAGAGCTTTATCAAGCTCGGTTTCTACTTACTTTCCTTCTTCTACTACTTGTACCGGTGCGTTGTCTCTCATGTTATGTTGGAATAACGCTTCTAACTCATTGTGCAGGATGATCGTCGCCCTCATCTCAGAGAGCGAGTAATCTTTAGTTCCTTTTCCGCTCTCTATGCGTTAAACCGTAATCCAAGCCGTGAATGATGATTCATGAAGAAGGGTGCCTATTGAGAGTTGCTAACGATCCCGAGGAGTCTTTTGTAATGTCTTAGACGTATTTTAATCCGACTCCTTTGCTCTACGGATTTGTTTGCTTTTTAAAAAATTAAAACACCTTGAGAAACACGCCGCTAAATGTGGCAATGGCCAAAGTGACATTTAGTTTCGCGTCTTGGCTTCCCCCACCGCCAGCCCGGAGAATCGACCTTTTTGTTTGCTGCCTTATAACTAGTGCTACACGCTAGTCATTCTCTCTATCACTTACATCACGATCCAATTTCATTCGCATCAACGTTTCATTGGCTGAAAAGTTCAAAACCCAGCCGCCCAACAACCGTGATAACCAACAACGTCAAAAAGTAGCCTTACGGCATGTCTCGCCCACGAAACGGTCGTGAAGTCGCACCAGACGCGCCAGTAGTCAATCCATACGACCGGTTTACTCAAGTTGAATTTGACGATTATGTTGGTAGTCTCAGGAACAAAATCCGTGACGCGCTGGACCCGCGACGCGGTCTTAGAAATCGTGATAGAGATAGTGATGCATCCTTTGGACTCGGTTATGGCGAATTTCGGTTTGGACGAAGCGTCAGTGTGGGCGAAACATCGTTTGCTGCCAGTGGTCAAAGTGTGCCCCGCTCGAGCGTAGAGGGCGATGTTGGGGAACGAAGAATTCAGTATAATGACCCGGAAGATGATCCAGGATCTGACACTCCGGACCACCAAGTTGATATTCAGCATTCCGCACGACCTACTATTGTGGTCAGCGGCGCGGGAGATGAAGAAAGTCCATTCGTCATTTCTGACGACGACGATGATGACGCAAACCCTGCCCCTACTGTACCTGCGCCCGAGGTACCGACCCCTAGAACCAAGGCCCGCCAGCTCCTGGGATTGCAAGAGGATGAGGACGAAGACGAGGTAGATGATGACGATGGGGAAGAAGACGAAGTGGACGAAGACGAAGAAGATGACGGAGGGGAGACTGACCCAATGGTCTCTCCTATCCAGGCCCAGCCAATCTCGAGGTCATTGAATCCTTACAATAACATTGATGACGTCCAGCTAATCGACGACGAAAGTGGTGAAGATGGTAAGTGGCCTACATATAAGTGTATATTATCTAACAAGTCTCCAGATGCCGGAGATCACCATGTCAATGATACTTTCGACGACTATGAAGAGCCATTTGAGAATTCATCACCTCCGTGGCAAGTACAAGCCGACGCTGAAGAAAGAACTCTGGATCAAAGTCATGTTCAAGACTCGATTCACAATATCGACGAGTATTTCGGGACGAATACGGGCCTTGGTTCTCAGGGTTTGGAGTCCGGCGGCTACAGTTACAATGCCTCCGAACCAGAGATGCGGGAAGTGTCCGGGATATTACCTAGTAGTGAGTGGGACTCAAATTTTTGATCCGATCAATAGCTAATGTTAACAGGCTCGTTTTCTTCAGTACCCGCTTCCACCTCCAACGCAGAACCTGCCTTTTCCAGCGAAGCGTTCCCTCCAATATTCCCTGGGCAGCTACAGGATATGCGTACATGGTCAACTGATTCTTTTTCTAATGGGCTCGGTGGAGTCCCCGATTTTGGCCGTGGAGAGGGTGATTCGATCAGGGAATTGTCTCAAACCCCTACCGTCCATGAACACTCGCGCACAATTTCGTGGCCTGCCATTTCTGGCTTTGACGGAGGGCATATCAATATATTCGACGCGGTCGGCTATGTCCCACAAGCAGCACCACCATCCGAGCCATCATTCTATTTTGAGGCTCCTGAGGACCCTGTGTCACCACCACCACAAGAAGAGGCAACGGCTACTCCCGTACATGAGACCACGGTCGAGGTTCTTGATGAGCAGTCACCGACAGAACACGAAGTCGCTCATCCTAATGCGATAGAAGAACCCAGCGAAGGCCCAGTGCCAAACATATCGGAGGTACGCTCTCTGTATAATTATTTATCACTCGAATTGCTCACTTTTGACAGGATGTTGGTAGTGCAGCGACACCTTCCTTCACCCCTGGTCTCTCTCCATCCGGAATCACGTTTACTGCACCAGATTCGTCACTTTTATCGGACAATTCCTCTATAGCTACAAGTATTCCCGTCATACAGGATGTTCCTGTGGACACAGGACGACCGATTCATTCGCCAGAATTGGTTGACAATCCTCAAGACTTGACACTTCCAGCAGAGGTTACGCAAGAACTTAATCGTGATATAAGGTTGCTGCCGGATCCTCATCAAATCCCTGAACCTACAGCTTTCGGCATTCCAGAAGGAGTGACTGGGCTTGCCACAAGAATTGCCGAGCCAAGCGTTTGGGCGGAACCACCTACGCCGTTCAGGAGCGAGAATGCGGATGATGCCGCCAGTCGTCAAAATGTTGACGGATCAAGTGACGAGTCGGACAAATTGGAGCCTACATCACAAGCCGAGCAGGTTGTGGAATCGCCGCCAGAACCTCCTCGTAGCCTTAGTCGAGTGCGATGGAGAGATTATCAATCAGGCGATGGATTATCCCTCGAGACCCCACAAGAAGAGCTAGAGACTTTGGAGCATGGCTTGTTGCAACCAACGCCGAGTGAAGATCCTGATGAAACGCAACGAGAAGATCTTTCACAATCTATGCACCCTTGGACTATTTCAACGCCGGTTCAAACAAATCTGGAAACCCCGCGCGAGGAACTCGACAGTTTAGCGCAAAGGCTCGTGTATACACCGATGGAGCCCCCGGTAGAAACGCCCCAAGAAGATTTACGGAGGCTTGAACAATCTCTCTTCACAGGGACATCTGCCGATGAAAGTACTTCTCAGAGTCAGAGCGTGCATGGCACTTTGACACGCGATTCAACAATGACAGGGATCTCTTGGTCTCAAGTTCCGACTGGACATCCATTGATTAGGCATGACACATCTGCTACTCTCACTGGCGAGAGTTACTTTCCGTCTCAGCCCATTTCTACTCATGGTCGAGAAACACCGGAAATTGGGACCCAAGAAACCTTGGACGACACTAGCATGAGACACAGGGAAGGTAGTTTAGAGTACGTCAATTTTTTCTTTGTTTCCCATTACAATTGTTCACTGGCCAACAGCGTCGAACGTGTGAAAGCTCGTTCATCATCGCCGTTCTCTAGTGGCAGTCCCCTCTCTGAGGATAGCGCAGAGCTATCGGTTCCAAAACGAAAGAAAAAGCCCAAGCACACATCGCATCAGGGCCACGCTTCTAGCTCAGTAAAAGCTGTCGGAAAGCGAGAGCTTCGGGCATTGCAAGATACTAGTGGGCTAGCAGAAAGCCCTCGTCAAAAGCGTACCGTCTCAAAAAGTACCATACATTCGAGTCAGGGACACAGCCCAGCTAAGGGCAGGCAAACATCTAGCTCTCCATCCAAAAAGGCACCCCCCAAGATAGTCACTACTGGCCGTTTACGATCTCTGCGGAGCAGCTCACAACCCTCCTCTGCTATTTCCAAACAAATGTCACCTACATCCACGGTCGGAGTATCGGAGAGCTCAAGAGACGAGATAGACTTCCTGGGTCAGGTCGATGAAGAGACTCAAGAACACCGTGAGGACAGCACGAAAGGATCCGAGCACGGTGACCGACATCCCAAGAACAAGCGGAAACGCGTGGCCAGAATATCAATGCCAGGGGACGATGAGGATTACCTGCCCGATGATGTTGAACGCTCAATCAAGAAGCGAAAAAAGGATGCCAAGCAGCACGACTTGGACGAGAGTCTGGATACCATTGATTTGGCATCTGCTCTGGGGGTGGCGGAGACAACTAGTCCCGATGCTCACCAAGCAGCAGCAGCAAAGCCTAAAAAGGCCAAGGGGAAGAAGAAACAAAAGCAGGTCTTGGCAGAAGATCATTTAGAATCCAAGAGCCTCTCCGGCGAGTCGAGTGACCGAGGTTCTGACTTTGTACCATCTCCCGATATAGAGAAGGCCACAAAGAAGCTGAGAAGGGAATTAGACACGGAGACCGTGCAAAGCCTTTCTCCCGCTACCCAAGCCAAGTTTAAGCCACTCAACCCTGACTCGCGAGCATATAGACCAACCGAATCTGAATCGTCTGATTCTGAAGAGGAAGACGTGACACGTGCAGATTTGATCGCAGATGTAAAGGGCGTGGTCGAAAATTGGGAAGAACTGGCTGCTGCGCAGGGCGAAAAGGAAACGGACGGGGCTCCCTCGACGGCACCGAAATCGGCAACCAAATCGAAAGCCAAGAGTGCCAAGAAAATCAAGGGAAGACCGAAATCATCAAAGCACGCGAGCCTGACCGTCGCTGGTGATGTCGCTGCTGCTGCTGCCGCTGGTTCCGCACCCGATATGGAAACGAAAGAAGAAAGGTCGCCAGACGATGTCCGAAGCCGGAGTATGGAAATGGAAGTCGACAAAGTTGGTGACGGCGCCGGCTTTGTTCCTGCTATCGTGGTGGAGCCCGCCCACAGTACTTCTACGCAACCACTGCCTCCGCATGACCAGAGCGGCGCCTCCGAGTCCATTTGGAAGAATCCACTTGGCTGGTTACGCTCCAAAAGCCCAAATGTCGTGTCTTCCAGTGGGCGAACAGCATCGCCAGCGTCGGATAAGATGGATACGGACTAGTTTATTGTAATAATTTTCTTGTTCCATCTTGCTTCTCAATGTGATGATATCAGCGGTTACCTTGATGCATGCGCTAAGGCTTAAATGAAAAAAGCGGGCCTAAAACTGGTTCCAACGCAAAATGTATACAGAAGACTATCTGGGAAAGATGTGCACAACTGACAAGTTGCAAGGGAAATGAGGGAGGGGCTCACACAGCGCGCGAGGAAAAAGAGAAAAAGAAAGGAGTGTCGTGCGAAAACTTCCAGCAGCAACAGCACAGACCTGGTCTATTCGAGTAATGGACCGAAAGAGGATGGGTAAAGGTAAGGGCGAGGGTAACGTTTCCATGGTGAGAAAAATGAAGAAGGAAAGTTCAGACACGAAACAGGGGGGGGAACAAAAAATGGAGATGATACAATATGCACATGGACACCGATGACTTTGCTTTTTTTGCCGAATTCGATGAGATAATTTACTGGACCGTGAACTGTGAGGAAATATCAAAGGTAAGTCAAACGAATTCGAACCAGGTTTGAAAGAAACTCACGTAGACCATATCATCGAGCAGACCGTGTTGTGCAACGGCAGCAACAGCAGGAGCGTGGTTCGAGGAGGTGTTGATGGACGCAAGGCGGTAGTTTCCAGCTGGGAGACCGGCAGTGACATCTGCGGTGAGCTGGCCGTTCTGTGCGGCCGTGTTGACACCCTTGAAGAAGGCAAAGGTCGCGGCGTCGAGGATGTTAGGATCGGCGAAGTTACCCATAGCCTGAATGACAAAGCTGGAGACAAGAGTAAGTATACTGTCGCCAATACGTTTTAATAACGCACTGAGTGTGACCGATGAGGATGCCTTGTCCGTTGAGCTGCTGTGGTGCCATGTAGTACGTCTTTTGCGCATTGGTGAACACGCCGGCTTGCATGTTCTGAATGTTCATCTGGACCTGGAAGGGCGTGTTGGCGGCGATGGTGGCTCCATTGACGGGGTTGGCAAACTTGCACTTTGGCATGTTGGCCTTTGGGATAATGTCACCCAGTGGGATAGGGTTGCACGAGCCGCCAGTGACTTGTTGACCGTTGGTGATGGTCTTGCCGGCGCAAAAGTTGATAAAGTTGTTGGTCGAGGTGAGGGAGGACACTTGACCGGCTACTGGAACATCTTGGCCGTCATTTGCAAGTCCGGGCGCCACAAGGTTTGCGAGGAGAGCTAAAGGGAGGGATTCTCGTGAGATTTGGTTCGACATTTTCAGAGATATAATCTTACTCAGCGACGTGTTTGGGTCGTTGTTGTTGTTCTGCCCGTTGTTATTGTTCTGCCCATTGTTCTGGCCGTTGTTCTGGTTGTTCTGTCCGTTGTTCTGACCGTTGTTCTGTCCATTGTTGTTCTGGCCGTTATTCTGGCCGTTGTTTGCGACAACTGTGGCAGAGACGTCTGCTGCAGCAGAGGTGGAAGTAGCAGTAGCAGAGGTGGAAGTAGCAGTGGCACCATTATTGTTGTTGTTGTTGTTGTTGTTGTTGTTGCCATTGTTATTATTTCCATTTCCACCATTCTGGTTCTGGTTAGCAGCAGTGTTTGTAGCAGCACTTGCGGTTACTGTTACTGTCGTCGGCGCGGGGCATGATTCGGTGGAAGCGTTCGACTGACCGGCCTGCGTGGCGGAGGCACTGCTAGAGACTTGGCCTTGGTTAGCATTATTGTTTTGCTGAGCACCATTATTGTTGTTATTATTTCCTCCCCTGTTCCCGCCCTGTCGGAAGCCACCTTGTCGCTGGCGACCTTGGCGACCGAACTGGCGAGCGTGGTTCCGAGGCTACCATCACAAGAAAAAGTTACATCAGAATTCACCAGAAGAAAAGTCTTTGAAATACATACCATATAGACATCTCCGTTCAGACCTCTTGGAACGGAAAACGCGGTAGCAAGTGCGGGGAGGATCAACAATACTGTCGAAAGGGAGATGGAGAGCTTCATGGCTGAGGATTTCTTCTTTTATAATAATGGAAAAGTATAGGACGTGTGCTGGAAGGAGTGAATGACCTGTTTGGGATCGCTGTCAGCCATAGTGCTCGCCACCGTCAAGGCTGTCGCTGCTCACCGAAGGTGCAACTAGGCAGCACGGCTGCGGTGAAATTTGAAAAAGAAAGGGGGAGAAAAAGAAAGAAAAATGAAAGAGGTGGATTTGCTGTGTGAGGAGAGGGAAGAGGCGGAAAGTGAAGGAGAGTCCAAATACGTTTACTTATTGCTTTTGAAGGTCCAAGAAATTCGTTGCCAAGTAACCGTCCTAGGAGTCGTTGGCGCCCTTTGGTCCCCATATGTCGTCAAGGCGTCTCCTCCGCTTTAACCGAAGTCCCATCATTTAATCCTATTTTGGTCCGGCCCGCTAAATGGGCCTCTCGGTGCAAAGGAAGCGAACAAGGGCCTGCGAGGCATCTGCCCTTCGATTGTTGTGTCAAAGAGTTAAAAATACATCAACTAGGGCAAGACTACTAATGGTTTATTTCCGGCCGTTTGCTCCTCGGGCTCGTCGAAGATGTTAATGTCCCACCGCGGCGTGTAGTGGTGAGGGATATTGAACCGAGTGTGATTATTGTGTCCAAGCGCGTTCAATGCCTCAATATCCTCCTGACTGAGCTCAACCTGCTTAAAGTTGGAGATGATGCGCTCTGCGAGTCCGTTAGCCCCCTGAGATACCCAGAACAAGACACCACGACGCACCTTCTTGAACACTCTTTGGGATCACAGAGTAGCCTCTGGAAACGCCCCAAGCAACCAACACTTGTGCCTCAGTCGCGCCTAGCCTCTGAGCGATCGCCTTGACTTCGGGGTAATCCGTCAGCTTCGGCTTTCCTTTCACTGTAAATAGTCAATGAATGCATCTCCATCTCCGCTTCTTTAAATACTCACAGTTGTTTCCCAATGGTGAGTATGCCGTCAGGTGGATATTGTTCTCCTTGCAATACGCCACCAGATCATCCTGGGGCAAAAGCGGGTGTGCCTCGATTTGGTTCACAGTTGGGACAATTCCAGTCTCAGCGATCAGTTCCTTGAGTACCGCAACGGAAAAGTTGGACACGCCAACGGCGCGTACTTTGCTCTTTTAAAACCTAGCGTCAGACCTTGGCCCAAACGGGTTTAATGCAGGCTATGCCTCACCTTGGGCAGCTTGTTCATCGCTCTCCATGTATCGGCTAGTGACACGGTACGGTCCAATTCGACCCATCCCGGTTTGTTCGAGTCTAGGGGGTAGAGTTCAGGACCCTTTTTGAAGGCAACCGGCCAATGGATCACTAGAGAAAAATATCCATCAGAATATGTTCATCAATACAAAGATCCAAAAGATACGAACAGTATAGGTCAAAGTAATCGAGCCCTGTTTGCGCTAGGCCCTCCTCGAGCTGCTTGGGGACCTCCTCTGGCTGGAAGCCATTGCACCATAGCTGTGCAAAACGGTGAGAAAAGTTCGGAAGATAGTATCCTAGACCAACCTTGGATGTGATAAAGAGCTCTTCACGCTTTACGACCGAAGGAATGACCTTTTTGAGTGCAGCACCGACCTCGTCTTGGTTTTCGTAAATAAACGCAAGATCGAGGTGACGATAACCGTTTCGAACCGCGATCTCCACCTATTAAGCGATCAGATCGAATCCACCAATACACAATGCATCGCGACGAACAGCATTCTCCACCTCTCTGGGCTTGGAGAGCCAAGTCCCAAGACCAATCTGAGGAAGGGTGGCTCTGGAAGAGAGAGTGATGATTTTCTGAAACGACATGGTGGTGGGATCTTGAGTAGTAAGCATTCGTTCAGGCTTCAGGCGGGGGGCTTTTGTACCCCACCCATTGCTCTCTCCCCGGTCCGCGCGGACCGCGCCACCTTCCCTCGGGACGTGATGTGATTTCTCTCCTTCTTAACGCTTGGGTGAATGCTCGGATCCTCGCACCGGAAAGTAACTCCGATGCATGCCTCACGAGTTTCTCGCACCGTCTCGCGTAATAACTGATGCGTGTTCCGTCTACGTCTATGCACAACGAATAGCGCTCATTGAAGCCCCGCTCTTGCTCGCCACGCGCCTTCCAGACCAAGCGTGAACAGACCCCGAATCCATGCCTTTGTTAGCATCAGACTGGCCTGTAAATCCATCCACGTCGCCAACGTGCCAAAGCCCAGTCGTCTCACTTGGAAGGCAAACCACCGTTTGAGGTAGCTGGTCATCTTGTAATCCTTTGCGAGTGCCAATCTGTCGTCTTCCCATCTAAAAGAAGATTAGTATTATCCAGTACATGAAGGCAAAAGGGCCTACACGGCTCGGTTGCAGTACTGCGCAACTATCAGAAATACACGGTACTGGGGTTGTGGTCAGCCATTTTTAGCATTCTCAACTCGAGGCAGTTATCTCACCGGTGGGTGTGTTGTCGACAATGCGTGGTCCAATGCCCTCGTGAGTTCGTTGAGCTTTAGCAGCATCAACACCTTTGAATCCAACCGCCGTAGGATATCGAACATGGCCACCATAATGTCTCCGTTGGATACGAGCATCACTCGCAACTTGTCCATGTCCGCGTCGTTCATGTTACCCATATCCAACATGCTCGCAGCCTGCTGGAAGGCAGCCAGTCGACCTCCCTTTTTCTGCTTTTTACCTCCACCAAAGGTTCCGGTTGGTCTACCAGTAAGTGCAGCTACACCAATCAACGTCACAACAGTGAAAAAGTGCAGAAACGTTACAACCACACCTTCAAAGACGTTGTACTGGAGAGGCAGAGGTAAGTGCCGAATCATCAACTTTATCACAACGCGGAACTCACTCTTTCTGGCCCAATATCACCACCCACTAGGCTCGCATACTTTTGCCGATTTTGACGATTCTTCTCCGTGGGCGGTGAGAGTAAACTTAACCAAAACCTGGCCTTTAGAGTGGTCAAGTCGTTGCTTAGCTCATTATTAAGACTCGCCTACATAATTTAGTCGTAAATCATGCGGGATGTCGAAATACAATCCTGAAAGGTGTTAGCAAGCGGGAAATCATATATGAGGGTGTGCGTTACCATGGTCTAATAAAACAATATCGAAATTGTGGCCGCCAGTTCTATTAGATGGCCTTATAAGCAAGTTTCCTATCGTCCTTGTTTAGTCGAGTTTCGTCAGAAGTCGGCCACTGGTTTGCCTACCTTGGTGTGGGTCCGCATGAAAGAAGCCATGAATGTACACTTGCTCAGAGAATATCTTGCAGAGCTCTTGGGATACCTTGTTTCTGTCGATTCTATGTACTGCTAGGTATTCCTTGTCGTCAATTTTCGCGCCCTCAATAAACTCCATGACCAGAGTTCTCTTTGTCGAAGAAAGAACTCTTGGAATGTACAGAGGAGAATCTGGTATCGACTCGAAATTGTGAGTCACCCTCGCTGCATTTGAAGCCTCGTGCATAAAGTTCATCTCGAGTGGGAGGTTCTCTCGCATCTCTCGGCCTAGCCATGAGAATTCGAAATCCGGGAAGATTCGTTTTACGATACGGAGGGTGACATCCGTCGATATCAAGCTACAGGGAACATCAATGACAGCAATCGAGTAGCAATGGACAGGGCCTACTCAATGGCGGCGAACTCCTGAAGACCTGGGTGCTGGATTTTTACCGCTACCTTCATTCCGGTCGCCCTGTGGATACCTGTATGCACCTGAGCCAAGCTGGCGACGCCGATAGGTCTGGGACTAAATTCAGAAAACACATCGTCTATGTGCATTCCAGTGTCCTCGTAGAATACATCCTCAATGCCTGCCAATGTCGACTCTTCACAAGCATCGAGGCATGGCCTGAGCGTTTTTTGCCATTCAATCGGCAGTATTATGCTGGAGGATAGATGCTGGCCCTACAAACAGTTCAGTTCAATAGAAGAAGAACACGTATGTGGCTCCCACTCACCAGTTTGATGAAGACTCCACCATTTGCCAGCAGAGCGTGCAAAGTGATTGTCGCGCAGCGCGTGTGACACTGCGAGATTGCCTCGAGCCGCTCTTCTTCAGATGTATAGACTTTTCCATATGTATTTCGATAATCGAGAACCGCCCTCGTTGCTACTATGGCGATTCTAGCGCTCCTTTGCGTAGCGATAAAGATATGTCGTAAATCTTGCCAGTGCCAAACGATTACTCCTATGCCTGCTAAAAGCACAAAATATCCTGAAATACGTTTTGGAGTTGCCTGAGTCCGTAAATCCACTCGTTTTACGAGCCTGCGCGTCGCATCAAGGCGACTCTGGTACGATGACGCTGGTCGAGCCTGAAATATGGTCTTGGAAAAGTGCGAACAGGAGCCTGTCCTCTTATAAAGGATAAACCGAGCATTCATGCCAATAACCCGCATTGAAACGCAGGGATTCCTTTCTTGAAAAGATGCTATACAGTGTGGAGGTAGAAAGTAAGATACAGGATTATGTATATCTCCGAGACTTTTCTTCATCAATGATCAAGCAAACCCGAAACCCTCGCCTCCTTCATTAATCGCCAAAAGTAACTGCTGTCGAAGCTTTTCATACGAAGAATATTGTGGCAAATCGACTATCGGGGGCAGTGGTTAGCAAGACTCAGGCGGTGAAGGCGGCTACGACTTACTCTGATTAAAACATGTATGTGCCTGCGGTAATCTGTCCATGGCGCCGTAGTCCTTGTGTATTGAGAATCGCTGAACCCCGTCAACGCCCTGTGGACCGTGTCAGAACAAGTGAATTCTTTCCTTAAATCACGCATACCTGAAGCTCTGCAAATCCACCTAGAGGTACTTTCGCGGTTCCCGTTGCGAAGCTAAGCACTTTGGCTCGATCAGCCCTCGAGAAGGATTTCAGGGCTCGCCACCACCAAACGATGACAGCGTCCGATGCCGAATAGCCATGATATTCCGTTGCAGAACGCCAGTCTTCTACTTCGATATCTGGAGTACCCGATATCAACAGCTCGAGCTCTTTTTCATCAAACTGGTAATTGATTAGTTATGAATCAGACTATCAGTCAAGAGAACATACGATGGCGATATGTTCCTTTGGCACAATCTCGTAGAAACCTTCGAGGAACGCATCCAATTGGTCCTTGATAGACGTAGTTAGGCGGTACTCTGCAATTAACTGGATGTATTCATCCTTGTTATCGTCTGTCACGGCAATGTTCCTGCCGTTGGGCTTGAGGTCCACAAGTACCATCACACCAAGCTGAAAGACGTAAGAAATAGACCCCAAGCAAACCAAATAGCTTACCTGATCGTTCTGCTCACTAAAGGTAAGGTCCATTGAAGCCACTGAGTTATCGAGCATCCATCGGAGACCGTTATAGTACGGAGGATCGGACCATTCTAGGTCGCGATAATTCACTGGTTTGCCCAACAATTGGCGATAGACAGAGCGTGCAAAATGACCATCAAGGAGGCGCTGGTCGTAAATGGCTTTGCCAAGAATGCGCCCTACGAACTTGAAGTAGCGTAAATGGTCGGGGTTGATTCCAGAAGCAGGATTGGGCTGATATGTGAGCCTATCAGCCCCACAAGGGGCGAACAATGCATAGTTAGGGTTGAATATTTCCCTGGCAAGGATTCGGAACCACTCTCTTGTGACACCTCCTGCGTCTACACCCTCTTCACCACTGAAACGGATGTTGAGCTTTCCGTATTTGAGGTCCCTATCCTTCAAACGAGATATGGATTGGAAGCTATCCTCAAACACCTTTTTGCGCCGGACATTTATGGCTATTGTTGGGTAGCTTTCTCGCTCGCGCTCGCTTCTGGTTCGATGACGGAGTTTGTGGACAAAGTAGTTGCGCTTATTGTCGAAATCAAGGACGCGGGGATTGTGCACCAGCAAAGAGAATGACCCGTTCATCAGGGATGGTTTGTTACGGACCATTAGATTGAGGACTTTACGATGCCTGTCTGTGAACGACACGAAGATATCACCCGACAAGTCGCGTTCGACTGTTGGGGAACGAGGAGATGCGGACGCAAGGAGCGCTTTGCTGGCAGAAGCCTGGGAAGCTGCTGCATTGGATTTGCAGACAACCATCAAGGACTCTATGAGTGGTAGGAGGAAGGTTGCTACGTGTGTGGCATCTGGTCGATCCTCCACAGCTTTGAGACAATCACTCAGCTTCTTCCAAAGAGGCGCGAAATGTAGTCGCTCGTATATGGCCGCGACTTTCTCATCCGCATTAGGGGCTTCCGGTGTAGTGCTTGATCTTCCTGGTAGAGTAGCCATGTAGATATTCTCAAGGATCTTCAAAATCCGTAGTAACCTGGCTTGATTCGACGTTGGAAGTGAAAACTTGGTCGTTATCAGACTCGGTAACTCCTCGCCTTTCTTGACACTGTGAGTCGCTTTGAGCAAAGTATCTAGTTCGCTTTGTATCAATTTCCCGAATTCTTCGGCCTTTGCTTGCAATTCTCCGATGATTACTTCGCGGACGGATGGAAGGGAAGATAGGTTGTAGATGAGAGTCTGGGTGTTCTGGAAGCACCTGGAGCTGCACTCTCCGATGGTGAGAAGATTAACCACCAGCTTGAGAGAAGATTCGGGGAAATGGGGAGGTTTCGCTCGTATGGCGTCTTCACGAGAAACTGGGGCTGCTTCCGGGGGTTGGGAGTCACCTTTGGCTAATTAAAGAATGTTCTCATTAGTAACACCCAGAGCTATTCCATGAATTACTAACCAGTTGGCGGTACAGCTTCCTGCGTCTCTGTCACAACTGGCTCCGTTGTCGTCGTGGCTGGCATTTCGGCCGGATCTGATGCTGGTACATTAACCTGAGAGCTGGAATCCACCGTTGGCTCGGTTGACTTCTCAGGCTCACGCAGGATAACCAACGGCTTGGTAACGGTGCACAGGAGTCCTGATATTGAGTCCAAAGAGTGAACTTGTTGGGCCATGTTCTGCCGTTCAAGTAGAGTGAGCAACTGAACAAAGGGATAGTAACTTCCGGTGCCAATCTTTTCCTTGCCCTTTCCTTTCTTGGAGGATGCTCGTTGTAAAGCTGGTGGCATCTCTTGCTCAGTGAGGAAGAAGTGAGAAGCGGCCTCGTTGGCTTGCACAACAAGGGTCAGCGTGTCCAGTGTACGACCCACGACAACGTGCTCTTCTGGAACACGATCCAATGGTGCACCATAAGTCCCTGATTCCTCGCGCTGTTTCCCTTTGGCACTGGACTTCGCGCTACGCAAACTGAGCTGGGAGAAGCTTTTGTCTATAGCGCCGAGATCTGTTTTTATCCCGCTAAGCAATCCAAGGAGTAGATTCAGCAAATCGGTTCGAGATTTGCCATTTTCGGAAAGGTTCACCAGAACCTGCTGAAGCGAAACACGACGGGCGTCATCGATATAGAACAAAAGTCGGACGAGGTGGGCCAGACCCGATTTATCCAGTAACTGTGCAGTTTCGCGATTTGTAGGCTTTTTGGAGGGTGCTACTGTTCCAGACAATGGATTCGGATTGGTGCCGGTAGGAAGCACACGCCTCGTCATTCTTTGTGCCCTCAAAGCATTGGCTTCTGCGAGCACAGAGGATGGCATTGCCTCTAGAATTGCATCGTCTTGTTCTAGGAGCACCGTTTGACGTAGTTCGTCGGTTAATGTCGCGAGTACTGAGGCTGCATCCATGTCCACGGCACCGGCCATACTTGCAATTGTTTGCATTTGGCTCCGTAAGACCTCCTCCCGCATCTCTGCTGGTAGAGCGTTGAGAAACTCCATGTCCATGTCCCCTTCTGGAGCTCGTGGTGGGCGACTTTGTCGTTGCTGCTCGCGTACAAAGTTTCCAATGATCTCGTCGCGAATGTCTTCAGGAACGGCATTTAAGAAGTCCGGATCAATATCCGCATCCGTAATGTCGACACTCTCTCCCCGATACATGACGGTTACCCGAGGTTGTGTGCTTGTGCTTGGCTCGGCGTTGGTACTAGGAGAGGTTTCCATCTCTTGGTTTTCAGCGCTTACGGGTGCAACGGCTGGTTGGGTTTCTGTTCCTGTTTCTGCGGTATTCCCTGCAGTGCTTTCTACCGATGCAACCGCTTCTGTGGCTTGTTCGCGCTGCCGCTCTAATGCCGCTTCCGCTTCGATCCTCGCCTTTTCTTCTGCCTCAGCTTTTTCTCGGGCCTCTCTTTCAGCCTTTTCCTTCTCCTCGGCTTCCTTTATGCGCTTGGCGGCCTCCTCGGCTTCAATCCTGGCAGCTTCCCTGGCCGCAGGAAGTAACATTACGATGACGTGGTTGGTAAATTCTGCGAGTCGCTCATCATAGCTTGGGCCTGCATTGACTCTGGCCTCTTCGGCCCAGCGATGTACAGTGGACATGGAAGAGGATAAGCCACCATCCCGCGTTGTGGAGCCGCGACCCGAACGGATGGGCATGTAGCGCGATAACATACGGTTCCTGAATTGGGAGGTGTCGAGCCCAGCCTCTTGGAATAAGAGTTGTGCAGCAGGTCCAGACAACGCGAGATGAATGTCACCGTTCTGGGTTCGGGCCATTTCTTGCAGCATGTGAGCCGTAGGACCTCCTAGCATTTGCTGCAGCATGGTAGTACGAATGATATGAGGAACTCCCCGGGACCTGCCTTGGCCGCCTCGAGCAAAGTCGTCTGGCTGAGGATCGAAAAGGACAGCATCCAAAGGCGGCAGCATACTTGGGGTTTGACCAGGGTGGTCCACAATGACATCTTCAAGATCTAGGTAGATTAGTGGCTATAGCGCGAAAGTGCGGCCAAAGGCTTACCCAACAGCCGATGGTCCCCACCGAGACCCATATTGCCTCCGTCACCGGGAGATGGCATGAATACTTGAGGCCCTCCCAAATCACCTCCGTCAATGGCATACGCGAGTCTAGGAAATTTGATCAACAAGATGACTATAACTGGAGCGATTGGACCAACTCATCCAGACTGTCGAGTCTCACGTTCATCTCTGTAGGAATATCAGCCTCCACAATATTTGAGGTCAAGCAAGGTCTCATGCTTACCATCCATATCATCGTCTTCGTCGCCATCATCATCATCATCTTGGTCATCTGGGTTCAAGATGTCACCACTTTCATCACGAGGAACTTCCAATTCCTGGTGAAGGAGTGAGAAATCTTGGAGTCAATGAAGGTAATATTAAACAAACCTGCCACGGATCATCTTCAAGCCCACCCGGTGCCTCATCTCCGTGATCAGAGTCACTTTCATCGTCATCATCTTCGCTATTCTCATCATCTTCACCTTCATCATCTTCGGCGCCATCAATCTCCTCTTCATCTTCTGGGTCTGTGTCGTCGTCATCGGGGATATCGACGCCTTCTCCCTGCTCAATGCCCAGTGCCTCTGCGGTATCTTCATCGTTGCTTTCTTCCGACCCATATTCGTCCTCGCCATAGTCCATCTCCACATCGTCCTCTTCGTCCTCGTCGAGAGGCTCTTCAACGTCTACGAATGCACCTTCAGTCTCCTAAAAATTGTGAGTTTACATCACATGTACCATTGAATGACCTACTCCGCCATACCTATTGGGTGCTATGTCAGTGCTCTTTATCTATTCCGTAATAAGACGGCTCACATTCCCAAGGCAGATGTACTATATGGATCAGGTGCCTCTTCTGTTTCCGTCAAAGCACTTTCTTCACTGTCCGTGGAAAAATCTGCCACTTGCTCGCTTTCCAAAGGGATAGCTCCCCCAGTCCGTTCCGTTACTCTTCCAATCTTTATGGATGCCTTCGTCCTTTTGGGAATGTTAGTAGACTATATGGCTCTTGGATCGACTTACAAAGTTTCGAGAGGCGCAAGAATGGCAGAGGCCGCAGTTGATGACATTGGGTGACTTAAGTCAACCTCGGACAGCATCGCGGACAGAGTAGAGACGACATTCTTCTCCAGCATCAGCTTTGCCATATGAAAGAGTGATTCTTCCTGGACACGCTGGGTGGTGGCCACGTGAGGGTTCATGGTTAAGAGCATGTGGCAGAGATCTCCCAAGGCGATGTACCGTCCGTAACGCTGCTCAGTGGTCTCGTTTGGATCATGTGCTGCGGAATCCTTCATCGACTTCACCATTGAATCGAGAACGACCTTGCGAGCATTGACTACAGCAGCGGGGATTGCCTTTATATCGGTGGTGAGAGTAACATCTGAGCAGAGTGCCACGATCATCGAATGGAATGGATTGGTTCTTGATTTCCTTTTGGACCATTCGGCAGAGTCTCCTTTCATTGTCGTGATTTCTTGTAACAAGAAGCTCAAAGCGGGGTGCTTGATCTTGACTGCTTCTTTGGAAGGAGTACCCAACGGCTTCTTCTTGGGATATAGGAGGAATGCCGTCTTGCACGCCTCGTACGACAGCAAGAGCTCGCAGAGAACATTTTGGATAAGCTTGGCATAATCAACTTCCTTGACAGGCAGGGAGCTAGTGATTGTTACGTCGGGAAGGGATACTTGTTGCAATCGCGACTCGGGAGTTGGGGTGTTCATACCTGAAGCTAGATTCGATTGTATATTGGGTACACCAGCTGTCGGCGTCGCAACGGGCTCCTCGACAGTTTGCTTGTACTGCTGCATCATCTCAGCTGTCAGGTAATGGATCACATTGCCTGCCATTTCAAGAGGCCCGTCATCGGAAGAGATAACAGGTGAGACAGAAGGGTCGTTTCCTGGCGTTGTAGTAGGGTTTTCGTCATCAGGCTGGTTCAAAGTCTCTTTAGGGCGGATCCTGAAGCCACCACCGATGCCGGGTGTCGGTTCAACTAGCTCACACATCTCGGTTGTCACTTTGATGAACATCTGGGGGTCGCGAAGGGCGGCATGCTGTAGGGCCCGCAAGTAGTTGCTAATGCCCTCTCCAGGTCGGTGCCGAGGGGTGATTGACCATCGCTTTACGTCCTGGCGCATGAGGTTTTCTACCGTCACCGGGTCTTCCATCAAGTGCCGGAAGATGCCCATAGAGACAGCAGCAACGTCCTCTTGTTGACGATGGTTCTTGAAGTATTTCAGGACAAGGCTTAGACCATCGTTTTTGATGAATTTGGTCGCGAGGCCATAGTCTTTGGTCAAGAAGGACAACACACCAAAGAGCGATAGTAGGTCGTCTTTTTGCAAGTCAGGAATACGGGCAAGTCGCATGCAAAAGTCAAACAAGACCGATCTCGAATCTGTGAAAGATGGCCCCACTAGGAGCTCGCTTTTTGGAAGGGGTTCGCCTTCTTTGGGAAGGGTGACTGGTGCGATATCCTCCGAGCTACAGAGTATGCGGTCGGAGAGTAGCATGTGACTCGAGAGCCATTTTGGTATGTTCGGCTCCGTAGCAGTTCCCGGTACCGGGCCCGAGAGGAGCAAGGCAAGAAGGCTTTGTAACAATTCATTTGCATCCTCTTTGGACAGGCCCAAACCTTTCGTCCCACTCTTCAGATAGGCCAGAGCTAAAATACGACACCGGACCTGAAGTGGAATCTCGGGAATATCGCCGACGCCATCGGAAAACTTCTTGATATCACTGATGAGGAATTTGGCGTTTACGTTCATAGTTGGACCCATAAAGACATCACGAATGTCATCGACAAATGTAGGATTGGCGTCTGCAAGGCGGAGAGCATTTGGGACGATAGTCTTCTTGAGCTCTTCACGGGCATCCGCGAGCTCCTTTGCGTAGTCTCTAGCTGGTGTTGGTGTGGCTTCCTGCTCAGCGGTACTGGCTGCTGGTGCTTCTTGTACCGGCTCCGCATTATTTCCAGCCGTGGAACTTGGCTCCTGTCCAGGAATGGGTGGTGCTTCCGCTGGTTCTCCAGAAGGCTGAGTGTCGTTTGTCACAACATTAATCTCCTCTGCCTCCTCCGTGACTTGATCTTCAGAGTCGAATAGATGGGCATTGGCCAAGAGGTATTCGGTCGCCACCATAGGGTCCCCGCGGGCACGGGTGAGCGCATTACGAGCGGCGGACTCAGGGAAACCCATGTCTGTGAGCTGTTGAACCAATGCAGGTGATAAAGGTTGCGGAATACGCCGCATGATTGCTGGTATTCCCGGCACCGACAAGTGCGAACTGGGAACCCTTGCAGAATCCTCGTATTCACCCTTAAGGATAGCCAACAGTCCGAATATTATTGCTTTTCGGACGCTTTCTGACGTTTCTGGTAGCCACTTTGCTTCCCAGAAGCGCCTGAAGATGGGCAAGAGTTCAAGTCGAAGACGAACAATGGTCTCTGCCGGGTCAAATCCTTCGTGGGTTTTGAACCGGACTATGTCCAGAGTCTGAGGAGACTCCATCAGCGGCTTACCACAAGCCAGATGATAGAACCAGATCAAGGGATGGCGGAGGAAATAATGAGCGACACCCATCATCTCTTTATCATTCTTTTTGCGCTCTTCGTCACTCATTGCCGAGACTTTGTCGATTAAATCAGCACAAAATGTGCAGACATCAATCACTGCCTTGACACCACCAGTTTCCTCGAACTCCAAAAAGAGGCCTGTTTGCATGTTTTGCCCATGCCGACCTACGCGACGTTAATTATGAGCCAAAATGTGAAAGGATCCTCGCTTACTCTCGGGTCCAATACAACTAGTGCTGGAAATAGCCAAAGCACAGTAGCCCATGATAACCACAGGGTCCTCTAAAGAATTATGAGAAGTTGACTTTAGTGAGGTAAGACGCCAAGACACACCGGCAGCGTGATAAGCTTCCAGATTTTCAACCAAGACCTCTGCGAGAACGGACGCAACGTGCGCAGAATCTTTCTTGAATTGCGGAGCCTCAGAGACGGCGAGTCGACGAGGCATTGGCAGGGCTTTTGCAATGCCTAAGAGGGTACCGGTTATAACCACCTCATGCAGATATAGTATAACTCACCAGTGAAAAGGCTCTGTAATACGTTTGAAAAGGCGTGCAAAACGGATTTGATGTTCATATGGTTGCGCTCCTCGGGAGTTGTCACCTTCCCTTTCGCTTCTTGAGGGGCAAGCAAGCGCTTGCGAGGAATGAAATCGGCAAAAGGATGCTCTCCATTGGGATTCGACGGACCACCAGGTGTGGCTACGCCCGGAAGAGATGGAGTGGGCAATGCTGTAACCGGAAGCGAAGCTCCAGGAAGGTTAGGCAGATGAAGTGTGGATGTCGATACAGTGGCTGCTGGTTGCACCTCAGGCGTCTCCACTACCATTGGACTACCCACTACCGGAGCCGCAGGCTCGGGCACCGCTTGACGGAGATGCAATATTTCCCATGCGGAAGCCCTGAACAATTGGCCTATAAGAGGAATGAAATCCGGAGTTTCGACTAGCGCTCCCAGCATGTTGACCGGTTCTCTTCGGAAAGGCTGGTGAATTGAGTGGGAAGATGACTGAGAGTAAACATCATTGAGGAGGATTAGGTGCAGCAAAAGCGTCCTCATCGACAGAAAGAGGGTACGTCCAGCTTCCAAATTGTCCTCTGCGTGTAGTGATATTGAGTGTAAGTGGATTGAGAAGAGATACTAAGACTCGTACCTTTTGCTCCAACATACTGCACAAGTTTGTTATTTGAGCCTTCTGATTGGCGGAACTCTTCATTTGCGTCCATGAGCTTTTTCACGCATTGTACTCGATGCTTCAGAACGAGGGCTGGTGATGCATCGGCGAGACGCCTGTTGACTAACAAGATTGCCTCCAAGTTGCGGGCGAGAGGAAATTCCACAGGCCAGCAAGGAAGCGTCAAAATTGTATCAAGTTGTTCGAGTAGCTTTGTCTCCGCTACAATCTCGCGACAGTGCTGGGCGTGATTGAAAAATCCCACCAAAAACTGGTCATAAAAAGTTCGATGATCAGCATTTCGAAGTAACTAATGGACGCGACGTAATCTACCTTTGAGAAGTTATTGATGTATTGATAGACTGGCATTTCCTGGAGGTCGAAAGTGACCGCTGCCTTTTCTGTATTTTGAGAGTTCTCCTCATTGCTAAGCTCCTGCGAATTCTCGGTGGTAGACGCGCCGGTGATATTAGTGGGCACATCGCGCTGTGAAGACTGAACCGGGATCAGATTGAAATGACCTTCCACTCCCTCTTTCGGAGTGGTTTCCCGTGCAAGAGCTTCGATTTTCTCGAGTACATCGATGATCCCCTTGAACATGCTAGCTTTTAGCCATGGATGGTGCCGAACCAACTCGTCAGCATCTCCTCCAATCAATGACGCATTCGATTTTTCTTGGAGAGGCGACATATGCAATTCGGATGTGAAGATGCTGAATACCATTGGGATGACCTTTGGTCGCGCCTGCAGAAGGGTTTGCCCTGCTTGATTAAGGGATAATGCTCCCATTGCGTTCAAAACACCATGGATCACTTCAATCATGGGCTCTATTCCCTGTTCCACAATGTCGTAGAACGAGTCTGGGAGCTTGCTTTCCTGGATGATCGTCAAGGAGCTTGGCTCGTTATGCACCCAGGTTGCAATGACGAGAGTCGCTGCAGCTAGGATGGTTGACCCGAACAGGTTCCTGTGATCTAGAATGTTTTTCAGAGAGGGGATGAATGAAGAATCCGGCTCTGGCAACAGTCTGAGGATCTCAGCGGACCCGGTTGACTGGAGCATCCGTTGAATGGTACGAAGGAGGTGCTTTAGTACATTGATTTGTGGCGTTGGGACCTTTCCATATCCGAGTGGTGGTCCAGTGCTTGGAGAGTCCTCCTTGTACTCGGCGATGTCGGAATCAACCTCAAACTGAAGGGGATTAGTAATCATGTATGAGGCAAGCGTTTTTAGCTTACCTTGATCCTATCCAAAAGAAATTGTATCCCATTGTCACTCATGAATGTCGTGAATGGGTTGTTATTCCTTTGGTTTGCTACAGAAGCCCCTTGTGGTGGTCCATAGAGTGCATTCTCTAGCAGGGGTATTGTCCTTGCCACGACAATAGATCGAGAGGGTTGACGGTTGGCGATGATCCTCCTCAAATGTTCGATTAATCCGGCACTAATGACCATATTATAGGAGACTTCGTGCGTCGTCAGGAAATCGAGAAAGTTTTGTAGAGCCTCGAAAAGCGGGGCTGAGGGCTCATCAGAGGGTTCGTCGAGTTTCAAAACGGTTTTGCGAAACAATGACATTAGCAGCCCATGAGCTACGCTTGCGTTCACTGCGCTCAAGACCTCAGTTGCCCGAAAGCGATGGTGGCAGATGCCATCCAAGGCATGCACCGCCGCGGCCTGGACAGCTTCAGAGATGCCCCTGTCGATAGCGAGTAGTGGAGCGGTTGAGGATACAATGTCTGGTTCGGCAAGCAGGCGGGCGCTTTGGCTTGTTGTCTCTGTATGGGTGTGGCAATAGACTGCAATGGCAAGCAGCCGCAGTGTAACCAGCTTGGAGCGATATGCGAGCTGGTCTTTTGCGAGAGATTTTGCGACGCGGATGCGACACATTAGGTCGAAACGGTCGTGGACACTGATAGGCCGGCCTTCGATGGCGTCTTGGAGAATGACCATGACATCGCGCTGATCGCTCGCCAACGCCTTTAAGTGAATATGATGAGGTCCTTGATCGGTGCTTGAGTTGGCAGTCTTTGGAGAATACCATTGAAAATTGACGTCCGATGCCTCGGGAGGGAGAGTGATATCCTCATGAGGAGAGACAAGCTTAGAGTAGGTGGTGCTGTATTCTCTCAATACATGCCACGAACGAGCCAGATATTCGAGATGAGTGTGGCTAACTCGTAAAACTATGTTGAGGCTGATTTGAAGGGTGTATTGGTGGGCAGGACGAAGGATCAGACTCAATGCCTCGATTGCAATGTCTACATCCGGAGACATGACAAGAACGCTGAGGCGCTGTTTTTGGGGATTAGTATGACGACTACACGCGTAATGGGTGGCGAAGCTAACTCACATCATAGGAATTGAAGAGCTTGCGGTTTGTCGAGTTATCAAGCAGCATGCGCTCGAATCTCAGAATCTGAAACAGAAGCTCTTTGTCCTGTTCGGAGAAGGGAGTGAGCTGCAAGTTGGCAGCATCGTACTGGCTGATGAGACTCTCCATAATTTCATCAAACCGATCGAGCACACCAAACCAGACGTGAAGTTCTGATCGAGGACATTTCCAGTAGGAGATGTTGCGAATAAATGCGGCGAGTTCATTCTTTGGGATCACTTGAAGGTCCTGGACGAGCCTGACTACATCTGGATGCTAAGCAACGTTAGCAACGATATTAAAGATCTATTAAAGAATTACAGGTGGAATTGTCCTCCGAGAGGACTTTGCCTGGATCTTCATCCTCGGCGGCGTACGCTTAGAAGTGGTAGTCGGCTCCAGGTATTTGAGCCTCTGTCACCTTAACCCCGACCGCCTCCTCCACCATGAACAGCACCGTCACAATACGCGAGCTCAAGCGTGACAAATGCAATTTCGTTCTCAGAGGCGTTAATTTAGGGCATGTCCATCGCGAGCTTTGTGGCCCTTTTTTAACATTTCGGCCACTTCTTACAGTTTTGCAAATTCTTTTCGAAGGACAATGATGGCAGACATACCTACTGTAGGTACGTACTCGTACTTTGACGATGCTGATTGCACTGACTAACGCTTTGCCTCTCAGCGATTGACTTGGTGGAATTCGAGTCAAACACGACTGTTTTACCAGACGAGTTTATCGCCCATAGATTGGGTATGATTCCTCTCGTGAGCACAAACTGCGACGAGAGCATGAAATATACCAGGGTCGGGCCCAGTCTACCTCCTGTTTTTGTCAGCCAGGAGACTGAGACGCCAATAGGAATGCGACTGTGTAGAGGGGTGCTCGTTGTGCATGATAGAGCTTCGAATTGACTTTCGATGCGATCGTCCCGGCACGACGATGAACATTACAAGCAACCATCTGGAAATACGCCCGATGCCTGATAACTGGGGACCAGGAAACACGGGAGAGGAGCTTGCTAAGCGTACCCCAGAGTTTGGGATACCCGTTTCAAAGAGTACGAGAATGATTTACCTTAAGGCTTGTCCTGATCCTTTTTCGCATCACAGGCAAGGATTTCAGTGGCTTTCCCATTCTTATCGCGTCCTTGAGGAAAGGGCAGGAACTAAAAGTGAGATGCTATGCCAAAAAGGTTGGGATGCTACGCGACTCTTCACGGCGCAGTCAGTTGACCAACCCTAGGGCATTGCAAAAGATCACGCAAAGTGGTCACCGTGTACAGCAGTGGGATTTGAATATGATCCTTACAACAAACTACGACATACCTCATATTGGTTTGAAACCGACAAAGCGGCCGAATGGCCTCTCAGTCCAAATGCAGCAGAGGAAGATGCACCTCTTGATGATGAGCCATTCGACTATGACGCCGAACCGGATCGTTTCTATTATAATGTGGAAACGGATGGGAGTCTGACCGCGAAGGAAGTCGTTCTTAAGGTTAGTTGGTATCTCGCAGCCCTAGCTATTGGCTGACACTGCTCTAGGCGTTGGCCGATATGCGTTCACGTGCTGCAACAATAGTCTTTAATATAGATAACCCTCCCACGTCGGATGCGATGGATATCTCCGAAGCTCCCATGGCGCAAATGCCGTTGCCCACCAGGGCAGCAAATGGCAGCTATGCTAGTCCTTCAACAGGCTGGGGAACGTCGCCTAATGGATCAGGCTCTGGGACTGGTGGGCAAGGGACAGGGTGGGCATCTCCTAATGTCACAGCGGCGGGCGGATGGGCGGTATGATGGCAATGTACATTAACCATTACAAAAACATCGGTAACTCGTGCAATGTTCCCGAAACAGTAACACGCGGACTAGTGACTAGAAATAAGAACACAAGAAATCGTTAGGACATTCGGGGAATGTCAGTCGTGATCATGACAGAGCAATCGTATTAGAAGATTTTCAGTGATAGAAACCAACAATCCAGCTCTATTAGGTTCTCAGCATCTCCATTTTCGCTCCTCTAGGCAATGTAGCTGGTGTAATCATGACATGTGGCGTGCTGGGATTGTTCGGGGTAAAAATACCACCACCCTTGCTGCCAGGGACAATAAGAGTTGGTTCGTTGTCAAGAGGCGGCGGTGGCAATGCCTTTGGGATGAAGATGCCTTGGCCTTCTGGGGGGTCTGCAAAGTCCCAAGGACGAGGGACCAGAGCCGCGGGGCAGACCCAGGTGGCTGCACAAACCACTCCTTTGCCTTTGTTTTGACCTTGTATAGCGCTCCACTCAAAGTCGAGGAACTGGGAAATGTAGCGACTGTCGGCAATCGAATCAACGTCTTTGCAGAACAGGAACCAGCCACAGTTAAACTTACACGAATGGTAAAATCTCCCTCACACCATTATTGAACAGCGAATATGCAGTTAACAAATTGAGGGCCGAATTCTGGATCGATTTAACGTTCTGTAAGGGGTTTAGCAGAGAGTTATGTGGGCAGAAGAATACCGACCGCTAAGAACTGGAGAGTAGGAGGAGGGAGGCACACTTCCATGCCCCACCAATCTGACAAAGTTGAGAAATATGCACACTCCTATAAGCCAAGGACGTACAAGTTAGCACAGACATTCTGTCTGTTGGAGGATAGACACCAGCATGCTCCGGGAAAACTGCTTTACTAGTCGCAAATCCCAAGGCCAATAGCTGACTAGTAATCTCCATCATCCCATTGTTGACAGCTGCCGGGCTTGGCACCGAGCCCGCCAATGGTCCGTCGCCATCTGGAGGTTGGCCAAAGCCCAGATCTGGACTAGAGACCAATGTGACAAGGTGTAGCGATCGAAGAACAGGTACAAGAGAGGACAGATTTGCTGAAGCGATACTAGGTGCTTCGGAAAATTGAGCTGGTTGTTTGGATTTCTTGGAGGACGTCTCTGGTCCCGCAGATAATTGTGAAAAGTGATAAAGTTCCGCTTCTTCATCCGTGCAATCGAGACAAACGGCATGAATAGGCCCTTCTGCATGGGACACGACGTGTTCGCCTGCATACTCCACACCTGGCAGCTCGGGGCCATTGGGAACGGGGAGGGTGCGGAGCTTGGCAATAACCTTATTGGCTTGATCAGGCGACAAAAGCTGGTTGTTTGCCTTTCCGAGTTTTGATGCGCTCGGAGGCTTGAGCTGTCCGTTGACACCAGCTTTGCCTTTACCTTTGGACGGCTTTCCGTTTGAGGCATCCTGTGGCGACGTGGCAGGTCCGGATAGGAACGAGGGAAATGATGGTGTATATCCTAGTAGAAAGCTTTGCAACACAAGGGCGGCCTTTTCCGCTTTACGGGCTTCCCGTTTAGACTTGATCTTTTGCGCAACAGGAGCATTAGGTTCTTCGGGACCAGTTGTTTTGATGACAGTCGATGAAGTTTGGCGCTCTTTACCATAAAAGAATCCAAAGGAGCGAAAGGAGATGCGCCTCCTTCGAGCTGGTTGGGCGTCTGGCGATGGACTAAGGAGAGCGGCGCCTGTAATGTCCACACCGGTAACGGAAGCTGGGACCATTTGTACTTCTGAAACGTAGACTTCTGTCGAGGTAGAAGGGCGAGGAAATGCTATTCTAGATTCCGAACTGTCCACGGGTGGCAATGGTTGTTGATCCTTTGAGTTAACTTCTTTGCTGACTTGTGCAACTTGTCCCTCTGCATGTTTCTCAGATCCTTCCACCGTCTGCTCGGGCGAAGTGATGCCAGGACTGGCGCCCACACTCTCGGGTTGAGCATCGGCACCGTTCACGGCAGCCTGTGAAGCATCCTGGGCATCCGTTGAAGATGCTTTCCAAAAGTTGAACATGAACGTTAACCCTTGTAGCAATCTCCAGAAGAAATGACGCAATTGGTTGTGTCCAAGTAGCCGTAGACCTGAACGTGCATGCCGCGCCGGCTTTATTGAGCGCCCTCGGCTTTTTGAACCATGACTCCCAGGTCAAAAGGAGGTATCGAACGAATAAAGCATTTCACTCCCTCATGGTTTACAGTTGTGATGGGTAAGTAAACTCTTAGGCTTCATGCAGAAACCACTCAACGAGGGCATACAGGAACGGGGGTTATTGGAATTTTGGTCAATAACTTGCCATATGGCGATCCAGAAGCTCGCTACATCGTCTCTCTTGGGTTTCTGCTGTTAAACACCCTTCTTTTCATCTTTTTCATTGGCGTGTCCATCTCTCGTTACATTATGTTTCCAAAGATTTGGTACATGATGCTGATGCATCCGGTGCAGAGCCTTTTCCTGTCTGCCTTCCCTGTACGTAAACCCCCATCCAAGTCAGCTGGCAGATGACTAACCAACCGGCAGATGGCCCTGGCTACAATTATAAGCGCCAGCATTTCACTTTCCCTTTACCGAAATGGTACACCGGCGTTGACAATGGCTCTGTGGGGGATATGGTGGCTGGATGTCGCCTTGTCTATGGGGTCGTGTATTCTAATACCCTATGTGATGTGAGCGCGTCTCTCGGCTATCTGGCAGCTTTTTCTAACACTTCAGGTAGGATTACACGTCATAACCATCTGATCGATCAACAGAACGCGGCCTGGCTGCTTCCTGTGGTTCCACCCATTGTAGCCTCGTCTGCCGGTGCAGTGCTGTGTAACGCGTTGGTCGAGACAGAACCACAGAAAGCAATCATAACGATAGCTGTATCTTGTGGCATGCTGAGCATCGGGTTGTCCCTTGCAATCATACTTGTGGGTCGCACTCCTCATCTCTCGTTCGAGAGATATGCTAACACCTATTTCCGTATAGAGCACAACATATGTGCTTAGGTTGATTATTCATGGAACTCCCAAGGCTGGTCTCGTGGTTTCTGTGTTTATACCGCTAGGGCCTTGTGGTCAGGTCAGTACGACTGCCACAAAACTTGTTGCATCTCTGTTCATCGGCTTACATGCCTTTAGGGTGGGTATGCTTTACTCATGCTCAGTCATCACTTTTCCAAACTGATATCGACGTCGGATATCCCTAATGGTGAATTGTATGGGAGCATAGCGACATGCATTGCGACTGCCGGTGCTCTCGTCCTATGGTCTATTGGATTTTGGTTTGGAGTAATTGCTATTATTAGCCTCGTCGAGTTCTTCTATAACAGCCGGATCCCGTTTGGTGTCAATTTTTGGGGTATGATCTTCCCGAAGTGAGTTGTTTCCTTCATCAACAGAACTGCCCCACTAATCCTTCCCTTCCCAGTGGTGTTTACTGCCTTCTCACCCTCCAGCTAGGGGCCTATCTTGACATAGACTTCTTCCGTGTAACTGGTACGGTTTTCTCGGCATTCACGGCCGTCCTTTGGTTCGCAATCAGCTGCAAGACCCTATACCTCGCCCGAGGAGGGGCCATTTTTCATGCTCCATGCCTAGACGATGTGCCTTTAAACTGGCCAGCCGAGTCCAAACAAGAAAATGGTAGTGCGGCAGAGCCGGACGCACCGAGGCCACCGAGCTGGCAAACATCAAAGACAAAAACAGCACGTACCCTTCTGAGAGTAACCTGGCACCATTAAAATAGAACAAACACGTCCACTCGTTAATGGATGTATAGAACAGAATACGACATCAAAAATACACATCTTCCACTATGCGGCTCCCGATTTGAGTTTTGTGAACAGATCTCTAGTCAATTGGAAGTTTGAAATCTCCGCTTCTATGCGACGAAGCTATGGCCAGAGAATGAGCCCCTTGAAAAACGAAAGGAATGGGACTTACCTTGTCAGCATTCGCATCTCTGACGGCTGCGGGAGTTTTCTCATAGTCTGGTTTCGCCTGAGCTGTTCGCAGCTTATCCGCATCCAATGTGACAGCCGCGAGCCTCTCTTCCGTCTTCGTAATCTCTGCATCCAAATTCATATCTGGGTTGCCCTAGAACACGAAATCAGAAGTGTAGCAAGCACGAGGGAGGCAACGCACAAGGACGTCCAAATGCAGGGACGAATCTGCAGTGAACAGGGCGGACCCACATCCGGCTGGCACGTCGGCTTTGTCCCGTACAACCTTGATAGACTTCACGATCTTCGCCAGTCCCTTGATGGTCTCTAACTCGCATTCCAAGAGGGTGGCCTCCTTCTCGGAGGAGGAGAGGATGTAAGCTGCAATAATCGTTAAATATGTCGGCAATGAATCAAGGTTAGTGCGTACCATCTACGTCTTTCAGTAGGTTGTACTGTGCGGCTAGGGCCCTAAGGTTTCGCGTAGCAGCAAAAACAAGGGAGAAATTGTCCTCTGCTGCTTGATCCACTAGACTGGGGTCCTGAAATGGTATTAGAGTTGGTCCCTATCCCACACAGCGTCTTGTAACATACATGAAGAGGGAAATTAGCCACCATGATCGATGATGGATCACCCTGTCTACGGGGAAGTCTCTGCCATAGCTCTTCGGTGACGAAAGGCATCATGGGGTGCAGGAGACGCAAGCCATGATCAAGGCAATTGTAAAGCGTATCTTGTGCAGATTTCCGAGTTGCAGGATCGTCGGTAAGCGCCTTTGCTACTTCCTATAATTCGGAAACATGAGCAAGTGAATCATGGCAAAGGGATGTGGCAAACTAACAATATAAACATCACATAGCTCGTATAACCAGAAAGAATATGCGGCGTTGGTAGCAGCCATGAAGTTGCGTTCGGTGAGTGCCTTGTTCAATTCTGTCGTTGCTTCATTGAGCTTATGGTATGCCCATCTCTCCACAAGGGTCTCTTTTCCATTGCGCTGCAGCAAAGTCAGGCGCAGCAATCCAAACAATAAAGCATGCAAACCTTGATGGATGCCGGTGGATCAAACTCCTCGTCCAGTTTGAGCATGGCAAAGCGAGTAGCATTCCAGATCTTGTTGCAGAATTTACGGTAACCCTCCACGCGGTTAATATCCAGGTTGATATCGCGTCCTGTTTGTATATTAGACAACGAAAATGGCAGGAAAAGGGGTGCAATATACCTCCGGAAGAGTATGCACACAGGGCGAACCGCAGAGCATCCGTACCGCACTGTGGAATTCCATTCGGGAAGTCTGCCTTCTGGCCCTTTTTGGCAACCTCGATTTCTTTGGGGGGAAGGTTCCCGGAAAGTAATTGACCATGTAGCTTCTCCAGGGATGCGCCCTCCACAACGTCGATAGGGTCGATAACGTTTCCGAGAGATTTGCTCATCTTTCGGCCATGAGCGTCACGAATCATGGCATGGCAAATGACTTCTTCAAAGGGCATCTTTCCTGTCAGTTTCAGCCCCAGCATTACCATACGAGCGACCCAGAAGAAGAGAATATCCCATCCGGTCTCCAGTACGGTCGCAGGATAGAACATTTCATAGTCTGGAGTCTGGAGTCTATTTAGTCTCTTGTTCTCGCTTCAAAAGCATTCGAACCTTGTCGGGCCAGCCTTGGATAGAGAATGGCCACAATGCAGAAGAGAACCACGTATCCAAAACGTCTTCATCCTGTTCAAGGGTATACTTTCGCCCAGCGGCAATCTTCTCAGCTCGTTCTGTTGCTTCTTCCAGCGTACGCCCAACGACCCAACTCGCACTGTCGGCAGGCTAAAGGAAGGGTGAATAAGAAGGCTGTACGAATAATAGTTCCTTACGTCGGGTCTTGGCTCGCCGTCTATGCACATCAAATATGCCGGGCAACGATGGCCCCACCAGAGTTGTCGTGAGATACACCAATCTTGGATCGAGCCAAGCCAGGTGTACCACTCAGCCTCCGAGGATTTGGGTATAATCGTCAACTCTCCTGCTCTGGTACGCTATGACAAGAAATGAGAACGTAATAGGGAGAGTGTATTTTCACCTACCGCTAATGCTTCTTCTGCCAACGGCTTACTATTCACCCACCATTGAGGCTTGAGTATTGGCTCGATAACATCCTTAGATTTCCTAGGTTTGGTCAGGACGTTGAAAATGAATGGTTTGCTCAGACCTACGCGCAGATTGGAATTACCATTGCATTATCCTTGGTTTCAATGAAAAGATCCAGCTCCTTGAGCGCTGCAATAACGGCACCACGCGCGTCGAATCGTTTCATACCCTGATTGCGCTTTAGTTGTAATATCCTGTACAAACATAGCACAGACCTTGAATTTCTCCCCAGCATTCTCGTTGAGTGTTCCATCATCATTGAGGATGTTGATGAACTCGAGCTTGTTACGCACACCACAGGCATAATCGTTCGGGTCGTGCGCAGGTGTGATCTTTACAGCTCCTGTACCAAACTCCATATCGACAACGATATCATCCAACACGATAGGTATCTTCCTGTCGGGGATGAAGGGGTGTTTGACAAACTTGCCATGAAGATGTTTGTATCTTGGATCGTCGGGATGCACAGCAACAGCAGTATCGCCTAGCATTGTTTCCGGTCTTGTAGTTGCAACAATGATTTTCTCATCGGAGCCTTCGATCGGATACGCAAAGGATGTAATGACTCCAAACATGACGGGCTTGTCGTACCCAGGGACGTTAATCCACTTCTTCCCTGTGCATTCTATCTTCTCCAGCTCGAGATTTGATAGCGTGGTGTTCAGCCGGACACACCAGTGCACGAGCCGATTTGCCCTAAATATAGAGCCTTGCTCGAACAAGGTGCAAAAGTTCTCATTTACGGCTTTACACCGCGCCTCGTCCATTGTAAACGCGACGCGATCCCAATCATAGCTCCCGCCTAACCTTCTAAGCTGCTTTGAGATACGCCCTTGATATCTGTACAGCGCACGTGAATCGTTGCTCCCTGAGAATATACCCGTGCTTACTCGTCTTTCCATGCCCAAACCTTTTCCAAGAACGCGTCGCGCCCGTAATCGTGACGTGTTTTTCCTTCAAGCTTCCAAATCCTGCTTTCTACCACAGCCTGGGTGGATATACCGGCATGATCGAATCCTGGAACAAACAGTGTTGTCTTTCCCAGCATTCTGTTCCACCGAATGAGTGTGTCCTGAATTGCGGTGGTCAAGCCATGCCCGATATGCAGACTTCCAGTGACATTTGGTGGCGGCGCGGGGATTATGAATAGACCCTCCTTCTTTGGCTTTCCAGCTTCATCCAGTTGTGGCTTGAAATAGCCTTGGGAATCCCACCAGTCATACCAAGCGGATTCTACTGCGATAGGATTGTAACCGTTGGCCATTGGCTGGGACATGTCTACAACATATCAGAAACGAAATTAGCATCACATAGCGCCGTTAAAATACCTTTCTTTTGTCCAGATGGCGTCGTATTCACGTACTCTGGCTCTTCAGCCTTCTTCGACTTTGCACCCTTGTCCTTTTTGCTTTCCGTGTTACTGGAAGTAGCAGCAGCAGACTTTGTAGCATTCTTTGCGTTAAACTTTGCCAATTTCTCCGCCTTTTTCGCGTCCTTCTTCGACGCTGCCTTTGCTGCTTCAGACCCAGCTGCCTCTGGCGGTGCGGTGACGGGTATCGCTGGTTCTGACATGATTTTATGAGATATATGAAGGTATCTCGAACTGAAACAGACGGGACGGGCTCGGAGGAAGGATAAAGTAGGGCGCATAAGTTACAAGAAGTTTATAAAGGTGCTGTCGACCGAGTCAGTGCCTATCTATCGATCGCATCGCTGAGTGGCAGAGACCAAAGGCGCTATATATTCGGACGGGAAATGACTGGGAAAACATGAGATTGTGGTAACTATTCCATTCCCACCCCGCATTCCTCTGCATCATTGCGCAAACGAAGCGGAAACGCGGTATTCCAGAGAGGCATAAGTTATTAACCATAAAATGATCTAGTATCCAGCTGCTACTCCATGTTTTCTGCTGTCAGAAGCCGCTGTTATTCGACCGTCGTCTTGCATTACGCCTTGAATGGCTGCTATGGATTGCATGATGTCGTACACTATGGATATGTCAGCATTAAATTCACCTTAGAAGATATATGTTACTCACTTGTGACATTGTGACCTTTGGCTACGAGTGCATCCAGCACTGGCTGAGAATACGTCGTTTCTGCAATAATCGAGGCCGGGAACAGTTGATCAAAGACCTAGATCATCGTGTGAGCTTTATTCAATCAGAGCCAAAAGTTCACTGACTCTAGGTGCCTCAATAGCCTGCCGTATGTCCAACCCCCACTCCACATTGAGTATTGTCTGCACGATAGAGGGGAAGATGAGCGACCCCCCAGATCCACCGAGGGCTAAGAAGAATGTGTCATCGCCCTGAGTCACAATTGTGGGCGCAGTAGACGATAACGGTCGCTTTCCAGGGGCAGGGTAATTGTCTGGAAGTACTTCGTCAACAACAAAACCAAAAGTTGATACCAACACATACAAGGACTTGGCCATAAACCGAAAAAGTTAGGAAGACCCGGTTTGGAAAAGTCATCCATCTGCCAATCATGAGTCAAGGTCACCCGATAATCAAGATCTCACCTCATCGTTGAGAATGATTCCCGTTACCGGGTCGAGAACTTTGGACCCGAATATCAACTATACGCGCTTTAGCGTCTGCGAGATTTGGGATAGGATGTACTGACATTCACGGTAGAGGTGAGAGCAACTGCCATACCGTCGCGATCAACGACGCTTGTGTGTGTCTATAAGCAGATGAGTCTTGAATACTCCATAACTCAAGTTACCTACCGTCCCGTGATCGATTGGCACGTCAAAGATAGGGTTGTAGTATTCAGCGGTGTGAGTCCTATCATCTGTGATATTAGGAAATATCCGCTTTGCATAGTCCTTTGTTGGAATTTCGCTGATCTGAGTCGAGTTTTTGAGAAAAGCGGGATCACATATCCTGGTTCTGAGAGGCAATCTAAGGTCCTGTTCCACGACCGCATGACAGAGCATACCTTGCTGCAAATCCAACTAGACGTCAAGGAGTCAGTAGAAAGTATCGATAAATGTTGCACGGCATACATTTCAGGGACTCCACCACACGATGTATGTTAAGCGGCGTGGGTCCTTCTTCAGCGAGGTTGTATCCCTCTAACAAGTTTAGAATGTGCAGCACGACAGGGCCCGACGTTGGTGCATGAGTGGTGTATATTCGCCGTGGTGGGTATCCCTTTAGACTCTGATACGTCCCTTGAAGTGCGGGCTGTATAATGGGCTTGTATGACTCCAAGTCATGGTGAGTCATAATACCTCCTGTGGCATTGATCTTTGCAATGATACTGTTGGCAATATAACCCTGATTTCCGTCAGCCTTGATTAAATATTCAAAAGCAGTATCTTACTGTATAGAAGGCCTCTGGGCCGTTCTCTGCTATGGTCCTCAGTGTCCTGGCGTAGTTGGTTCTCTTTATCTTTTCCCCGGCCCTAGCAAGTCTCCCATTTGGAGCAAAGATGGAGGACCAATCCGTATTATTGAGCATGAATTGGCCATTATTCTACGTTTTGGTTCATTAGGTCGATATGGATAAAGGTTCAATGGGCATACCTGAAGTCGCAGCTCTAAAAACTCAGAGGCAGTAAACTCTTCAGCAAGCTTGATGGATTCTGCGAAAAGTCTCTTCCATGGTAGCTGGCCCCACCTTTCATGTGCAGCCGCCATGCCACGGATTTCACCCGGAACGCCGACGGCCAGTCCACCTTCTATTGAGCTCGTCGGATCCTTGAGGAACATGGTAGAATTGGAGCCTGTGGGCGCAGTTTCTCTAAAATCGACTGTCCATGCGTTGTTCTCGTCCTCAGAGCCAGGCAGCTTGATAGTCATAAATCCACCACCACCGATGCCGGAGGAGAACATATTGACGACACCGATACATAATGTAGCCGCTATAGCCGCATCTACTGCATTTCCTCCTTCTCGCAGGATGCCGACGCCGATCTTTGAGCACGTCTCGGATTCACTGGCGACCGCCCCGTGCGTTGCGTGGATCAAATAGGATGGATTACGGTGCCCTGGGAACGGGTGATGTGGAGAATGGCCAGGAATTGGATTTGTAGCGACAACAAGGCCGGCTGCAACAATGACGAAGAGGACGGCGAGTACAGCAAAGGAGATAGCGAGCACGGCTTTCCACGGGCGAGGCTCTTGTTCCTCTGTACGTCCATGTCGAGTCTCTAGATCGTCATAGCTTCTTCTTCTTCCGTTGAAGAGGGCAGTCAAACGTTGTTTTGAACGTTTCCGACCGTTTACAGTGGTAAGCAGAGGCTCGCGCTCGTCATCTGTTCGCTCATCCTCGTACCGGTCAGCGTCGGGGTGGTTGATGCCGCCTACGAACGAGACACTTCTCCTAGAGGGAGCCAATGAATGATGCTTTGATGCGCTTCTTGTCAAAGCTCCCTCATTGTGGCTGCTGTTAGTAGCCATTGGGTTCAAGAGTGGCTGTGCCCCCAAGTACACACCGAACTCTAATCCCGCCCTCGACCTTGTGCGCACATTTATTCATCTCAAGCTTGGAACTTGCTCTGATCGTGTTATTACTTGGATTTACAGACTTCTTCACCTGAAACGATGGCTCCCACAAAGGTCAAGGCGTACGAACTTCACTCCAAGTAGGTGGCGAGCAGGTTTAGGAATATACATATGGTTGCTCAACATTCTTCTCTTTCTTTCTCATTTCATCAGGCCAAAGGCGGATCTTGCAAAGCAGCTCGCTGAGCTCAAGGGCGAGCTCCTCACCCTGCGAGTGCAAAAGATTGCAAACGGCTCGGCTGCAAAGATTACCCGCATGTGAGTTTGTTCTGTTGTTCTCTTCTTAATTATGAGGACTGATCGTCTTCAGAAACGGTATCCGCAAGGGCATCGCTCGTGTCCTTACTGTCACCAACCTCAAGCAGCGCCAGCATTTACGAGAGTTCTACAAGGGAAAGAAGTACCTCCCTCTGGATCTCCGTGCCAAAAAGACACGTGCTATCCGCCGTCAATTGACCAAGGTCGGTATCTCTTACTCGGCTCCTTCATCATTCTGACAATCCAAACAGCACGAAAAGTCGAGAGTTACACTGAAGCAGAAGAAAAAGAGGACACACTTCCCGTTGCGCAAGTTTGCTATCAAGGCTTAGGCTTGTTTTGCATATTCTTGGTGTATCCCGGCGTCCGGTGTCCTGAGCCGGCTTTCGGTAATATGTGTATGCAGTAGAACATGCTCTATATGCCATTGCAAGCCTAGTTGGGGACATTTGATACTCAGAGTTAGATTCTTTACAGTCTTGCTTGTGCATCTTCTTCACGAATCGTCAAGACTGCTTTTCCCCACGTTTTACGTTTCTCCAGAGCACCGAGGCCTTCTCCCACCTGCTCCAGGGTGAACTTTTCATCGTACACGACAGGGCGTATGCGGCCGGATTCCAGAAGTCTATGGGTACGATTGAGACACTGGCTTCAAAAGGGACGAGATACGTACGCAAATAATTCGGACCAGACCTCCTTTTCGCGCTTTGGGTCGGCAACTCGGTATCGTCCCCAGTGCACACCAACGATGGCGATATTCTTCAGCAAGACTAGGTTGAGAGGGAGCTAAGGAACGTCAAGCTCTCACTCTACTAGACAGACATGTGAAATCACACCTTTTCAATTTGGCCACCTGCAAAACCGACCACCAATGCTCGGCCCTTCCAAGCAATGCACTTGAGCGAATCTGAGGCATCTGATTTGAGTAGGGTCATTTAAATGGTTCGCGTGACGTACCCTTGATCAGTCCAACGGGATCATAAATCACGTCTGTCAGGATATAAACGTTTCATTCACCACTTGGAAAATTAGCACACGTACCGACTCCCTTTCCACCAGTGAGCTTTAGCACCTCCTTCTGCCAGCCAGGCTGACTATAATTTATGACGTGATCCGCTTTACCTTGGGTAGTGCACACGGCAAGTTTGGCATCCGTACTAGCGGTTGCTATCACCTTTGCTCCAAGAGCTATAGAGGATGTTAAAATCTTAAGTTTCTCTGGGATGACTAGGAACCACCTTTGGCAATCTGGATGGCACACAAGCCCACGCCGCCTGGAGTGTGCTCGTTAGTGACGAAGTGGAGCACCGATACGATATTACCCACCTGCACCTGCATGAACAAGGCACCATTCACCAGCCTTCAAGTTGGCTCTGCCCGTCAATGCCTCGTAGCTTGTCGGCCAGGTGACGAACAAGCCACTGGCCTGAGCAAATGTCAATGCTTGTGGGATGGGTAAGAGTTGGCGCCAGTCCGTTGCAATCTTGTCCGCATAACTCCCTTGTCCTGCGCCGAAAACGCGGTCGCCGCGCTTAAAGGGGCATCCAGGAGGGATAGGTGAATTGGCGGAGATACGTCCAGCGAGTTCGGCGCCCAATATGAATGGGAACGGAGGTTGGTCTGTAGGCTAGTGAGAGATAGTTGATTGCGACCCAAAGGATACATACTTTGGTACTTGCCCTGGGCTTGCAGAATGTCGAAGAAGTTGAGACTGTTCAGCTAGTTAGAGAGTACCAAGTCTTTCATGTCGTTCGTACAGACCCTCTGTAAAGGTGAGAACAATTTCGTGACAAAGGGTGGATCACCTACGCAGCATATACATCTACGAGCACCTGTCCATCAGCTGGTGTAGGTTCAGGAGCGTCCGTAGTTCTGTAGAGTCATTAGACGTTGTCATTGACTGAGTGACCTGGCACGTACAATTCTATCTTGGACGGGTGTGCGTATTCTAGTGGCCATTTTCGAGCGTCAGGCTTTGTTCATCAGTCGTATTGCGAGCTACACAGACCTTTAACGACGAATCCTCGCATTGTGCCAAATGTAAAGGTTGAGGTTAGTTTCTTGAAGATTGGGTGGGGAACAACTTGGGGTTCCAGGTTTGCCGGGTTTTTTTTTACCGGCTTGGACTGCTCCCGGGACACCATGCCATTCTACCAACTATTATGCATATCCACGCACTATTCTCAATATGTTCGCGCTTTCGTTATGTTGCTTTTGTCCAGGGGTCTAACGTTTTACAACGCAGAAATTTATTCGAACCCTTGTGAAAACCTCTGCGATGCATATTTTCGATTCAGGAGGAGTAGTCCGTGACATAAAGTTCCTGGGAACGCGTATTTTACCCTCAAAAATGAAGCGACATACCAAGGCACAAACATTGGGAGAGTGAGTTGGCTGTTCGAGCAATTTTTTCCAAAATACTAACACAGGGTTTCCTTTCATTTGTAAATTTATCACTATTATAGTTACTGGACGATGGAATTTGATGCCAATCCACGGACCATGGACGAACTCCAAAAACGGTTACGACAAGACCCTACCGTCTTGCGATCAACGACGCTCAAACTAGGGTCTCAACTGATGGAAAGTATTCAAAATCCATCAAAAACACGTCTACATGGCTTTAGGACGGGAGATACAGGCCTCGACCATCATCGGTATCAATAGTTCCGCAAGCAACCCACCATCGCTACATTTTGGCCATTATATTAGAGGTCGAGCGCGTAATTTATGCATGTCGTGGTTCAAAGTCTGCTAGGCGGCCAGTATTGGTCTACTGAGGGACGCTTGAGGGACCATCAGAGATGATGAGACGTTCTAAGTTTGGATACTCTACCTGCGTGTCTCCATGGTGTTTCTTGCTCATTCGACCCAATCGACCTGACATTGGACGTGAGGACGCGATGCCCATGCATTACTCTACAAGGGCTGACCTCGCGACTTGAAACCAGTACGCGTGTAGTAAGAATGATAAATACTGAGCTTGAAAATGAGCTATGTGCGTGGTTCCATGTGGTTCAAACTTCGCAACACTTGGAGCCAGCCCCTTTGTCGCCACAACACAAAATTAGTTGAAAGTGCCCTCCCCGCACGCGTAAATTACGTGTAATTTTTGCAATATGGCCACTCTCACTGCCCTACCTCTTCCCATGACGGCCAGGTTTCCTACTGGGGTGAAACGACGGCACCGCTCACCTTCACCGGAACCTGTAAGAAACCAGATACAACCTTCATTCAATGCCGAGCAGATTGTGGGTAGTCGACCCCGAAAATGTCGACGGTTGCAGCTTCCTGTTGTATCAGCCCCACCACATATTTCGTCGAATAGTCAACTATTTATTGCACCAAACGCTACAAGAAGATTAATTGACGTCGGTTGCATTGATAAAGAAGGGCCCATTTCGCCTGCTATATTTGCGCAAATTATGGACGGAATCCTCGTGCAGCAAAATGACGCCGCTTTAACAACGCAAAGTGAAACTTTCAGTACTTCGAGTTCCGTACCTTCTGCCGTAACGGCCTTACCAGAGTTTGCTCATGCCAGGAGTACAGACTGGTGGTTTCCGGACGGAGACATCGTGCTGGGAGTAGAAAACCTGATGTTTCGTGTACACAAGCGGGTTCTTTCAGAGCACAGCGTTGTATTCGAGGACATGTTTGCGCTCGGCGAAGCGTCGACAAGCTTGAGTAGTGACAGTGTCGAAACCCTCCCCAGAGTCCAACTCTACGATAGCGCAGCGGAGTGGATGGATACCCTTGCTTGGATTTACACCGGAAGGTTTGCTCACTTTCTAGATTGGTCCCGTCAACGAGCTAATCCCGCCCCGCACAGTCCTTCGTATGATCAACAAAATGTGCCGTTTAGTACTGTCAAAAGTCACCTGACGCTCAGTAACAAGTACGAAATGCCAATACTTCGACATCTTTCCCAGACCACTCTAGAGCGTATGTACTCGCTAGAATCGCTATCAATATTCGGCCATAGTCTTCCGGGGGATGCGTCCTGCATTGCCAACGCGCCCTCTGCGCTTATTCTCGCTCAACAATGCGATATACCGAATGTTCTACCCGTTTCGATGTATTATCTCCTCACCTCGCACAATTTGGGTACAGGCGAATCGTCGCTCCCGTTTCTTGACCAGCATCGTGGTTTCGCGAGGCTACTATCCGTTTCGACTCGATTTTCGACTACTTTAACTCTCCCTTTAAACATGCTACCCACCTACTTGCATTCAGAAGAAGACCTTTCTCTCTGCAGCATATACGAACACGACTTCCACCCATCATGCCGGAGCCTCATTCTAGGGCGATGGTGTGCCGTCTTTAATATGTGCTATGATCTCAAGAATGATCGGTGTAGCACTAGTCACCCATCGGTACTGTTCTTACACGCTCTGAAGGATCTCCAAAGAGTGGTACTTGACAATACCGGTGCCGGAAGTGACTACATCTGTCATATTTGCAACAGATCAGAGGTTGTCGTTATGCAGCGAACGATCGTCACTGTGATCAAATCGCTACCCGGTTGGTTTGGACTTTAGAAAATCCTGTGTTTTTGCGAGGCAGGTTACCCAGCATGCATTCACATGTATTCTTGTTCCATAATCATGACTAACAAAGTGTATCATACCGAGTGTCAGCCACTAGAATGCCGTATAATTCGCTTTTTGTTCTGCACTAGAAACCCCACTTTCGATAGCGTGTAGTGTATATATTGCTGTCGAAAAGGATTAATTAGTTGCGACGCCACGGTAGATCCCCGAAAATAGCTAAATTGTGCCGTAGCCACGATTATTCTCACACTAACTATAACTTTATGCACAGCGTGATCGGCGTTGCGTGTGGCCGACAAATTATGTGGTAATAATTCGCTCTGCGGGGGCGGCTGTGAGTCCTCCACGCGGCGCTCGCATTAATTTGACCTCTTAGGGGAGTCGGGACTCGACGAGCAACGCGCAGCCTGGAACGAATTCACGAAAGAAAAAAACATGCTGAACTTGACAAACGTTCGTGGTTATGGTCGTAGCGTTCTCAGCCTTCTCTACGACGCGGGTAGATAAGGACTTTGACAGATAAAAACCGTCAACACCACGGCCTATGGACCATATGGTGTCAGATTAGGAGGCCCTAACAACACGGCTATATAGTCGCCTACTGTCGCATCACGCTGCTGCATGCGTCTCGGCCCCCGGCCTCCCGTGCGTGGACCCTACCAAGGTCATTTCCGAAGAACTCGCCTCGAAAGGCTAAAAAGGGCTTCCTGTTGCGACCCAGTCTGACGCCGCAATAGAGCAGTGGGAAGCGAAATAGATACGCTTTGATCTGTCGAACGGGACGCGCTGTGCATCGCAGCGCCCCTATCCCCGGTCGAATTGCTTTCCTCGCCCGGTGTGGGCCCCGCTAACCGGGTAAGTTAGGACCACATCAAAAATACTTGGCTTGCATCGCCCTTCGATCATTTTCCACGAACTGTAAACTTTTTCATATAAGCAACTGGCGGCTCCAACCGACGCTAGTCCCCAGGTCTTTCCCCCTCCCTTCATGTGTACGACCATTCGTTCTACTCTCTTTTAATTTTCAGTCTTTCTCTGGATTTCGCCCAACATGGTCAACACAATGACACCCGATATTTTGGATTTATTTCCACCGCTCACGTTGGAGCGAATGATATTCCTTACAAAAGCAGACACAACATTCAGATACATCCTCCATGCTGCACTCTGTGTCATGATATGGGACCACTTGTTGACATTTCATCGCGAAGTCGTCTTCGTCTGGCGTGCACGATGGACTGTGATCAAAGCTCTATTCCTTTTTAACCGATATATCACCACCATTGTCATTGCGGCAAACGTCGCCAGTGAGTTTCGGCAATGGCTGGCATGGGATGTGCGATAGCTAACCCATATGTTTAGTTACCAGTGGCTTGGTTCATGGGCTGACAAACGAGGTTCGTTTCATTTTCGTAGCAATGTATAATGACTGACTTTTGGATAGTTGTAAGCTAATTTTCGTCCTCTGTACCGATACCCAGACCAACCCCCTCTCCAGCTGTCAAGCATATATCCTCATAAGCACTGCATTGGAGTTGTTATGTATTTCGTTCGTGTCATTTGTTGTACTGTTTCGGTAAGTTTTATTCCTGTACCCTCACGTTGGTTCTGATGGTGAAGGATACAGGCTACATGCCGCTTGGGGAGGATCTCGAAATAGCTTCGTCGCTCTCTTTTCCCTGTGGAGTTTGTCCTTTTTGGGGGCAGTGGTTGCTTATCTATTTGTCGTCTATCCCGCCAAGCGCAGTGAGTCTCTACATTACCATATTAGCTTTGCGCTAAAACTCTTTAGCACTCTTTCATGAGGACAAGTTTGACATTTGTTTTGGGTTGATTCCCAATCTCTGGGTCCTGTGGCTGCCTGACGCGATCCTTCACATTGTGATGCTCACCATTTTGGTTTGGAACGCGATATCAACTCCCAGGTCAGATTGCCATAAACCTTGTGAAATTAAAGCTGACACAGATTACAGATCGGGACGGACTCGAATCCTAGGTCTACTTTATCGCGAGGGCATTCTTTATTATTCTACGACACTTGTTGTCCTCGTAGGTGGAATGATCGTCAGTATTCTCCTTTTCTACGGCAATTCTTAATGCTAAATGATATCCCTAGACTTGGCAGTTTGCGGATGCAGTCTGGATTGGTGTTCCTCTCTACCCGGGTTGGGCAGTCTGTCAGATTGCCATGTCGCGCCTCTTGCTCAGCCTTAAGAGCGTCTGCGCATTTGAGTCAAACACAGACCTGACCCCGAGGTGTGCGTCACGGCTACCACGATCGGTATCCCCGCTCGTCTCCGTAGAGAGCCATGGTGATTACGCACTCGAAAGTCTCAAAGCTTCACGCTCGCGCACCATGACTCCATCAACGTTTTATGGTTCCGAACCGGTGGATATGTATCGCTCCTGCAGCCGTCAAATCCTCCGACCTGTGTACAGTTCGGCATCCTGGTGTTCCAGTACAGCAGAAACGCTGACCAAAGGCGAACGGGATATTCGTATGAGACAGTTTATGCGGACTGGAGCGTTCGAGAAGAGATGGTGGTGGTGGCTGTTAGGAGTTGATTCGGCAAAGAGGGACGCAAGGATAAGCGTCGACGCCAGTACAGTAGAACGGTGGGATCCCGGTGATCCTGGTCCAGGTGTAAAGGACAGTCGATTGGGTAGATACGATCACTGGTTATGAGTAAGGCGCTTGTTCGCCTTTTCTTTGTATATTTTTTTCCCTTGTACTTTTCGTGTAAAGTTGTCTTAAATGTCTCGCATGTTCTTTGTGGCAAATGCATCAAGCTTTGGTATTAAAAGTATTGGTACAAAAATATCTATGGATATTGATAATGTTACAACATAATTGATCATGGTCCGAGTTTGTTTGTCGTTACAGAGGCGCTCATAAAGTAACAAAGAGGAGTGATAAGAATAACCTCAGCGACGACGCAGAGGAAGAACTGGTTCCATAGAGCAAATATCCCCAATAGTAAAGGAGCTCAATCGCTGGCTATTGATCATATCGTCGACAATGTCGACGAGTCCGTCAAAGTCGAGAGACATTTGATCGTCAAGTGTATTGCGGGGATTCGAAAGATTGAGGAAAGAACTTTCAGAATTGTTCACCACCGTGTTGTTAATAACCATGGGTGGTTTGGAGAGTGGCGTTGGTGGTAATGGTCTAGATTTGGGTTTCGTGGGTTGTGTCGGCGCAGCGACTACGGTCTTTTGTGAAGGAATAATTGGACGCGTCACTGCATCGGCAGGCGATGCAGCTTTTGACGAGACTGGTGGGCGTGGAAGACGCCGCGGTGGAGATGTGGTATGCTGTGGCTGTCGTCTCCGCTTTGAGTGGAACCTCAGCAATTCCTGGGCAACCGATAAAGGTTGGATAGGTTCTACGGTTGTAGGAAGACTAAAAGAGCATTCAAAAGGTGTGGAAGATAGTTCCAAATGGAGCTCTGGGGTCGTTGAACGCGGTGTAGGCGGACGGCTGATATACCAGGAGTCGACGTCACTGGGGAACGATTGACTTGGGACAGCTTTGCCTCTACAAGTTTTATCAGTAATGGTCTTTGGTAATAAGAAAGAGTTAATTACCTGCGAGGTCGCGTTGGAGGGGGGGAGTCGCGCGGAAACGAGATTGTGCATCCTCCATCGTCGAAGAACAAGGATGTCATGAGTGGTATTTCAATGTCAATGTCTTCCTCTGGCTCCGATTCACATGATTCTTTCACATCGGGGAAGATGCGGGCGAAAAACCGGGGAGTGGACGGTGTCGAGGGCAGCGGTATATCGTCATCGAACGAAGGCGATGAGGGGAAGTCAAGGTCGAATAAACCCATCTGTAAGACTGTTAGGTGCTGAAGGTGAGAAAATGGTGGCCTATTTACCTCGTCCTGTGACAAGACCGTCCAATCATTCGGCCCCAGTACTGGAGAGGAACTTGGCGCGGTAGCAAATTCGAGATTTGACAGGAAAGCAGTGACAAGTGAGAAATCAGCTTCAGAATTTCTCTTGTTTGAGAGAAGGGGCGTCTGCTTTGATCGTTGAAGAGATGCTGTTCGTGGCGGGGGACGCTCCAAATGTAGACCCAGAGCCATTACAGAAAGAGAAGAGGTTCAAGAAGGGAGGATCAGTACGCAAAACCCTACCGAGTCCCATGGGATTATATGCCTCTTGGGAAAATGAGAACATAGGATTGAGGGCAGTGAGTGGCTATTCACCCCCCTGTCAAGCGGGCGGCATTCTTCAACTCTGCCCGGCCTTGCAATTCAAATCATTCCCACATTATCTCAAGCTCAATACTTGTGGCAGCTGGGCGCGGACGGTCATTAACGCGATGGGTTCGATTTGACCGCCAGGGTACGCCTTCAAGAGGCGACATCACGTCAGTAAGTCTCACCAGGTTAAGGTTCCTAACAAACCCGTATTAAAATGAATATTGTGATGATTTAATCGGCGCAAAGCGTCGTCTTGGCCTGTGGCTGCTTGTGAACAAAAAGCGGTGTCACGAGCGGATGATGAATTGGGGGAGTATCGCCTTGCATGACCGCGCTATATACCATAGCTACAGAGGCTTCTGGAACGAGATGCAGTGGCCATCTCGTATAAATTCCTGGCACAGGTCGTCCCTTTCCTCTTATCTCGTCATCGCTAGTGGCAGAGATAATATAAATCGGATGAGAATACGTCTCGTATTCGGTATTGCGGCCTAAAATACGGAGATTATATCACAAAGGTCCGGGAGGCGAGCTTTTAGTTAGAGTTAGAACAATGCCCGATCGGAGTTGGAGCTCGTGCTCACTTTGACTCCGCCTGAAGATTGCGTTGGTTCAAAAACTGAATATCGATCAAAGGAAACAAGGAAAAGGCAAATGACAGAGCCTTTTCCGGGGAACCCTAGTATCCCTTTGAAGCTGAGAGAGCTGCTGCATGAGGCAGGTATCCGGCCAAGGACTGATCGTAGGATACCTTGGGACGACCTCCCTTATGTTCTTTATGAAAAGGGACTGTATCTGAGTGGTTTACCTGCCAGTCTACTTTTTGCTTCAAAAAATGATCCGACACCTGAAGAGCAACTCTCCAGACTGAAAACACATCTCAAATGGCCGTTTCCTGGCGTCGAGAACCCTTTGAAGCTACTACAACAAGCTTGTAATTCTAATGCTCTTGCGATCAATCCCCGTCCGCCAGGTAAACCTTCATAACTCGTTATCAACCAACCAAGACCAACTCAAACAAAGATCGATGTAGGGAGAGACGTCGTATTCGAATTAATCAAAGAAAATGGGAATAAACTGGATGTAGGACACTGGAAAGCGCCCAGGCCACTGAAAGTACAGGTACCATCGTCCTCGCAAGCAGCTACTGGTTCCCCTATAGCACAAACAGCGGTCAAGAGTGCATATAATAGTGGATTATCCAGCAAGCCAGCTTCGCCTGCAAGTGCTGTCACCCCAAGTTCGATTATAAAGGGCAAGGTCACCAGTCCGAGCGTGCAGAGCAAACCGCCAACTGTGCATAAACGACATTCTTACTCCGAAAAGGCTGTTCAGCCTCCATTGAAGAGGATGGGAACCCAGCCGGGCCCGCCAAGAGCCAAAGTACTTCCCAGTATGTCCCACCGAGTACGGATTGCACTAATAGATCTGACCATTCAAAAGAGAAGATAGAGAAAACTAAACCCAATAAGCCTCCAGTAAAGAATTCAGCCAACGCTGCTCAAGAATCCAACATCCTGGCTCCAGGCCCACCGAACAGGACACGTACTTGGCCACAGCCAACGACCACACCTGTAAAGGAGGATCCAGTCATAGGTATCAGCGTTTCTATTAATCAAGCACTCACAATAACACTTTTAAGAACTTTCTAGTGACGACAGCCCTATCGTAGCCACTCCCCCACCGAGTGCAAAGCCCATTAATCACCAACCTGTCCCGCTGGCACAAACAAAAGGCTCATCACTTATTGACAAGAAAGACAATTCACGCCCCATAGGACAGTCCATAGAACCTACTCGACCATTCCCAGCGGTGGATAACGGCACTGACAACGACTCCGATGAGGATGTCCAAATGGTGACAAAGGAAAACGAAAAATCTTCGCTAGTTCATTGGCAAAACGAGGTGAATGAAATGATGGATCAATTTACTGAAATGCTGGGTATGTAGACGGAGGATCTGGATACGTCTCGCTGTTTGCTGAAAATTTCTAGTGGAATCTGGAGTCAAACTTCCACGACACCCTACAAGAGAGAATGCCTACAAAGTTGTCTGGCATGAATTGCCTGGGCTATTGAATAGCGCCCGGGTAACCCTCGCGGGATTTCCCTTAGAATTGCTACCCTACTGGAAGCCGCAGGGCAGATTGAGTGGAAAATGGGCCGTCAGTTGGAATCGTGAAAACCTTGACCACATGGTGGAGCTCTTGGAAAACGATGGTATAGGAATGGAAAACTGGACAGGAGGTAAACTGATGCGTTTTCGTTATGGCTTTTCATTAATACTTTTTACAGGGGGGAATAGCGTAGTACAGGCGTTCGAGGGTGACGATGTGTACAACTTTACATATGATGACTTCGGTGCGCCGGCGATCATCCCATTATTTCTCACGTCCCGCTGACCTGTATCAAGTCAACGCCAGGAATGATGACCCGGAACACCTAGTTGTCGGTGGTCAAGTCTCAAGTCCAGTCAAGCGCGATGCAACTGTGCGGCGCAAAAGACGCATCTCGGATATGATTTATGATGATAGGGTTGTTAAACGTCGGAAGACATACCCTGAAACGTCATCCGTGGTTCATTCTTCGGGTGCTGATACTGACGACACACTGGGCCTCTGGCGAAATACGGCCTCCAACCGACCAACCACAAGAAGAGAGTCTTTGGCACAATCAACGCCTCCATTTATCCCGCCAATTGATCCCGGCCGTTACTACAAACCCATACATGATCCTGAGCTCACGCCGGCCGAACTCAATTCAAAATACCGTCGGCAAAAAGAAATCATCAAATCTGTTATTGCTATTCTTAGTGAGTGACAATCATCCAATATTCTGAACGCATTGATCCCAATTATCATATCAGTCTATCATGACATCCCTTGCATTGCTCCAGCGGAAGAGGGGCTCGATTTTTTTCTTCCGTGGTCGAACCTTCCCCGAATATTAGCTGCTCGTATGATTTCTTTGGTAGGGTGGCCGGCAATTTGCGCACCTGTGGTCCAGGATAATGCTGTCATAAGCGAATTCGGCCCTGCATCCTGGAATGATGCGCAATGGAACGCGCTAGATCTTGCCTTACAGGGCGACATGATTCACATCAAGAAGACCGGTAAGCAGATACGGGAGAAGAGCGAACACAATCCTCACACTAGATTCAGGGAAACATCTATTCGAGCTCATGGACGCCAATAATGCGAAGGAGATATCCAACGCAAATTTCGATAAAATATGGGTTGACACCAACTGGGGCGTTGAGACTGGCCAAACAATGACTATATTGGCTAGAGAAGTTGCCGCTATGGACCCAATAATCGACGAAACCGACGTCGAGGACGGTTCTGACGAAGAAATGGACGATGATCTATAACATATGCATCTTGGTACCTTCGTTCATACTCATCATGTGACATTTTTTACTGTATTGTTTTTGTATCATTTGTGTTCATACATGACTTTATTAATCGCTGTCTGCGATCTCTATACTATCCGAAGGTGCTCTATCGTCGGCTTGGTCATCCTCTGCATCGGCACCGACTTCTTTCATCCGTTTGGCTTTTGCGCGCGCTATGATTTTCTCGGCCTTGTTGAATATCCCGTTTGTAGGCGCACCACATGCGGCGCATTTAGGATTTTTGGCGTACCTCTTGATAGCACATGCTTGGCAAAAGTAGTGTCCGCATTTTGTAACTATAGGATCTGTGTAGGGTTTACGGCAAATGAGACAAGCGAACGGGATGTCCTCGATCTCCGAGTCGTCCGAGTCTGTATCCTCACGCTTCTTCTCAAGTCCTGCTCTTGTTGCAAATGTTATAAAGTTAGATTTTGATGAGACTTTGTCCAGTTGCCAGCCCTGCAGATACGTTCCTCGATCGTGAAGAAATTTGCAGGTGTCCCCAAAGCCGCAATACCCAGTCTCTACAGAAAGATGAATCAGTATCGAATAAATGTGAACAAAAAGGTATGTGACAAACCTTTATAATCTTTACAAACATCAGGTTGGTAATCAATCATGGTCACCGTTTTTATCGTCGAGGTGCTCTTGACTGGTCCAATTCTCTGTGCCTTGGGTAACGCTGACTCATCTTTGCGACCGAGAGTGTGGGTGTAAGAACTTTGTCCGTGGTACATGCCGTCCTCGGGTGCAGGTTCATCGAATTCCCCCTTGTCAAGTCGGGCCTTCTTGCGTTTTTGAGCCATCATCTCTTCGGCTTCTTCACCATCGAGTATGTCTTTAGCATCCGCATGCTCCTTAATCGCGCCTGTCCCTTGCCAGTTCACACCGACAGCGCTGCCATCACGAGTATCCTGGGAAACATCATCATAGTCAGACGTATCTCGTTGTGAAGCAGTACGCTTGGTTCCTTGTGACAACAATTTTGGCTGATTCCGTTGTATGGGCCGCACAACCTCGGATGCCAGTGGCTCGGCAGATTGCTCATCATTAGTTGGAGAACGTTTGCGTGCATTAGTCTGAGGCCTTTTGCTTTTCTTGAAGAAAGGAACGGTGGGCGTTGCGTCGGCCATTGTTAATGCACAATATGGTCAGCTACCAAGGGAGGAGGATGACAAACAAAGTTGGACCTGTTTTCTACCCTTGATTCGCATAAACAAAATACAATAAATAATCGGCAAATGACAAATCATGGCAAGGTAATCATGGATACGCAAGGTTCGGGACGAAATCGGCCGCATGCCTTAACCAACGATCTGCTTCTAGAATGCATATGACAACATTACCCGCCCATCAATAAGCGAAAGGCAATAGTCGTGCCGTATGCATAGGGCTAGATTTTCAATGTATAAAGAAAAAAAGGTTAGGAAAACCTACAGGCTTCGTTGGGCACACGCTTGGAGGCTCCACCCGACGCTTTCCTTCAAATCCCTTGGACTCGGCACCCTCGAATTCTTCCGTCTAGACTTTTTGCATCAAAGAAACCCTAGAAATACCGAATATCACGTAACATACTTTCTTCCGAGAGTTGCGGTACACCCGGTACAATTCTAAAACTGCCACTTTCACGCGCTGCCCAGACCGACCTTCATGCGTCACACCGGATCTCAGAGCATCCCAGAATCACTATAGGCGTGGCTCGTTTGCATACTATCGTGATGGTGATCTAGTCGACGGTTAACGTGGGTGTGGCGGAGCGAGCCTGTCCTTTAGGTCGTCAAGGATTCTCACCCCTGCCACGAACTCTTAGAAAATTTTTGGGGTTATGGGTTCTTCATTTGATGCCACGAGCGGAACAGCGGATTTTCACTCCCTCAGCATATGAATATCTCGATAATATCAAATGTCCTATTTTTCACGATGGACGCTGCTCATCACAAGAGAAGTTCTACCTCCCTCTTCGAAATGAACCGTGAATAGGCTGTGGCACGCGTTTGGAAGCGCGCCCCTCGGTTGCCCACCCCGTTTCAGGATGAGTTGCGATGCGACTATCCTTATGCCCTACGTCTGTGGTTAAAATACCAGCGAATGCGGTAACTTTGTCCCCATACCCGCCCCACCATGATACAGCAAGCCTCCTCCTCAAAATACCGCGCGCCAGTCCCAGCTGCGTGGCAGCCCTTTATAGTAGATAATGATTATAGCTTTCTCGCAACTAGACAATCATCTAATGCTGATGGTTGCATTACTGCCCGACACACAAGTGGCGAGGTGTGCTTGGTCAAAAAATTTAATGTCGGCCGCGACGTAAGTGGCCCCCAAGTCGGTATTGGTTCCGCCTTACAATTTTATGCAGTTTACAAAAGCAAAAATCTGTTTACGTGAGCTCAAGTAAGTTCATTTCTCTGCCGATCCTGTCTTCAGACCTTGAACCTTTGTAGAATGCTTCGCCATTTACGTGGACACAAAGCAGTAAGATATCTTGAGGTTAGACGATGTTCGTGGACTTACTGCGAATGCACCTCAGATACTGTGCGCATACGACATGGATTTCGAACTGAAGAACGAGGGGCTCGAAGACGTCTATTTATATGTAAGCACTACCTTCGTCTTTGGGCTTTACTGATCGTCAATAGTCTGAGCTACCTCGATCGAACCTGGCCACTCTCCTCTCGAGCAGAAAGGTCATATCTCGAGGGCATGCCCAGTTTATGCTTTACCAGATACTGTGTGCTCTTAATTTCATGCATTCCGCTGGGATCATTCACGGCAATATTCGTCCCGAAAGCATCCTGGTTAATCAAGACACTAGTGTGCGGCTGTGTGACTTCTCTTGTGCTAGGACCGTCGGAAGCCTGAGTGTTACTGGAGGTCCCCGTCGCTCACCGGACGCTCTACTATACGAGGCCCCGGAAATAATGTTGGGTGCGGCAAAGGTACTGTATGACCGCCTCCCCGTATTTTCAACCGCTGATCCCCACACTTTGAATAGACTTCATTTGGTAAGGGTCGTCTATTCTGTATCTACTCGATCTGATGTGCCACAGCCATTGATATTTGGGGTGTCGGTTGCATTCTAGCGGAGATCCTAAACGGAACGCCGATATTTGACCGAAAAGAGTTTGTGAACACCCTTGAACCCTGGAGTGGTTAATTGACATTATCCATGGGTACTAGTCTCCCCGGTCAAATACGAATGTTGATTGACCGGCTTGGGGCCCCACCCGAATCTCTACTTCCCAAAATTGCATCCCCGCAAGTCGCTGCTGTGAGTGCCATCTTCACCATCTCTTCACGGATTCATCGAATTTATTGGTCGGCCCTAATCATGTTCCTAGAACTTACGAGACCGAGGAGCCCGGGTAGCCCCTTCTCTGAAGCAGTTCTTTCCCACTGCGGACCCCTCTGAGATGGATGTTCTACAAACTTCTCTTTCGTGGGATCCTACTAGTCGTAATAAGCCCATCATCCTTCTGAATAAGGCCTATTTCGCTGCCTGGAGAAGTGGAGAAGACGAGGCTGTGTGTCAAACGGTCAGTGCACCAATCTATATCGCAAAGTGAAATTGTTTGCTTACTCGAATCCTGTGGATCATCATTTCCTTGACATCCGTTGGACCATTTCTCGATATTACCAATCTACTTGGGCGGCATCTTAGCTGTTCACCTCCAAATTTGAACAAGAATCTGGTCAAGAGGCTGTCAACCATATGATCATTAGAGAGGTGACGGAGTTTCGCAAAATTGTCCGCCAGGAAACAGCGAATCAAGGTCTTGGGTGGGTGGCCTTTTCATTGTTGACTGCCCGGATTCAGTGTGGCACCGAATGATTTTGTCGGTGGAGTTATCCGCAGTTGGCGGTGTCCGTCAACTTCCTTGATGAGAGGCACCACTAACGAGCCCCTGACCCGATGGACGGACGACGGCACTATGTAGACGCTTACTGACGCCAAGGCCTCCACAGTCCACACCTGAAGACGGTCGACTATATGGACGCATCCGACGAAGATGGAGAGTTTGAGTGGGAAGGGGGTGACTAGACGACGACGGACTTAAGGTTGACACTTCTGGAACAAAAGCGGTTGAGTACTAACGGCTCCGATCGAATCCCGAACTGACTCGATTCGGAAAGGATATCCACATGCTTTTTGTTTTTTTTTGCCGTTCCTGCCCGCCTGATCGCCGCCTCCTCTTGCCGGGATGTGTGAATATGCATGGCCAGAAAAGGCGATTAAAGTCGTCCGGAGGTGCATTTGGGTGTTGATAACTTTTTATTAATTTTGATACCAATAATTTATGTGCGCATATGATGATGGCCCTGTAAAGCTATGCCGCGTTACCCACGTAGGGCGCCCCTCGGTAGGCGGTCCTTCTCTTCTGCTCCCAGGTGTCTGACAGAAGGAATCATCGAGCGCTACGTAGGATGTACAGGGCTGTATTATTCATTCTAGTCATCTCAGTAGAGAGACTGCAACGTGTATAATGTCACATTATGGTCACGGACTACCTAACGTCGGAGCAATATCGACTGCGTAAGGCAAGGCAAGCGGGTGTAGTACGCAGTTACTGTACATTCATTCTCAGTGCGATAGGCGGGTCGTGACTCCAATAAGTAAAGGCTGTCCCGTCCTCATTTACCGTCGCAGATACGTTGCCAACCGCACCACTCCTCATTCAAGGACACAAATCACCTTTGCCTGTAGCGCGTTCCTGTTCATCTAATAGGATCGCTATTCCACCGGCATTAGCTTTTTGCCACAGCCTAAGCCCCTGGCCTTTTGCACTCGCTCTCCCCGACTCTTATATCCGTCTGCAACGCCACAACCATCATCATCATGCTACTCTTTCAGGATTCGCATATAAGCTGGCCATCTTCGGCGCCGGTTTCACCAGTGATGTCCAATCCCTCCTTTCAAGGCCAGATGTACTCCCATCCAACTTTTTTCGGCTTCTACGACCCCACAAGTGCTCCTAACAACTATCCTCAAGTCAGTTATAATACTCTCCATGATCCTTTTACAAATCCGGCTTCGCGAAGACCACAGTCTTCCTTAGCCAACCTACCTCAACACGTGCTATTGCGTGTGCTCTCTCACTGTGATGAAGAGACACAGTTGGAGACTGCTCTTGTATGCAGAGCTTGGCTGCGTCTCTCAAGGATGGTGTACTTTTCCTCTTACACCATCCAATCAAGCGCCGACTATCGGCTCCTCCTCCTTCTCCTTCAGCCGGGCTATTCCGTCCGTACCGAGTATGTGACAAGACTCGACGTCTCGTTCACTTCGGACGAATCGATGTCAAGTCCCTCTTCTGGGTACGGAATGCGCAAGGCCACGACGCATGTCACCGTTAGCGACGTCCACCAGCTAATGGGTCAACTTGTCAATCTGGAGTCTCTTCGCGCCGATTGGATCGGTGCTCGAGGTTCCTCTACGTTGAAAGTAGCGACTTCGTCGCCAGTGCACGCACCATCGCCATCCATACCTTCTTTTCTCACGCTTCCTCACGTCCTTCAGAGGTTGAAGCACCTTGAGATTCGAGGAGGATCTTGGCCATTAGACTCGTTGCTCCAATCTCTGGCATACATGCCCCGGCTTGTCAGTCTATCTTTGGAAAACATTTACGAGCCAACGGCCGGCGCTACGTTTCTACCCACAATGCCACCAGCGTTTCGCTTGGTGCGGCTTTCGCTCGGACGATGCACTCTTTCGGGAGAATCTGCAAGTTGGCTTCTTTCAACCTCTCAGCAGTCCCTGCGTCACCTCACCGTCAACTCGCTCCGACGCAGGCCGGGTAGCGGCTCGTTCAACCCGGCCCTGGCGATGGTCGGACAAGCTCTTGAAACATTAAGAGTCCGAAACTATTCGGAAATCACTCGGTGGGATCCTGAATCTGTCGTGCAAGCGGGCCTTGGGTACTGCCGCAATCTCAGAACACTGGTCGTGTGGTGTGACGGTCCACAGCCGAGTCCATTTGGAGGATCGCCAAACATTTCTCCATATTCGCCAGTTCCCAATGCTAACATGGCACTGAGGTCGGGAGCCCAGGATTCTAGACCACCTTCACGAAACCACCATTACCCACCATCCTCTCCTCCAAGGGCATCGTTTTCCAGCTCACCACCCGTCAGAGGCCATATACTGCCCTCGCCATCTCACTCGTATGCTCACGGCTCAAGCCGTGGCCATGTCCAGAGCAGCCCCCAGGATTACCCGAAGGAATTTGGATTCCAAAGTCCATCTTCCCCGTCTACCATGGTCTCATCACTGCCTTCGCAAATGGTTCAGCCTTCGTCTGGAGTCATGCTTTCTGTCCTCACTGCCATCATTCAACAGGGCTGGTTTCCTCGCTTGAATAATCTGGAAATCCCCAGGAGCCAGATTGACTCCTGTCCAAGCCGCGTCGAATGTCAATCCGAGCTTTTAATACGTGGAATTCTTCTGGGTGATAACTGGGGCTCAAACTAGCCACTCCTCAACGGAAAACTACAAAGATTTTACGGACATTTTGGTTTTGCTTCTTGTTACATATTCATGTTTATTTTCTCAATTTCTGGGACACTTTCTGTATCCATATGTTATACTTTCAATATATTCTTAATCGTTGACTATGGTGGCTGTATCTTTTGTCCTTCATGGAAGGTGGCATAACGCTTTGCAATCTTACCTCGTCAAGGGGGCATGGTGTTATTTTGTACTTTATCCCGAAATTTGGAGACCTCTGTCATCTCACACGCAAGTTGCTCTCTCACACTGTTTAGGCAATCATCAAACCTTTGACCCAATGGCAACTCAAGTCGGCGAGTAACGCCTTGTGTAGGTGAACACACTCGGTCTTCAACAACAAATGTCTAGTCTTAAAAGGAAAGTGGCTCCAGTTATTCGAATAATGTGAAACATCGCCCATTTTCGGCGGGAACCCCACATCTGTTCCGACCTAACAGGCCACCATATTGAGCTCGCAGAAATCCGAAAGTCGAACCTATGCGTTCGGGATACCGCGAATTGGATCCGCCAATTGCCGCAATGGAATTGAGTTTTTCAGGTAATGAATCGGGACGGAAGGATCCTACCTGGTTGTCTCGGGAAACTAAAGCCAAACCATATTGATTCGCATCTAGGAGCAAACCAGACCGTCTGACGCACAGTTGTCATTCTTGGGTTTAAGCGTTATAACGTTAGCCACCGAATGAATGGCACTGACGTCGAAGTGCCAGCGGGGGAAAAAGGCCTTCCCGCGCGCTTGAATAGCACGTGGAAGTCGTGCCGTTCTCATGAAAAAAGTTGGACAGGTACCCCAGGGCTCATTACTCTCGTTTTCCATACCCAAGCCGCGCACACGCCGCATGTTCGATTCTCTCGAATAACGAGCCGATCGAGCGAAAATACGCAAGGATGGGCCGTTACGATGGGTTTGACGAGGGAGTGTTCACGCAAAGGGCAAGGTCTTACACGGAAGTATCAACTAAAGGAGTGGAGGGCCTATCGTCATGAAAACGCCACCACCTTGGCTATCCGCGTTCATGGCAATGATTGCTCACACATGGCAAAGCCAGGTCGGAACTCTGGGAGCGCCGTACTGTTTTTTTTCTCATCTTCTTACTAGTCTGACAAATTTTACCTGACCGAGGAAGACAGGGATACGATTGAAAGTCTTGTAGCCATCCCGCAAGTGCGTGTTTTGACTTTCGACCGGCGGACTGGAGATTGATTGCCTAATAAGTTTGCTTGCCGCCGTAAAACGACGATTGGTACCTGCTTCTCTGCCTAACGGTAATTCGTTTCCAATCTTAATTTTTTTTTTGGTTTTTTGTGCCTCGTGTTGCACGGTTGATGCCGCCTGGGAGGACCTCCCTTCAAGCGGGGGTTCCATAGCGAGACCCGGCGAAGCGTTCGGCCGATATCAAAGATAATGCATAAGAAATTACGGCGACGAAAAGATGTGGGGCCGGCACTAGCATTGGTTTTTTTAAAATTGGGGAAGAATTTCTGTAGGGCCCGCGTGCGTGCGTGCGATAATACTGATTGCTGTCCATCATGTCAGGCAATAGTGTCCGAATTGCGAAGAAGCCATGTCACGATTGATTGGCACGCCAGGAACCAGGCCAACTCAGGGTGATTTTGATATCGCCCGCGACGGCGGGAGGAGGAAAGGAAGGAATTAAGGGCTGTTCAAAACGACAGAAAACTGACTGTTGACTGCATTGTCCTGGATTGTCGGCAACATACAGACTATTTTGCTTGAATGGAGACGAAGGCCGTCGATCCCAGTCCAGGCTCCATTTGCATATGGAAGACAATGATCGGGCCCAGCAGCGGGGGTTGGGTATATTATTGGGAACTGAACTCAATGGGAGACCGTTTTACCAAGGAGGGTTACTCTAATAACAAACGATAATATAATTTCCTCCCCCGTTCGAGGCGCCCGTTAGACTCGCAAAAGCTTGCTCCCCAACCCCTTCCATCAAAGTTGAACAAGACTAGCAAGTTTATTAAACCGCTTTTGAACGGCATTGAGGAGCAACGCCACCCCCGATACATCTCGACTGGCTCACCACGCTGCTCATCATCTCCCTTGTGTCCCTTTTTACATATTCCCTTTCTCTTCTCTCTCGAGACTCCTTCCGGATATCCGGCGCGGTAGAGATAAGACAACGCGGGGCGGGGCGAGACGAAACGCTGACGCTTGCTTGCTTGCTGATCTTCATTGGATTTGGAACCGAATCCGCGCATTGATCAGCAATCTTTATAACTTTTCGATTGGAACCTCGAGGCTTGTTGTGCTCCAACGTCAATCGAAATAAACGAGAAAGGGTGAAAGAGCTAACCAACCTCCATTCCGACGACCAAACCTCCTGTACATCATCATTCCCATTCGCGTCACACAACTTAGCAGGTGACCATTCGAAAATCGTACAACGAAACGCGATTTCCATCATAGCTACGCGTTTGAGCCTTGTTGTCCAGCCGAGGCTATACACTCACAAAAAGCAAGGTAGGTGTGTGCACTGTTGTCGGCTAATAACGATCCAAAACTTTACTGACTCACTTCTTCGGATCTTTGGTTCATGGGATCATGTCACGCTTTGGTCCTGTGCGCTCTAGTTCTCTGCCCCTTGCCCTATAAACTTTGAGAGAAGGAAAGAGAGAGCCCAGAGGCAGCCTGCAAGTAAGCTGCGCCCCTGATCCACTTGTTTGCTCCTTTGTGCGTGTTCTGTTCGTTTGTTCCACAAGTTGGTGTACAACCCCAGCGTATTACAACCGTCCCTCCAGCATACTTAAGCAACCTTCCGTAGGTATTGACCACCACCACCGCTACCACCGGAGCCACCGTGATATTCTTCGTTTCCTTGTTCCCCCCTTTTTGTTGTCAAGCAACCTGTGCTTCCTCTAGATTAGGGGCACCCACCTAGCCTAGTACGTATCTACTGGTGATGCCCACCGCCCTGACGATCAATGTATGGCATAACCCACTAACCCTACTTCCGTAATCCCTCCGTTTTTGACACAGGTTGCTTGCCCATACGTTTTCGCTGTTGCTGCTGCAGCTACCGCAATCGTCGTCGACCGAGTCGGATTCCGATTTTGCTTCCGCCGTCAGGAACTGTCAAACAACCTTCCGCGACTCTCGAACAAGGCGGGATCCAAATTGTCTATTTGGGATTAATTAGTGTTTTCAAGACAGGAACCAAACTACCGCTCGAGTCGCAAACCTGATTGGAACAGTTTCATCTATCACCCCTCAAACGATTGAAGGGCGCTTTTATTACGATCGTCATATCTGTACGGTGAGCATCGGTCCGTGATTTTGACCCTTTTCGTGACCCGCCGATGAAACTTCGGCCAAAATAGATTACTGACTATCAATTCTAGCCATCGAGCAGGCATCCCTTACTCCCTAAAACACAACCAACCCGCAACCTAAATTTCCGTCGATCAAAAACTCGACTCTCTACCAAAAAATCACAACCGACCTTTATGACAACGATGCAGTATCCTGGAAGCGCAAGTGAGGGTTCCGGTATGTCAGGCGGGACCGGCAGTCGTCGCAAGAGTTCCACTAGTTCATCGCCTGATTTTCCATCAGGTGGATATGATTCGGCAGAGTACGGAGACTCTCCTCCCGATTCCACCAACAGAGGTGTCAGTGCTGGCAGCCATGCCTCGCACCCATATTCGCATACTCCTCCGGCTCTAGAGAGCTCTTATGCAGGGGCACCAATTAATTCTGGTATGCCATACCACGCGTCCGGATATTCCTCGTCTGGCGCGGGGTACACGGCTGCGGCTGCTGGACCAAATTATCCCGCTGGAAGTTCAGGGTACGTTCGAATGTTGCTTTCAGAGTAGAATATTGATGCTTACACTTTTTGTCGTAGAAGCTACGTGTATGCTGCGAATGGAAGCGAGTATTCGTCACCTCCAACCCGGCCGTATCCAAACGGTCAAGGCCAACAATCCTCAACAGCATGGAGACAACCTAGTTATGGTTTTTCCGGATCCTCGAGGTCAGTCTTTTTTCGGCGTTGCTGTGGCTTGTTTGTTTCTCGGCGCTTCGACCCACCGAACCACCACTCCGACCTAGGTCGTCCTCCAACATAGCGCATCCACGATTACCGTCGATCTCCTCCCTTTTGTCTCAGACCTCACGGGTCACGGACGATGTCGAGTACGGAGATTCGAAACGATTCATTGCCTCGTACATATCTTTCTTCTTCTTCCACCTCTTTCACTATCTCGACCAAGATAAAACCCGCCCCTCCTCCCCTGATCATCCTTTTTTCTTGCCGTATTGTGCATTCCGTTTCAATTTCGGGCGTTGCCGTTACAGCCATTGTCCTTATCGATGACTGACCTAATCCGTTCTTTGTCTTTCTAGGCCACGACATTCGGATTCGCCACCCCTCTCTCCGATCGATACTCGTTCACCAGGTTATTTCCCTTCGAATCATCGCGAATATCCTCTGAGTGCAGTTAATTCTGGCCCAGGCCCATCCTCGCCGACGACTCCGAGTAGCGTCAGTGATTCCCCATCGACGCCTTTTAGCCCTCATTATGCGTCTTCCCCCTACGGCGGATCGACACACGGACATTCACACTCGCATTCTTCGTCAAGCGCCAGCGGCTATGGTCAAGGCACGCATTCTTCATTGAATACGGGCCATTCCGGTGGACATTTTGTCCCCACCGGCAACGACTATCCGATCCCCGCTTCTCCCAGCCCATACCCAGCGTCACATGGGTGAGTAACGTAATTCGGCTCATCTAAGCACGATCTGACGAACCTTTATTCTTTGGTTTCTTTTTACGCAATTGATGGCACAATCGATAGTTATGGAAGATCGTCCCCTCCAGAGCACTCACGCATGGCCCCTGCTCCAATTCAACCCGTTGGACCACTAGCAGGCCCTGGCTTTGCGTCACGCCCCTTCCTATGCGACAGCTGTGGCATGAACTTTGCCCGGACACATGGTGAGTAGTGGGATAATAAAAATGGATAAAGGCGTTCATAACTGACCATACGCCTTGCTTCGCAGACCTCAAGCGTCATCAAACCACACACGTTCCAGGCGTAAAAAAGACACATCCGTGTCCATATTGCGGCAAGAACCTTTCTCGTCGCGATGCTATAAAGCGTCATGTTGTTTCAAAACAATGCCCGGTCGCCAATGACAAAGGCTACGGCTGGCCACCACCAGAGGGCCACGTCCCACCTCCTCCCGACACGCAAATCGAACGCACAACCCACAGGAGAGGAGAGAATCCTTATCCGGTCCTTGCCGTCTCCCCAAGCGAGCATTCCGGCACGTACTCGAACAGCGGATATGGGAACGGCAGCCCCAGCAGCCCTGGGCCATACAGTCCCAACGGCTATAGTGGCAATCCCGGTTACAATAATGGTATCTCGAGTCCTGGAGGATACGGAGATCACGGATCCAACGCAGGTCCTGGTCCTGCTGGAGTGGTGTTCGAATATGATCATCGATCCAGTGCTTATAGAGGACGGTGATTCGTGACTTTTAACGCGTTGGACGAATAAACGACGACTGGCTGCGCCATCGCCCCAATTTGGCTCACCCATGTTTCAGGCCCTACAGATTGCTACGCAACAAACCGTCTAGTTGCTTGGTTATGTACGTTTCGTGTTTTTGTATCAGACTCTGTCATTTCCCGAGATTATATTGGTGCAATACTACACCTTCCATAGAGAATCAGCGTGCTTGAGTTCTTATCTAGACCAGAAAATTGAGTTTGAGTTAGCTGGGCCCTACCCAAGCATGTCGCCCAATTCGGATATAGAGCGCCTGCTGGTTGGCTGGTCGATACGAAGCTGACGACCATCAACGATTCGTTAAACCGAATGAGATATGTGAGAGCCTGTGAGACAAAGTGGACAATATCATTGTGGCTGAGGCAAACCCTTTGCCGTAAACGGGAAGCTGTGGCCGCGGGAACTGAAATGGGCGAAGCAACCTAGGCTATGAAAAGACGCTTCGACATAAGGAGATGGTGTGTTTTGCCCGTAATATAGTACAAAGTGCCCTTTATCGCCGACCATATCTCTCAATTCTTTGGGCACATCACTCTATTTCGTAGCGACCTGGCACCGCGGGACCGGGGCGTCTTCACCTCTCACAACTACCGAAAAGCCCGCACGGTTTGTTCTTTGCACCGTAAATGAATGTAAAATGGGTCCGCACAGTCGCGAACCCGTAACCGGGTTAACGCCCTTGCTGAGAGGCTTGGAGGGTACTCGCACCGGAGAGCGCGCGCAAAACAAGGCGTTCAGGTATTGATTGATCGGCTCACCGCGCACATGGAATGAGAGTCCGGCAGCATCTAGAGGCCTAGAATGAAGCGGCCATCTTCCCCCGTCTATCGGAGAGTAGTGTCTTTTTGGACGACATGGACTTTTGTGGTAAATGGAGTATCAGTTGAAGCTGGAGTTGACGATTGGGCCCAGATAACTCCACAAAGACCCTTTTCCGAGGGGCCTGAGATCATTTGCAGTTTGTTAACAACGCCAACCGCCAGGGCCTTCTGCTGTGCGCCCACTGAACGGGGTCTTATCGAATGAAGGGTTGGTTCTCCGATGTAGACGGAAAAGTCGGACGACTTTACTAATGTCGAATGAAGTGTTATACCAACAAAATATTACTAATTTCTTACAAATGCCTCTGAACAGTTATTATAGCGACGGGCTCGACGAATTGAAATCGTTCTAATATTGGGCCCTTTGGTTGGAGCATAAGGACATGCCGAGCGCTTCACAGCCTAACGGTTGGCAAGCGCCAATAGTAGAAGTATATTCCCGCGCCGGGGTTATTCATGCAAAGAGGTGCAACCAAGACTTTATTAGAACACCTTAGGCGCCATACATTTCAAGATTTGCGTATTAAAGACCGCCGCTATCGTATGTCGCCCCAATTCCCCCCACATCTCTTTTTCCCTTTCAGCTGGTGTCTGTCATGCAGTATTTAAACAATCCTTCGGCTCCTCACAACGCATGGAACATTCCTCAACGTAGCCCTCGGTTAATTTCATCATCCAAAACTCTGCACATCCATGTATACGACAGCCTGGTATCGCCTCAAGCATTCTTAAGACAGCTAGAAACCTCTGTCGGCCGTATTCATCGTGCCGCAGTCCAAATCCGTTCCGACGGGAATGGGATCTCGCACCGCGAGAGCTCGGTGGCAGTCATTTCATTGAAAGTGGAGTTCCTAACTGTGGACGCCGCAGCAATTGCACTTGGGACTATACAAACGAAACAGCCTCACCAAGGCTTGGCGGAAATGGCTCGTCAAGTGGTTGGCCAGTTGGTGCCCTCATTCGCCCTGGACGAGGAGGACACTTTGTTAGATATCGTCTCTCTTCATGCAACATCCACCGGAGCTCAATCTGCCACGACCGTTCTCTGTACACTCGGATCCAATGGCCTGGGAGTTGGCGAGTTTGAAAAAAGAAGTCTAGCAGGTGAGTGCAAATATTCTGACTACCTCCGTCATTCGCTTCTTTCTCTGCCGTCCTATTGCGCGTTTCTTTCGGGTTTCCATATTAAGTTTAGCGCTCACCACGGTCGTAGGTATAGACACGTCTTCCTATTCAGGCGCCGATACCGTCTCCATTAACGATTCCATGGGGATCTCACTCATGACCCGACCTCGCAGCTGCGGATCGGAGGGGGGCAGCTACGCAAGCAGCAGTGCCCCTTCTGCCGGTTCCAGCACTGGGTCATCCACTTCCGCGCGAAGCGGGAGTTTTATAAGACGCGATGACGCCTTAATAAGCCATCCCCAGGGTCCGCCCGATCTAGATTACCGCACCCTTTCTACTACACAACAACCTATGGCATTGCACATGGCCGACATCCTGGACGACTACGATGATTTGGCTTCAGAGATTTCCAAATTCGAGCTCAACACCCCGACCAATGATCGTGGAAATGCCCCATGGAAAGACACGACAGCTGGAGGGGGATGGGCGTCCGTAAGCGCACCATTCGCTAGCCGTGATACGGTTCTGCAACCGTATCAACGTCCACGGGAACCCTTTGGGTTCCCCCAAAGACTCGGCGGAGAACGATCTCCACCCATTCACGCATATGACTGGTCAGATGTGACTCGAGAGAACTTTACCCCTCGCATAAGCCCCCAGACTTCCCCACATGGAATGAATGGAAAGCCCCAGAGAAATCACCACCAGCAACGCTCCAGCGTCTCCTCTCTTGCTGAACCAGTCTCTCAAGGAAACAACATGTCAGCCGCTCGCCCAGATAACACACCATATTATCACCATCGCAACTTTTCTGCAACCGAACGACCGCAGCATACCCGCGATTCGTCGTACTCCTCTGCCACTACTTCTCAGAGTCGCCACAGCGACCGCCAGAGTCACGATTCGAAATCGAGCAGCTCCTCCTCACGTTCTTCCGTATCCACCAACCCGCCTGGCACACCTACCAACAACAACAATAATAACAAGCGCGCCCATAAGAAGGTTAACCAGGACAAGCGGCTCTATTCGGCGGACCCGCACAAGGGCCCGCGTCCGACTGATTGGATGCTCTCAGATGATACATTGAAATCCCGTGCGGCGCGCGATGCACGCTTTGCGGCCATTGTGGCGGCGGGATTGGCGCCTGGCCGGACCAAGGCTGGCTGGACGCAAGCTAGGCGGCCTGGAAAGCGGGATCGTGATGCCGCGAAGGCCAAGCTTAGAGAGATGGAAGAAGAAAAGGAGAGGGAGAGGCTGAGGCAGTTGTTGGGCGAGGAGGCTCGCCCAAGTGCTCCAGCCACCGGAGTTGCTTGCTAAGGGAGTAGAATCAGGGATGAGTCGTGGTCTATCCATGAAACTATGATTGGGAAAGGTTTCTAAAGCATATCAATCTGTCCGTATTTATTGGTCACACAAATTGTAATGCAATCTTTGGTTTCAACATTCAAAAGTGGGGCAGTAAGGGGAAGCAACGAGAGTCACATAAAAGGAACGCAGTACATGAGTGGGATGCAGGCTCTATGTCATGATATGCATCTATGAAAATGTCCCATCAACAAAGAGAACCAAATTCGTAAAGAAAAGCAAAAGAAAACCAGCGATTCAATCGCATAAACATTTGTGGGGGGGTTGTAACCCCTTATGCACACGGCTTACACAGATGAAGAAGGCGAATATTTCGTGTCGGTGTTTGGGGTAGGGTATCAATAGCCCCTGTCTTAACGTCGGGAGGATACAAGTCGTACACTGTCCTGATCCACAAGCCCGTATCGCTCCTGACGGTCTTCCGCAGCGTCCGAGCTATGCGGGTACGACTTGTGCAGCGAGGCAGTCAGCGGGACCTCTTCGGCCTCGTCGTCCGTGGACCCAGCCGTATCTACGCGAAGGCCTGGGTCTCCAAATGGATCATTGGCCCTGGACTGCTTTCGTAACGCTTCGGGCGACATCATCTGTTGCGATGAAAATACCGAGTCGCGACCAGTGCTCGCAGATGGATATGCTGCGTCTTGCGCATAGGAATTAACCTTGACAGAGTCGTGGCGCACTTCACCCGGCAGACCGGGCGACGGGTAAAAGTGTCGTGTCTCTTCGTTGCCGAATTTAATGCTCTTGTGCCCACGGCGAGGTTCGCTTCGCAAGGAAATTTCGTCACCTTGACCACCAGTGGTGTTGGATAGAACAGAGTCGCGTGGGACGGGTGCGTCGTAGAGTTGATGTCGTTGTACTCCGGGCATGAAGATGCCGCTGTTCGTGGAGTCGTCTCCTCCAGAAGCATACGGGTGTCGTTGGCGCCATTGCTCAACAGCCGGAGAGGCGGGGCCAGTGCCTGAAGCGATAGACTTTCGCATACTGCGAGCACGAATAATGCTTCCCACAGTACCAAATCCACCACGAAGCGCATCCATACCAGGACTATGCCGTATTTGGTTAGCCAGTCAACTGAGAAAAGCAGGATAGACTCACTCTTCCCAACCAGAGATAGACTTTTCTTGTAGCTCTGTTGGTCGTCTGGTCGCTTGTAAGAGGATGGTCGACCTGCGGTCGAGCTTGAGCGTGGTAGGATCCACCTTGGACATTTGCAAAATCGTGATTCCGAGACCTAGAAATGGATATAAGCTTTGGCGTAGAAACAGGAGAATTGAAAAACGAACAAATGGTGAGGAAGCCCATAACCAAGGTGATGATTGCAGTCGCGGGGGCATGGAGACCTTGGAACAAAATCTGGAGGAAGAAAGTCAGGTTGTATTTTTATACATGATAAAATTGACTCACAATGGATGTAACAAGGGTGGCGCTCGTCTATTGGATCGATTAGCTGAATCCCTAATTTTTCGTTAAATAAAGACGTACAAAAAGAACTATGGATGTTTCAGTATCATATATGTCACAGTAATGTAGGATGCTCACCATAGTACGTTGGAGTGACTGGTGTAGCGAACGATCAGTGAATGATTCAGTTAAAGGACAAGAATCCATACCTAGTGCCTATTAAACAATATGCGTGAGTCGGGAAGTTAATGGAATCAAAAGAAATAACATACCGTGTTGAATAACGCGAGAGCCTTTAGGAGCGGGATATCAGAGGGACGATCGGCAATCACAAATAGAACAATGCACTTACCTTGTTCAAATAGAATATTTCGGTAATCAAGGTTACCGCCACAAATACAAGCAAGAAGTAGATGAACCAATGCTTGAACTGGTTGTCTCCCATTGCAGTCGTCACGATGGCTGGGGTTGAACAGTGTGAGCGAAACACGGGAGAGAACGGTGAGTAAAAAAGACGAACAAGCTCCAAGTCCGGTTGTGCAGCTGACACTAAGGCCACCAATCAAACTGCATACGCTGATGTACCACAACATGCTCTTGTCTCCATATTTTGGTGCGATAAAGATAATGATGCCTATTGATGCCAATATGACAATACCGCCCCACACCTATAAGATTGGGTCAATGGCTTTGTGTCAGTTGGCCAGGCTAATTGCCACCCACCAGGAATCCCGGTGCAAGGAAAAGCTTTTGGAACTCTAGAATTTGACCAATAGTATTTTCCTTGGGCCCATTGAGAGCGATTACAACACTTCCAATCTAGATTTAGGGTGAGATAATAATAAGTGGTGACAATATTGGAATGAGAGAAAGGCACTGACAATACAAAGAGCGCAGCCGATGACACCAAAGGTCGTAAGACTCTCCTTGAGGAAGAAATGGGAGAGAATAGCACAAATGACGACGGACAATGCACCCATTGGTGTCTAATCATAGAATGTTAACGACGAGCTCGAGCTCGGGGAATTCGGAAAAGACCGGGAGAGATACGCACGACTACAATAGCTTCGACGAATCTAAGAAAAAATGGCGATGAAAAGTTTGAATCAGATTCGCGCGCTTCATTATTTGGCAAGCGGCGGGGTGGTTACGCCGGGTACTCACGAATATGCGGCAAAATTGCATATTTCGCCTACAATCATCATAATCATGCCAGTCCACCACATAGGCTATCGATATGCATGAGTTTTGAGTCGTTTGGCATGGGTATCGGTTTTCCCGGTGGCACGCGCGCGCAGTACCAAAGGGAGGTTACTACTGACCGACTTGAGATACGCAACGCCTTCTCCAAGCTTTCCATCTCCTGAGTAATAATATGCATTATTAGCTTGTTCCTGCTGAACGGGGTTTCACTGACCTTGACTGGCTATCAGTCCTTTCTGCGTGTGTGCAAGGTGGTTGTTAGCAATCGTGCGAAGGTTTTACGGAAAATGGGGGATTGTCTGTGCACCTTTTTGAAGACGAAAGAAGAGCCTAGAAAGGTGTAAGAATGCGGATGTTGAGGTGTTAAATGGGCCAAACCGTACCGATTAGCAGGCCACTGACGACGGCGAGGAGGATGCCGACGATTTTAAACTGAGGACCCATTTGGATTCCTGTAGTCCCCGTCGCTGAGGCTGATGGCGTTGAGGAGCTCATCGTTTTTGCGGTGGTTTGGGTTCAAGAGAGAGAGATATTCGCAAGTTTAATGGGTCGGCCAGGCACAGAGAGGCAACCTTCCAAGCCTTTTGATCCCGGCCAGATCGCAAGACGGCGCGCCTATTCAACTGGCTGTGAACTTCAAAGGCTGCGTATGCAAAAACACTTATTCCGAAGGGTTTTTGTTATTAGTTTTGGAAATGGACGCACTCCCCGCACTCGGCACGACGGGCGTTGGTGGGAGTGCTTTTGGTTTTGATCACCTACAGGCCCGAATATAATATTTGATTGGCTACCATTGCTTAGTTGATGTGCAGGGCTTCCTCTGGGTAAGAGAGTATCATCCCCCGACTCGGTGGTACTGCGTCGGGGGTTCTCGTCACAGTATAACTGCCGTTCGGCAATGTGGAGACGTGTCCTTTGGCTTATTTAAAGCCCTATGGGGTCGAGAAGGTTTCCCAACTACCCTTCGACATCACCCCCCACCGTCATATCATGTCCTTCTCTCGACTTGCATCCAGGCTCTCTGAGCCATATATCGCTGCTACCACACTCGGTGTACTTGGTTCTGCGTTTTTTGTCGTCGGAAATTCCACAGCGTCCCTATTGGGTGTCCTCCCCTATGTAACAGCGAGTGGCAAGACCTCGACTGTGAGCGAAAAGCTTGCCGGCTGGAAGTATAGCTATGACCATGGAAAGGTACGTTTAGCTACAGAAACGACCGCGAGTGTCCTCTAATTCATTTCTTAGCGATGGTTTGGCTCCGCGGCAGTACTCTCGTCGGTGGCATATGCTACGAGCGCTGTACTTGCTCCCAGAACTCTCAAAACACCATTATGGATAGCATCTGCTGCATGCTTTAGCGTCCCAGCGTGGACCCTCACCGTCATGAAGTCTACCAACAATTCTCTCATCAAATTAAACGAGACTGTGTCCGTGACGGACAAGTATGTACACGAGTCTGATGTCGATACTCTCATCTCCAAATGGAAGCGACTCAACAATGTTCGAATTGCAATAGTCACTGTGGCGTATGGAGCCGGGCTTGGTGCTCTCCTATTAGCATTCTAGTTTGATTGAGAATCTAATTAAATTGGTTCACCAAAGCCTTTATTTGTAAATTAGACATAGAATAGCCACAAAGAGATACGATTGTTCTCCTTGTTTTTGAATTGTCCGGTTTCGTGTTGCTTCTTTCACGCTTGGCCCAATCCACACCCTCTCTCGCAGCCACGAAATGTCTGGCGGCATGCTTCGAAGACCGAGTCGCATGCCAGGACACGACTGGTCTATTTTCCTAAACAATAATTCGCAGGAATATGTCGTTCCTCCGTCCGATCTCGCGCCGTTTGATCCACGAACCCAGGATCCGAATATTGCTCCTTGGGCTGATATCGAGCATGATGAAGAAGATCTGCAGGTAATGTGGTTTGCGTGCCCCGTTCATTGTCCGATGCATGCTCACTCACGCTTTCACCCGTGTAATTTGAACCCAGGCTCTGCCACCTATAACCCCAACTGGAAAGCGAGCAAATAGCAAGGCTTCGTCCTTTTCTCTTACGACCGGTGGGCTCTTCGGTCGTCAGCAAGGCCATCGCAATAGTGAAGCTCAAGAAGCCCAAAGCATCTCTGCAAGCGAGAGCAAGAAGTCGTTTCTAGGAATCAAAGGTTTACGTAGAAAGAACAGTAAGCCGTCTTTAGCAAAGGAACCTTCGTTTGCTGGTAAATAGTGGCAACGTTCGTCCTCGCGTTGCCCGGTCAATCTGACTCTTCCTCTAGTCCCAAACCAGCCCGTCCCTCCACTTCCCGGAAGCCTCGTGATACCATCAGGTTCGATACCCAAATCCCCTCCATCTCCCCCCGCCACTCGAAGCAAGTTTCGCAAACCGAGCAAGAATAAACAGGCTCCTCCTGTCCCAGCAAAAGATGCCGGTGATGACATCTTCCTCGATACAAATTTCGACAGTCTCGACGGTATCGTCGACTCTTCGAGGCTGGGAGCAGACTCACGCGTCAGCTTTACGCACGATGCCCCATCTTCCACGACGCTGCACGCCACATTAGACGACGGCGCGTCGGGTTCACATGCGAACAGCCAGCAGTCTTCTCTCCATCACCAGTTACCGATGCAAAGTCATCGGCAACGGCCCCGACCGAGCATGGCCCCTCTAGGCTTCGACCCCATGGCTTCCACCGAGAGCTGGGACTTTATGCAAGCCCAAGCGTCTGGTAGTACCCCTTCCAATCCCACTGCTAAATATAGTACGGCGCCCTTTGACGTCGCTGCATTTACAAATCCATTTGCCGGCGGTAATAACAGCGCAGCGGCCGCCCTCAACCAAAAGCGGAAACCGCAACCGTTACGTCTAGCTTCTTCTTCACCTAGTTCTCGTCCACTCCCTCTTTTGCCCCCGCCATCAGGTACCCTCGCTCCCAATGGTGCACCCGGTGCCGTCGGTAATGGCACGGTAAGCCCAACCGATATACGGGGTGGTGTCAACGACCCTGCAAGTCCCTCTTGGGTTGCACCTGAGAGCTGGGGCGTCAAGCGGCTCAGTGTGGACGAGGAGACGAGGTCGCTTTCGGGTGAGAGCGAGAATCTACAGATGACAGAGCCAGTACGGAATGGGATAGGTATGCATGTGCATGATGAGGATATGGATGCATCGTTGCAGGGCCATTCGATGCCCGGAAGGCAACTTTCCATCCAGGCAGGCACTGGCATGGAATACAAGATTCGCGTCATCCAGCAAGTGGAGGCAACGGCTAGCCCGTATATGATCTTCAAGGTCCCGTATACGGAGACGGCACAGAGTTTCATAAAGACCAAGTGGAATCCCAGGATGAAGACGGATGCTGAATGTAGATTGTGGATCCGAGACCGCGGAAGAGGTACGGCTTGTCGTGTTACACATGATGTCTGGTGGCTAATTGCGTGTTAGATCGGATGTTAGCGGGAACGGAAAAAATCCTCCCACTACTAAGAAAGAGGCTCGAAATGGCTGGGTACTACGACGACGAACTTGCAACCGTTGCTGGAGAAGACCTAGGTCATATATTCAAGCTGATAGTACGGGATGTGACATGGAGAGCAGACGTGAGCTTTGTTCTTGTCCTTCAATTCGTTACACTATTGACTACTGTTCGCCTCTAGATTGAAGAGCCTGCCCAAGTCGCCAATCCCCAATTTGTGGATCTGACAGGGATGAATCTTACCAAAGTTCCAATTCTTCTACATCGAGTCGCACCCCACATCGTCCTTCTCAATCTTTCGCGGAATATCGGCATTGATCTACCATCCGACTTTATCCAGAGCTGTGAAGCTCTAAGAGAGCTCAAGTTGGCTGGTGTGGGCTTACGTCGAGTTCCACCGGCGATTAGGCACAGTCGGTACCTAGCTCGACTAGACATATCCTCGAACAGAATAGCAGACCTCGAGGACTCTGGCTTGGATAGCATTGCCACGCTCGCAAGTCTGAAGCTTCAAAGCAATCGTCTAAAGTCGCTTCCCAACTACTTTGCGAGCATGACCAATATCAAGGATTTGAATGTGTCAAACAACAAATTTGATGGGTTCCCCATCGTTTTGGCTTCTATGACCTCCCTCCTCGATTTGGACGTGTCCTACAACAATATACGGTCGTTCCCTCCCAGTATTGGCAAACTCGTCAATCTACAGCGCCTGACGGTCATTGGGAACGAGCTCTCCTCGTTTGCACCAGAGTGTACACAGCTCGTCAACTTGGAAGTACTCGACTGTCGACGGAATCAAATCACGGACCTCTCCCTGGTCACGTCTCTTCCCAAGTTGAAGCAGTTCCTTGCCCATCATAATGCAGTTCACGTGCTGGATGTGGTCATTGGCCCTTGTCTAACAGACCTAAAGGCGCCGCACAACCAAATTACCAGGTTGAAGATCCTGGAAACGCCCCACAGTATTGCGTTGATGCATCTAGACCTGAGCTACACAAAGCTCTCGTCAATTGATGATGATGTGATTGCGCAACTCACCAGTCTCTCAACCCTTCGACTAGACCACAACCACTTCCGAACTTTACCAGCGAGTCTGTGCAAACTGACCTACCTCCAACATCTTTCATGCTCGAATAACGTGTTGGACGAGCTGCCCACAGACATTGGTAACCTGGAAAATCTTAGCATCCTCGACGTGCACAGTAACTCTCTCCATCAAATACCGGCCAGTATCTGGCAATGCAAGAGTTTATACCTCTTCAACGCCACTTCTAATCTCATCGACTTGTGGCGAAATCCACCACAAGGGACTGGGCAAGGATCGTCTTCAATGCCGTCTGGACAAGCCGCATATGGGTCCTTCTCTGAAGGCGCCATCATGGATGGAGGTCTAGCCATCACATCAGCTACCGAACGAAGACCTTCTCAGGCCACATTGATCGGCATGCGTACGGGACGTCGACCACTGCCACTGGAGTTATCGCTTCAGAAACTATATCTCAGCGACAACCTCTTGCGCGACGACGGAATTTATTTCCTATCCCGATTACCACAATTGCGCGTTCTGAACATTTCGTTCAACGATATTCAGGACCTTCCTTCTACCTGGCTCCAACGTTTACCACTACTAGAGGAGCTCTACCTCAGTGGAAATAAGCTTTCTGCTTTACCTGTGGATGGTCTACAGGTGCTTAGCAAGCTCCATACGTTGTATTTGAACGGGAATAGGCTGCAGACGTTGCCCAGCGCTTTGAACAAGATTCCGTCCCTTACGGTTCTTGACGTTGGTAGCAATATGCTGAGATACAACATTAATAACTGGCATTTCGATTGGAATTGGTATGTATCAGCTTGTATCTCCACGAATATTTACTCACTAGCATGATAGGAATTTCAATCGGAATCTCAAGTATCTCAATTTGTCTGGCAATGCTCGTCTCGAGATTGTTCCAGAGTCAACGAAGCGTAATCATCCAGCTGATAGATCAGAGGGTCCTGTGTTGCACGAGTTCACTGCTCTTACGCAACTGAAAGTCCTCGGTTTGATGGACGTGACCACTGGTTTCATATCAAATATTCCTGATGACAATGAAGAGCGTCGTGTGCGCACATCCGGGTCAGAGATCAACGGAATGGGCTATGGCATAGCAGATTCTACAGGAAAGCTCAACTCACTCAGCATGTTCGATATTGTTGTGCCATCCTTCCGTATGCACTCCAATGAGTGTTTGTTTGGAATGTTCGGACGGCCAGAGTTGACCCATAGCAACACGCGTCTCACTAAATTTGTCCAAGATCGATTCCACGGCGAGCTCATCATTCAGCTCAACCAACTTCGCCCAGAACTGGAGGAGGGTGTGGTGCAGGCGTTTAGGAGAGCTTTCCTTTCGATGAACAGGGAACTCTACAAGTTCCTCACAAACTCGTCCTTTGGTCCCTTTGCAAGGAAAATGTCGACAGCCAGTGTTGCGAGCATCAACAACGCTAATGTGGACATGGCAGCTCTCAAAGCGGGTCTATCGGCTGTTGTCATTTATATTGTGGATAAGATGATGTACGTGGCCAATGTAGGGAATGCCCTCGCCGTTGTCAGTAAACAGGGTACGGCACACCTTGTCTCGCACAAGCATGATCCATTAGATCGTGATGAACTCTCTCGAATTCGTGGTACCGAGGCGTGGGTGTCCCCAAAGGAGCTTCTGAATGACGAAATGAACGTGTCCCGTGCCTTTGGGATGTATCATTTGCTCCCTTCTATTATTGCTCGACCCGCAGTCTATGAGTGGGATATTACGGATCAGGATGAATTTGTCATTATTGGCAATTGCAACTTGTGGGACTACGTCCCTTATCAAAATGCCGTCGATATAGCCAGACAGTGCCGAGATCCGATGGCTGCAGCACAGAAATTAAGAGACATGGCAATCAGCTACGGGGCTGATGGTTCGGTCATGATCATGGTTCTCTCCGTATCCGACTTATTCCCCGCAAAAGTTGTGCAACGGAAGAATGCTCTGGAGACGGGAGAGTTCGGAGGGTTCAAGAATCCATTACGTGGGAACAACGAACCAATTAGCAGCAAGATGCTCAATCGTCTCCCCGACGAAGTGGACGCACCAGTCGGGTTCGTTGCCTTGGTCTTCACAGATATTGTCAACTCTACACACCTTTGGGAGAAGAACGCTGGAATGCGAACAGCTATTCTCATGCACAACGAGCTACTTCGACGCCAGCTTCTTACAATCGGTGGCTATCTCGTTAAAACGGAAGGTGACGCTTTCATGTGCGCTTTCCCCACCGTGGTTTCAGCCTTGTTGTGGTGTCTTACTGTGCAATCCACACTCCTCAAACTTGACTGGCCCCTCGAGATCTTGGAGTCACAAGATGGAAGGGAAATACGTGATGCCGATGACACGTTACTTGCCAGAGGTTTGGCCGTACGAATGGGTATGCATTGGGGAGCTCCCTTGTGTGAACCCGATTTCATTACGCATCGAATGGACTACTTTGGCCCTATGGTCAATCGTTCGGCTCGAATTTGCAACAGTGCAAAAGGTGGACAACTCATGATCAGCAACGATGTCATCAAGGAGCTCGCACAGCACTTTTCAATGGATGGGTCAACACCACCTCCGCCTCCACCAAAGTTTTCAGACCCTGCACTGGCCGGCGACCCGGATGTGATCCGAGAGCGCAACCATATCGAAACCCTTCGTCGGATGGAGTTTGTTGTGACGCCAGTAGGAGAGCGCAAGCTCAAGGGTATTGAAGCTCCCGAGGAATTATCCCTCATATGGTCCAAAGACTTGGCAGGCCGGAGAGCGTTAATGAACGTTAATGACGAGGAAGGAATGTCGGCAGCAGCGGCAGATGCCAACTCGAGGGTACCATTCAGTATCGCACAAATGAAGCAGTTGGCCATGTTGTGTATTCGACTGGAAACCCTTACCTCGGATCGTGTGTTCAAGCCTGCTCAGGCACGGAAAAAGACGATATTGCCCGCCCCTGGTCCATTGCCGACAATGACAGCCGTGCCAGAAGAAGACGAAGGACCCATTGACATAGTGCCTGGCGTCAATGGAATTCGTCCGACACCGCCAGTTGTGGCTCCTCGGTCGCAAGAGCTGGAATTGGCGACGACGACGAACCCCGTATATCTGATCGCCAACCCAGAGCTCTTGATGCCGTCTATCAAGGAGGGGGCGACGGATGAGTATTTGATGTTACTGTTAGACTCGTTATCGTTGCGGATTGATAATGCGTTGGCGTCGTTGTATCTCAAGCAGTTGGGAGGATATTTGCCTTTGACGGGCTCAAGGGCAGGTAGTATTGTGGACTTAGAGGGGCTTGGGTTGTTCTCATGATTTATGAAACAAAATAAAGAAGGACAGAATTTTTTTAATAATACTTTGTAGTAGATTTGTCTAATGGTGAAATGTGGAGTCGAATCGCTGGATCGCTTGCTGTCGACGCTCCAATCAGGATTGAGATGGCGACCATGGAGCATTCACTTGATGGATCATTTTATGGAGACCCGCTTTACGATTATTCTGGTCAGCCATCGGCGTCGTATTTAGCCTGGAAATGTCTCCTGATGCTTTGAACCCTCGCTCTAGGTACCAATTACCGCCCAACTCACCACCAGTTTTCTCATCATAACCCTCAAAACATCGCCAATGTACCCCATTTAACTTCGTCTTCTGTACATCATAGACGAGATTCCAACGTCAGTGTTGGCCTGGAGCCTTCACAAGGCCACTTTCCTCTCCATGGGCACAGTTCGTCTGTCAGGCAGCAACAGCAGCAACATCAGCATCACCAGATCTCTCAGCAGCAGCAGCAACAGCAATCAATGAACCCACGACCCAGGTCGACGAGCGCCGCCACAGTGGATGCGTCGTCTTCTTCGTCCAACGTCCTGCTCCATGACTCTCGCCCCCGGTCACATTCGTATGCGGATCCTCGTGCAGCTGCTGACCAACGTGCAAAACAATCCCAACAATCGGGGGGTATGACCGACGAAATTTCCTTTGGGACGACACCGGCTGTGCAGGAAATGGACGAAGAGCCTCTCTATGTCAATGCGAAGCAGTATCACAGGATACTCAAGCGCAGGGTAGCACGTGCACGTCTCGCAGAGATCCAGAAGCTATCCACTCAGCGAAAGGTTCGTTTCTTTTCTTACCCCGGAGTATGCGAGATTTTACCCCGCACACTCTTCTCTGACACCGGCCTTCTTTGCACAGCCCTATTTGCATCAATCAAGGCATAATCATGCCGTTAGAAGACCGAGAGGTCCCGGTGGGCGGTTCCTTACTGCAGAGGAGATTGCGGCCAGGAAGGCACAGGGACAAACTGACCAGGATGTGGAGGACGACGGTATCCAAAACGGTTCTTCCGAGTCTCCGGTCCAAGAATCGACGCCTAGCCCCCTTGACGAGATGGGAAGCGTTAGTCCAACGCAACTTTCCTCCAAGAAGCAGCACTCCGTGTCAACAGTACGTGACGTCATTCGTTGTCAAATCTAGCTCTTACCTGGCTATTATGAACAGATTAGCAGCGTTGACAGCGGTGGCGTTCTCGAGTTTGGAACTGATTCACTGGGCTCCCTGCTCAGCTCGAGCCAGGAGATGGGAATCAGCAATGAATACCAGTTTGGAACCACGACTAATGGTCATTAGGGAGGAATGTTCGCCAAGAGGGAAAAAAACCGCTGAAAAATGTACGAACAAAACAGGAGAGGCTACTCCTCCCTCCATGCTGTATCACAAACCTATGCGATTGCCTTGCAACACTTAATCATATTTTTTTCTCATTTAATTGGTGTTTATAAGCATTTTAAAGGGGCTTTTCGACATGAATGTGGATTCCGCGTGAGGATCGTCTAGTCCCAGCCTCACGATCAACCTTTGGACCCTGCATTGTTCACCATTATCCGACATCGACCTCTATAACGCCACGAGGGTATTGGGGACTGTCAAAGGGTGTGCAGCGAGTTGGAATGGCCGCGTTGTTTCGCTCCCTGTTTGCGTGCTGCTTTGGAGAGAAGGAAAGAGAGGTCAGTTTGAGTCCATTTGGCCTACCAATGATGTTCTTGCTTATTTTATTTGCTTAATTTACGCACAATATTCGACCTCGCTACTCTTTGGCTTTTGTCGCCGTGCTGCAGACTCCCGGGCCTCAGGAAACGGACCCTCTATTGGGACAGGAACATGTAAATGGTGATTTCGAACCTCAGGATACAGATTCGTAAGTTATGGGTCTTGTTTACTGTCCTCGAGGAGCTCATATGGCGATGCCGGTCTCCGTCCGATCAGTACACGAGCCGGATTCTATGACGAACGGAGAGCTCAAGAGCTCAACCAGAAAGTAGCTGACATTGTTACGAACGGGACTGGGTACGTTTCTAATTCGACTCTGCTCGAGTTCTCGCTTGTTGCCACTGACTGACTGACACGATTTATTGCGAATATAGCCGAATGCTCACTCCCGTTCTCCTTCGCGGAGGCGCTGTCTATTCACCCGTATTACCAACTGCCAGTAGTTCTCAAGCAAATCTCCCGGCTCCCTCAGTGTCCCGACAGCCACCGCCGCAGCCTCTTGGAGCTGCTGCCCAGCAACAGCAACAGCGAGAATCACGCCACTCCAGCCAATCCAGTCGCCATTCAAGTTACAAGCAGCACCATCCAAGTTTGGTTCCTCATGTAGAAGGTCGGCGGTCAGAAGATGCGGTTTCAGCGCTCGACGCCGCCGCCAATCAATCACTCACGGCTGGCGTCGGAAATACGTCGCAGACGAACATAAACCTGGGCTATGGCGCTACGGGTTTGGGCGCCTCCGCCACTGGCCGTAGGTTCCAGATCCACAGGGGTCGTCCGCCGTCGAGAACCAAGCCGGCTGAGAACGGGGTTGGCACGGCAGTTTATACCACCCAGACTAATGGTGTGTCAATAGCGGGAGAGGCAGGTGATGAGGTATGTGTAATCCAATGATGCCATCTTCCCCCGGGTTCAATACAAACGCCTGACTTGACTTCTCCCTCTCAAGCCAAAGCAGAGGTCGACCTCGTCCTCGGCTAGACCCCCAACATCGCCACCACGAGCTATTATCAGCCCAAAAAGTGAAGAAGAAAGTGCAGAACGTGTGAGTCAATTCAACCAGCATTGCCCCTTCTCTCTCTCCCTCTTCCCCTCTACACGTATTTGGACCGACTCCTTATACTCTTTCCCCATTTTTGGAATCAAACTCTCGATCACAACAGCCGCCTGACTTTGATGAAAAGCGCCAGGTTCATTTCAAGCTTCCACCAGGCGATCTCATTCTGCAATACGATGACTGAGGTGCACATAATTAGCACCTGCCAGACTAGTGCACAGTGTTCTTCACAGTTTTTCGCGTATATTCTCACTTCGTTCACGACACAAAACTCCAAAAAATTACAAAAGGTATTCTCATGCATTTACGGACTCCCGTTTCCGCTTTTTTTTGTCGCCCACCTTTCGTCGTACTTGCATGTTATTTGACCAACCCGTCTCCATTCTATGGGTCTACGCGTGTAGACTAGTTGCTCTCGTTCCATTTATGTGGCCACTGTATTTTCATCTCATCGTTTCACAATGTTACAAATCACTATTCACTTGTCAGTACCAGAACAAGATAAATACGGTGTTCAATTTCCAAATCAACATCTGACACAAAGTAAAGCTTGGGAAAGCATGACGTCGTAGACGGTCGGACCGGCTTCACCCTATCTTTCACGAAAACGCTCCTATCAAGGTTGCCGCCATCGTGACCCACCACGCTCGCAATAAAGTCTCTGGGCCCTCTTCCTCCAGTATGGTTTTGCCGCATTCAATAAAGCTACTGTATGGTTGATCTTCCGGGCGTAGTGCGATGACGTCTTCGTCGCGACCAGCAAACTCGAGGTCTGGCTGGTCCTCATCCTGGGCTGCTGGTCCGAATCCACCCGATTGAGAGTTGTTGCGCTGGACCGACAAACGGGTAGCGATCACCTCCAAGGGCGTGAGGACGAGGACGGCAGAGATGCCCACGAAGGCGATGTAAAAGCCGACACCGATGGGCGAAAGGCCTGTGAACATGTTCCTTTGGTCTCCTCCGTCGTATACCGTCTTGAAGTCGGGGAGCAATAACCTGCGCATCCCTCGCTGGACAAAGACTAGCCAGAACACGTGAAGACTGCGGGCGAGCAAGAGACCGGGTCCTAGATACAAGGCCCATGGTCTATGTAGCTCATACGGAGTCAATAGGATCTGCAAGGATCGTAATGGCGCGAACCACGGTAATTTGTGTGGCGTCGTAATGGCCCTGGACACAAAAAAAGAAGAAGTCAGTAGCTGTGAGAGATACAGAGAATACACATGAGCGTACCGGTTGATTATAACAGTGAATGGTGTTGTTAACAATGCTAGGAAGGATGCATATAACACGAGACGGAAACTGCTCTCGATTTCAACAGTGTGTGCTCCTCCTGGTCTAAACGACATTGAAGCTCCAATTATGCCGACGAATGTAATAATGATAATAGAGCTCAATGCCGAGGGCACTGTACAAGTCGTCAGCTCGGCGGTTGTCCGCAGCTCGCGTCGTACGTGTTCGACTTACTGTAGCCTTTCCAAAGACCAGACCAGCCCTAGAATCAAGGTAAGAACATGAGCTTGGGACGGAAAACGTAAGATAAATGCAACGTACCTCTATCCGTTTGATTCGGAAGAGCATGGCAAAGTAGCTACGGGTTAAACAGTCAGTAGCCAGAAAACAATCGTAGTTTCCAAGTTTTACTTTGAAATGACGGGTCCTGCATGAGGTTCTGGCTGACCCTCTTGATCCAAATGGAGACTTCGTGGTGTATAATTTGCACGGAAGCGTATTAGCGCCCCGACGAGAGGAACATTGATCCCAAGTCCGATGAGACCTGCAATAGCAACCAGAATTAATGTTACAATCATACTGGCCATATTGTGGTGGGGGAGTAACTTTTGACCCACCGTGGCTGCGTAACGCGCAGCGCTTTGGGCTCAAGAAATAAAAGATATAACACGTATGGATATTCATTCAATCACTATAATTACAACAACAGACTGGACCCTAACTAGTATATCATTCGTCCAAGCAACGGCAATTACAACCTGCGACCGCACACGTCTCATGCTTCCGGCCTTCTCCATTAGCAGAACTCGCCCCAAAGAACCATCCCAGAATATGACTTGCGTGACCGCCATGCCGACACGTTTGACAGAGAACGAGTGACTCCTCGAGTGTATCTACGACGAGTTTAGCAAGCGTGCGTGTAAGATCCCATGATAGTCATTACCATTCAAGATGGGATTATGCAGCAGCCTGTCGACTGGCTCCGCTGGGAAGGACATGTGCATTCGGCAAACTACGCATCGAGGTAAGCGTTGCTTGCATTGAGGGCAAGCAGCCACCTATATGCAAGGTATCAGAAATACTCGGAAACAGCGAGTTGCATAATCTTACCGTAGAGATCCCTGAAGGTGCATCAAAGATAAGTTTAGGCCCGCTCAACCCCACAGATGTCCCGCAAGTAATGCATCGTATCTCCAATTGTCGAGGCACCCATTCCACAGGTTCGGTAGTTCCTCCAGTCCATTCTCCAACTGGTGCATTGTCAGCTTCGACTGTTGCTTTCCTCGGACTCATAGCAATCGTGATTAATTGTCCCTTCTCGATATCAAATTGTGCGCGGTAATGGAACAGCTTCCATGAGTCCAGAAGGTCCGTGTAAGCATCGAACCACCCCTCTATTTGCCTGGAGATGGAAATATCAATTGGCGGTCGGTTTATATCATACCCACTTGCAGAGCTGGTGCTGATGCTGGCTCGTCTTGTCCGTCGGGGATTTTTCTCCCGAACATATAGCCTCGGTGCAAGTGACCCCATGATTGCGGCTGTTTGCACATCCCCAGTATTGTCCACATATGATTGCAGAACCCTGATAGCATCTTCGTTGATACCAGTGATATATAAACCATCAAGTTCGCCGTGCAGGATAGCTTCATCGACCTTTTCCTTTAGAAATTGCGATACTTCACTATCTTCGAAGAAGCGCAAGGCAATACCGATGCTGCCGTGATTGTTAGAGAGAGCGTTACAATTCCCAAAAAGGCTCACCGTTCAGTAAGTGGGATGGGAACATCCTGCACCGTCTCACGCCAATCGTGTGTCATGAACCAAGTTAGAAGCATGCGCCCATAAGGATCGTCAAGACGTGCTGCTAATGTTTGGCAACGATCTCTCCATTGCGACAAAGCGGCCGTCTCCTCTGAGCGTTGCAAAGCCACACCAGCAAGTAAGAGCGCAGACAAGAGCCGATGACTTTCGTCTGCCCAACGAGTCAGCATTGCTTGTAGCTACGATGAACATGTTTCATCACCTTTGCTCCGACCGAGGATGTCAATCGATTTCTCTGTTTTGCCTATGAACATTGCCCAGCATGCAGCCCGCCCCCCACCGTTATGTTCGCGCTCCCATCTGACATTATATAATTAGTCATCTTGAAAGCCCAGATGTTAAGCAACATACTTTGATATTTCTGTCTCCAATTCGCCATCAGAATAATTCCACCCTACCAGAGAGAGTCCAAGCTGCCTTTGCATGGGCTTTTTGGTAGACTTTGGTACGGTTACTGTGTCCATTCGGGATGATGTATTCCGTTTGTTGAGCCACTCGACAGCAGCGACATAGTTGCCAAACTTTCTATCCAGAATAGCACGTGGAGCGGTCGCTGATAATGCAGATGCAGTACCTCTCCTGCCGCGAGGGACAGCTGCTTGCCACTGAGAAGGGATTTTCGGAGGTTCCATCTGAAGACGTGGTAACGGCTCGAGTCCTTCCCAGATAGGTAGTATACCCCTCAAAGTAAAGTCGAACCCATGAATATGTGTCAAGGCATCTTCGGCTTGAAGGATTTTATTGGAGGCTAAGGGAGTAGCCTCAGTTATCACACCAGAGACTGCGACGGTTTACTTACTATGGAACCACATCCAAATTTGCGAGAGACTCTCCGACCCAGGATCTCCTGCGACGAGTTCCGAGTTAAATTTCGCCTTTCACAGCGGGTCAGTTTCGCAGTCCATGGTGAATGAGATAACAAACTAACACTTCCTAGTCCATAACCCTGGGTCACTCGCTTCCTGATGATGGCCGAAATGTCTTGTGTAAGTGCACGTTCGGCAGCCTGCTTTTCCGATACTCGAGTCGTGCGTGGTCGTGAGCGGCTTTGGTTCTTTATTGATTTTGATTCTCCGTTTGTTTTAGCAGGCTGAATTGCATCTGAATTAGAAACCGTGGCCGTTGCATCGTCAGAATGGAGTGGGATCGGTGAAGGGCGTGGAGTTGATATTGAGCTTCCTGGTCCAGGTTTTTTCTCAAATGGTACGCGCATGGCCGAAGCAGGGCTGAATCTTCGCGAGGTCCCATCCCGAGTCTTCAGGTTGTCAATTACTTTGTTCTCGGCCTGGGGATCTTCTTCACGAGGGAGGTCTCTGTTGTGGGTGGTAGGGGATTGATCTCCCTGGTTGACATTGATATCCCAAGGTTCGGTATAGGGGTCGTCGCCGAATCCGCTGTGTGTCCTGTATACTTTGTAACCACGGCCGACGGAAGCTGCGAGTTCGCCACGGGGGCTCCACGTATGTTGTGGAGGATCGCGAATAACAGAGAGCTCGATGTCTCCTGATCTGCTCACTGCGACTATGTGAGGGGGAGAATTTGGCGCTGCACTCTTTGGGATGAAATCGAACGACGCGATCGGCTTGCCAAAGATTTTCGCTTTGGATTACGTTAAATTACGGAAGATCATGTGTGTAGACACTTACTGCGACTGGTACCAGCAAGAATAGGACTATGATCATCCCTTGTATTCTGGTGTCGGTCATCTGACGGAGTTGTGTTTGGTTCGGGCCAATTACTACGTCCGTCCCAAGCATTTACAGGACGAGAGTCGATACTTTCAGAATAATTGTCTTGGAACATCTCCTGTCCTGCTGTAGTATCGCCATTGACCAGGTTCCATAGTCGTACATAGGATCCGTCTCTTGTGGTAGTACCAATAACGTTGCGGCGGGTATTACAGAATTCCACGCCGGTTATTCTACCGACGGCAGGTGCCTGTGGAATAGCGCTTGTGACGAGGGCATCAAAGTCCACGCCTGCGTCTTCCTCTTGGAACATCATGACTGGCTGGGTGTGGCGACGCCGGTCCCATACGTGAACGGCAGCATCGTCCAAACTGGCAATCAGGTTCCCATCCATAGGGTCACAGCAAATACCCCTGACTGCCTTTGTTTGAGCTTCATTCACGGCCTTGTTTGGGACACGGAGATCAAAGTATCGAATCAACCGGTTATTAACTCCCGCCACCACTTCCCAAGAAGAATTTGGCTGGAAGACGCAGGAGTTTATGCCTTCTGCTTGGCACCATTGGCCAATTGGTACATTGGTGTCTTGCAGGACTTTTTGGTACGCAACTTTGCCGCGTGACCCAAGACGATGCAAATCTTGGGCATTGTTCCTGGCAGCAATAGTAGATGAAGACGAGATTGAACGAGGATGAGGGTTCAATCCGCTTCTGGCCATACGACTGGAGGTCCCGATGGTATTAGGGAGTGGGTTTGTTAATCTATCGAAATGATCGTCGACGGCGGAAGCTTCAAATGACGGGGCTGATTGTTCGAGATCCCATATCACTAAACCGGACTCTGTACGAAATTTGTCGAGTCCATTTGCCAAAAGGTTCGGGTTGAGGCGACAAAATGCCAATGAGGTACATGGCCGTCTATTCCGAGTGCTGATTGAAAGTGTTACAGGTGCTTGTTGTGCAGCTAGGGAGGTCGCGGAGGTCGGGATGGCGTGGTCCAATCTACAGATGTCCACTGCTCCCGAATGCAACCCAATTGCCAGCAGGTCATTGTATACAGAATGAGGAGACCAAGCAAAGCACTTTCGAATGGGAAGCATATGGTCAGTTGGGTCGTGATGACAAAAGGGTATCACTCACGCGCATGGTGCTCAAGTCGGATCTCAAGCCCGAGTTTCTCACTTCTCCTTTCTGTAAAGATTTTATTAGTAAACCGAGCTTATTTCAAAGAGCTAAGGCCATGACAACCTCGTGATTCCACTCGTACATCTTGAGTTCATTTCCACCGCCGACAACGAACCTGTTCGAACCATTGGGATCCCAGAGAACAACACGAGCACTACCCAGAGATGGTGATTGCTCCATGTTGATGAGATATACTGCCTGTGGCTGTTGCGGTGGTCACGTATGTTTGCCAGCCTCCACTGAGGGAGAGGCAGGGGTCAAGTGTCAATACCACTTACTCGAGTGATTCGCGAGTCTTGGCCAATAATAAGCTTCAATTATATGAGGTTAAGGTGTACTTTACAAGAGATATATATAGCGAAGGGAGTTATGCGGCTTTTTACAATGCAAATACGAAAGGGAACGAAAGGTGAAATAACTACTACGTATCTACCGCGTATACATAAAGAATGTTCTATTCATATAGCTATAAGGAACGAATTACTGTAGTCGGTGACGATCAGAGCCTAGCCGCAACCAGCCATGCGCTTGCACTTTCAGACACGATAATATTTGAACCCTGAAGAGCTGAGGTCTATACTCTTTTCGTCAAAGGTCTGCACAGAAGCGGTTTGCTGTACAACCTTTTTGATGTGTCCGGTCGGGTGGTAAGTGTCGGCGCGGGTGCATCAGGAAATAGCATTTTAAGTCGTCCTCGAGGTTTGGAGTAAACAAAGTTGTCTAAAGATTAGGGTTCTTGTGATTTCGCTTGGCAAACGCGCCTGCTATACCTTTATCTATCAGACAATGACCGGACTGGGGCATTGTTCTTTCTTCACGTCCCAGACCCAGAATACATGCTCCCTGAGGTGTCGTTGAGGATGTAAAAATGCTGAGAGACCAATGGGTAGGTGTGTTCATGTCCAGCCGAGATGTTGATCCCATCCTTAACCGCCGTCACAGGGAACTTGCCTTCCTAGATCAATAAATGGCCATGTATGCGCATATATCCGCTGTATGTTTCCGACTCATTTTTTTTTTGGTTCGGCTTTTCCCTGCGGTGGCCCTTTGGGGAGGTTTTTGTTTTCCTGTTGGCCGGTTGGTGGCTTCGGACCCTTTTTTGTTTTTTTCCTTTTGTTATTTTGTTTTTAATTTGCCAGGGGGCGGGGCTTTTTTGCCGGTTGTTGCCTTTTTTGCCTTGAACCTTGGGTTGGGTTTTGGGCCTTCCTTTGTTGTTGGCTTGCCTTGTTGGAACCCCCTCCCTCTTGGGTCCTTTTGTTTTCAAGGGTTGGTTTTTTTTTTGAATTTGGTTGGCTTCGGGTGGGGTTGGGGTTTTTTTCGTTTTTTGTTACCGTTTGGGTTTTTTTTTTTCTTTGTTTGGTTCGGAAGGGTTCTTCTTTGGCTTTCTTCCTTTACAGATTATCCTCGATGCTGGTATTCTACATCAACATCAGCCTATGCTTCAACAACCCGCTAAATCTGTGTTGACCAAGAGCCGACAACGATTGCCTGTGTTTTGGCAAGGTATCGACCCAGTCCATTTCCTTTCTGCTAATCCTACGCAAAGGATGGTTTTCAGAAGAGTTTTGAGGTGCGACGAACGAACCTTACCAGTTTCTTGCCAGGTTCTCGTGATCACTTGGTGAACCCAAGCAAGCTGCGGGCTAAGACGAGGATACGTGCGGGACGAGATACCTCCATGTACCTCTAGAATGTTAGGTCCTTCAAGTCTGTTGGATCGACGTTCTTCTGCTAGGGTGTCAGAATCGTCCCTGGATATAGGTATCACGTAAAACTGCAACATGTCGAATGTCAAGGCAAGCAATAGCATCACCCCCAGATTACTTACATCGCTTTCAATGGATCTGAAGACGAGACGACCCCTGTCGAGACGATCTTTCCAGTACATCGAGAGTAGCAGAGCATTTTCTGTGGATCGAAGTCGGTCATCGCTCAACGAGGGCAATTCTGCTTGAAAGAATACGCGGGCTAGAATACGAAACCGACTCTGGTATTGGGACGTGGGGGATCAGAGCAAGTATCCAACTTTTCTGGTAGTGGCGACGCACGATTCGGTAGGGGTCATCACTAACTGGGATCAACTGTGAACATGCGACACTATGAATTGACCCTGAAATGCAGCAATGAGGGCCGTCTCGGAGGCGGACATGCTGGGGGAGTAGCGGTCATCATTGCTGCGTTCAACACTCGTCCTCGGGTACTCTAATGGGGAAACACACCAGGTCCTGGGTTTCCTCAAACTCTGCTCTAGCAGGAGAACGTTTTTCTTCGGCCTGATGGTTGACAAATGGATGAGAGGGGGCGGTTGTACGCTGATGCTTGCGTTTTCCAATCGCTATTTCGACACAGGGAAGATCATAATCAGCGTATTCTCATCTGTTTCATACGGGTCATTACCGATCAGAAGGAAATCACTCATCCAACGAGCCGCCTCGCCGTTCAACGCATCCGCAACAAGGCCGACAAGTTGGCTCGAAGGGCCAATGGACGGGTAGCCCTCAGACTCGAGTAGGATTCCCAAGTTGAGTCCCAAATTGTTCATACATGGCTTCTCATCGACACACTGCAAGACATACTCGCTCAGGCTATGGTCGTCAGCACATCGACCCAACAGTGAGGTGAATATCGCGCTAGTCTCGCGCTTAACACCTGGTAACTGTAGCATTTCAAGCAATCGCAACGGATGCAACACCATAATGGGTTCACTACGATGGCCGTGTCTTGTGCTAAAGTGGTCGAGACGGGGAGCGATCGCGAGGTTGACCGGACCCGCCCATTTCGCACTCCTTGAGGAAAACTTGAAGTCCACGATTTACGATTTGCACTTGCACTTTGTAATATATTTTCTTGCTATTTTCTTGTAGATTTGAGGCACCCAGATTTGCTCTTGAGGTCAGACGTCTTGATGTCGCTACAGTGGGTATTTTATAATCTTTTTCAAGCTATCTATCGTGTAAATGAGAGTGTGGTGGTGGGGCGCAACTTTCTGACAGTTACGCATGGACTTTCCGAGGATTCGAGGCAGGTTTTTGCCACACCTCCGTTTCGTTTCGGGTCGATATCAAGGGAATCTAAGCATTTTATAGCATTTATGCAGCTAGTTTGGTGTCCTTATTGTCTGCCTGAGTGGCTCCGGCCTAATCATGACAGTCAAAACGCATTTAATCTCAATCTCTGGAGCGTATTTGAGCATCTATGGCTTGTTTAAGATATAGTCTCTCGTCCGAACGTATCATGGCCTAGTGTGTAATATGAAGGAGAATGGAATGTGAAATAATTGCTGCGTAACTACCGCATATACATGAAGAGAGCCGAGTAATGTTCCCTCTATAGTTAAAACATAAAGCGAGATGTTGTCCTTCTCATACAGTCGTGGTCCCTTGTCCATAGACACTGCGCCACAGCCTACCGGGAGAACAGTTGGTTCTCAAACTTTTTGCTGGTTATGCTGCTTGCCCTGGACTCTGGACGTGCTAGCACAGTCTGACTATATGACCGGGCAAGTCCATCTGCCGAAGTCGCATCCGGATAGTATGACAAGGAAGTGAGGGAAGCATTCCCGGATGCGTGCTGTTGGTATATAGAGCCAGGCTGAGGACGGTAGGAGCTTCCATATTGTATGCTCGTCAACGACTGAGATCGAGGTCTAGAGTCGTAACCACCGCGAGAGCTCCCTACTCCACCCCATGGATTCTCCTTTTCCCGTGTCAGAGAGCCGGTACCACCCAATGTGATTCCCAGTGAGCCGGTAGATACATTACTACCGTGTCGAGGGCGATTCGGCGCATATGCATCCGCAAATGGTGCGTATGGGTGGTGTGGACGTGAAAGAGGGGCGATTGGTTTGGTTTGTTCTACCCCATTGCCTTGATATCCCGTGCTCGAGGACGTTACGATATGAGGGAGATGGGATTGTTCATATTTTTCCGCGCTCTCCCTTTTGGAGTCGGAGGAGGGAAAGGCAAAGGAGTTCACTGGTGCTGGCGGTGGAGTGGAAGTGGCAGTCTCGCCTAGTGCTGCTGCAGGAGGTTCTGGTAAGGGCTTGAAAATATCCGAGTTCACGCGATGAAGACTTCGTATTACGGGGCGTTCATTCGAGCGAGGGCCGAATCCTGTAGCAAGGGATGTTTGAGATGAGGAGGGTCCTATTGTCGTAGCTCCAGCTACGGGTATCTGATATGGGACTGTCGGGCTGTTGGAGATCGAGATGCTTCCTTCTAAAAGGTCCAAGTACACAGTCAACACGTGGGACTCGTGGAAGGAATATAAAAATGCACTAACGTCGACTTGGTCCATAGGCACGCGCTTCCAGGGGCGCTTTCGCATATGAATGGTACAAGTGGGAGTGTGGCGCCGGTTTCTTTTCGAGATTGAAACTGGATAGTCCAGTAGGTACTCCGAAGCTTGTATCGAGTCCGATGCTCGTATTCTGGTTATTAGCCTGACGTCCATTCCTCCGGTGACTTCCAGCCTCTCGCGCTTTCTGTGTCTGTCTCCTGACCCAAAGCAGAATGCTGACCATGATGAGGCTAACTCCGATAACGGCCCCGAAGACGCTGCCTATAATGACCCTTGGATCGGTACTGCTATTCGTCGATCCTCCACCGTCGTTTGGTGTGGTGGAAGGTGTTGAGGTTGCTTGAGCGTTGATGAGAGCAAAGTTCTTATTTATAAAAAGAAATAATAGTAGATTTGTTGCTGCCTTTTGATGCGAATGGCGCATAAAGGAGATCAGTGATTGGGTTAACACGCCAGAATGAAGGAATAGCAAGTACTCAGGGGATCGTGGTGAGGTCCAAGTGGCAATTTTGCGAGACAGGGAGAGAAAGATAGAGAGGTGAGAAGACGTGAAGATGGGGAGGAAGGGTCATCGCCTCTTTAGACGGTGAGCGTGGGTAAAGGCCCCGCTTAGCGCCCCCAGGTGATTGGCCCCAAAAGGGTAAAAATGGTCAATTCCATCTTGGACACTGCCTCTCTTATAATTTGGCATCTGCCAGCCTACTCCTAGCACTGCTCCCAGGTTGATTCCTGGCGTGGGTATAACCATAAAAACCTTTTCCGGAAGTCGGATAGCTCGGAAAGACTATCGATATTGAGCTAGATCAATGGGAACTAGGGCCTGATAAAGTGCCACACTCGCTCGGTGGACATGGATACACGGGACAGCCGCATTGCAAGCTCGCAAAACTTTGATTCCGCTCTCCCAAGCTATGAAACAATGATAGTGCAGAGTTTGGAACACGTTGGTGGCAATCGCGGTGCAGCCCCTAAAGAAATATTCAACTACATGTCAAAGTACGAATGTGATCCCCGTAGACTGGAATGTATACTGATTGGCTGTTCATCCCTAGTCATTGGCCGTTAATTCCCAACTTCCGGCCGTCCGCCTCGCAGGCACTGGCCAAAGCCCTCAAGCGTGGCAGACTTCTCAAGCAGGGTTCTCTGTACACGTTAAACCCTGCGTGGACTGGGGGCCACACGACCCCAGATTCAACGCAGCCAGTATGTGATCATTACGAGGGTAACGACATTGTCTAATTCGATAACGTAAATCTAGCCCCGACATATCGCCAAGAGGCCTGCATCCACATTCTCTCCTCGCTCTCCTCCTCCTAATGAACATGTTATACTGACCGAAGAGCTTGAGTCTACGCCGGGAACCCCTCCCGCCGCCGCCACCGCCGCCACCGCCGCTCACTTTTCACCTGAATCAAAGGCTGTCGCGCAGGCGATTGTCAGCCTGCTGCGTCCCATGATAGGAGATATTAAAGAACTCGCAGAGAGCCAATCGCATCATGCTGACGGCCACAGGACGGAATCCTCGGATTCCGCGTGTCACGGAATTATCGCAACCGGACTGGATGAAGAGGACACAACGACGTGGGCTACTGGATTGATTCATCAGCAGCATATACTTTCCTCATCATCCGACCATTCGTCGCAGACCAACCATCTTCAATCACCGTTGCCGCTCGTAATTCCATGCGATGATTCGGAAACGCGTATCCCGAGCAGCGAGGCCCACAGGAGCCTACTGAACAATTTAGAGAATCTCTCAGCATATCTTCGCCATGTACATACTCAGTAGTACCTTACAAAGACATGTTTGCGTCTGCAAGTGTTCAATCACACACTTTTTTTAACGAACCACGTTGAATTCAAAGCGCTATGACAAAGCGATATGGAGAGAGAAGAGAAAATACGACCGAAAAGCAACGTCCAGGTTGACGAACTTGCCTCTCCACCAAGACAGTGCACAGGTCGACCGCAATCAGAAAAAAAAGTGACAAAGTACTGTAGACCCAACGTCTAGCAGCCGCCACGGAGACGAAGAACTAGGTTACTAGTTAATGAGGTTGTGTCGAGGAGGGTGTCAGATGCTTACCAAGGTGAAGAGTGCTCTCTTTCTGGATATTGTAATCGGAAAGAGTGCGACCATCTTCAAGCTGCTTTCCCGCGAAGATAAGGCGTTGCTGATCGGGGGGAATGCCTTCCTTGTCTTGAATCTTGGTTTTGACGTTGTCGATCGTATCACTGGACTCGACTTCCAACGTTATAGTCTTTCCCGTGAGGGTCTTCACGAAGATCTGCATTCCACCGCGCAGACGAAGGACTGAAGTATTCGTGAGTTGATGTGTGTCATCCTCAAGGCACAGTACCCACCGAGGTGCAAAGTCGACTCCTTCTGAATGTTATAATCAGAGAGGGTACGACCATCCTCCAACTGCTTTCCAGCGAAAATAAGACGTTGTTGATCCGGGGGGATGCCTTCCTTGTCCTGGATTTTGGTCTTGACGTTATCAATCGTGTCACTGGATTCGACCTCGAGGGTGATGGTTTTTCCAGTGAGAGTCTTGACGAAAATTTGCATGCCACCCCTCAGGCGGAGAACTGCATGGCTGTCAGATACAGTAACTTGTCAAAGGGATCGATGCTCACCAAGGTGAAGGGTCGATTCCTTCTGAATGTTGTAGTCAGAAAGAGTACGGCCATCTTCGAGTTGCTTTCCGGCAAAGATAAGGCGCTGCTGATCCGGGGGAATGCCCTCCTTATCCTGGATCTTGGTCTTGACGTTGTCAATAGTATCGGAGGATTCCACCTCGAGCGTGATGGTCTTTCCGGTAAGGCTGGAGATAGGTTAGCAAGTTGCCACAGATCAAAGACGGCGCCTTACGTCTATGAGGTCATACAACGAAAGAGAACAGCGGCTGGTTAGGATCATGCTGAATAGTGTATACTACACTTTGGTACTTGCCTTAACCTTTTAGAAACGTGTCAGCTAACGATTCCACGTAGACAAGACGCAGCGCTTACAAAAATCTGCATATTCAACTGTGATAAAAAGGGCGTAGAGATGAGAGATAAGACTTGTTGAGATCGATTTATGGTACCTACAGAAATATAAAGGCTTGGTTGTTTGTGGCGGGGTTGTGGTTCGAGGTCAAGTGGCTCCTCATCAATGATGCACCTTTTATAGTGGAGGCGCGGAGGCTTCTTTATTCAGTTGGGTCATGGTGCGTAAGGATACACGGTTATTGGATCATAGACCCCACCTTGATCATCAATTGAGAGGCTATTCATCTTCGTCCAGTACTGACCCCCAATATGGCTGAAGAGATACCCCCATTCAGAGAGGAAGCAATATTCAAGTATACTCAGAATCCAAATCCTGACTGGAAATTTGGCTCTGGCTTATCGACGAACACGGCCTTGGGCGCCCAATGGAAGGCCGATGAGGACGCTGGTTGGAAGCTCTTTGATCCTGCTAGAGAGGAGCCCCGGTATGTGATAGACAACTGCTATGTCGACCCTTCTAATGCTTTGTAGCTCTATATACAAGCTCATGACGAGTGCTATCGTTCCACGCCCAGTGGCGTTTGTAAGCAGCATCTCAGCTGCTGGAACTCCTAATCTCGCTCCATTCAGGTATTTTGATGATACAGTTTTCTTATATGGGCTCCCTTTTATTAATAACCAATCTCCTATTAATAGCTACTTCGCCATGGCTAACCATGATCCCCCCATGATTTCCGTGTCAATAAACACCAGAGGAGATGCTCCTAAGGATACGGCCAAAAATATTATGGAGACGAAAGAATTCACAGTGAACATTATAGCAGAGCCTTTCGTAGAAGCTGCCAACTTTACGTCGGTCGAAGCCCCTGAATACTTTGACGAGTGGATAGGTAGTGGACTCACGAGGGAGCCAAGTGTACGTCATCTTACTGATCTAGCGAAACGACTGATACTCATTGTTGCTAGACCATTATTAAACCACCGCGCGTACGGGAAAGTGCCTTCAGCATGGAATGCGAGGTAAAGTACAATTCACCAACAAACGAGCCATCATTTACCACGCATAACAGCTTTATCAATCTGTGCCCCTGGTCCCACCAAATAAATCCAATCCAACTGGCTATCTCATCATTGGGATCGTCAAACTACTCCACGTTCGCAACGCCGTACTTGACAAAAACGGTCAAGTCGTCGATCCTCACAAGTATCGATCTGTGGCTCGTATGGGAGATATCAGCTATAGTCGCGTTGGCGAAGGATTTCGATTGCCCAGGCCCCCGTGGGCTGAAGTGGAGGAGGAATACAAAAAGATGAAGCAATAAGTCCTCGATCCCTAAAGAATTTAGTTATATTGGGACGTAATTAGTTCTATACGAGAGAAAATCTTCACAATGAATAGTGCAAAGCTACATTTCTAAGCGAACATAACTGGTGTAGGCGCTGCAGGCTCGCTTTTTCATGGACTTCCAGCGCCTTTAGATACCACGGTGGATCTGCAGAAGGCACATGGATCTCACTTACATAGATACACATTTCGATCGCTTGAGTCAATCCCAGTAGTATGGTGGAGGGCGTAGTCCGTCCTAGTTGATTTAGTCTCACAGCATTGCTAAACGGAGTGGCCTTGTCGTTCTGGTGTTCTTCTGGAGCGATAACGCCAAAGTGATTAAAATTGGTGGACAAGACCTCCAGTACTGGCAATGAAGCCCAAAACTCCCATTCTGCTTCACGTTCCATGGGAAGTAGATATCCATCATTACGGGGTCTTGACCATGGCCCTGGAGTGAGACGAAGACCGTATAATCTAGTACCATGACGCCTAATGAAGGACGTTATGACATCTGGCATTGAGTGGACTGGGTGAACGCCACGACTGGCTATCCGTAAATCTAAGGACAAGATGCTGAGACGTTCGAATGTCCAGAGTTGTAGGGCCTTTTTATCCACCTGAAACACGACAAAGTCAAAGAAAAGTACGCGAAGATTGGGCAAACACAGTGGTTCGTTGATTATGTCTCGCAGGTTACTAGTCCCCAAACGGAGACTTAGTGTTGTTAGAAGTGTAAAGGCACTCAAATGCCCAGAAACTTCAACCGGATCGAGGCATTGACAATGGTCGAGGCGAAGGTGGAGTGCCTGTAACTTTTCGGGATGCTGAATGATGTCGCTCGCCGAATTAATTGCCCCTGTCTCGTAGAGTGGATCCGACGGCTGGCTTGTACGTCGTATAAAGAGACTAAATATTGTGACGGGTGGATATGATGCTGAGACGACGGTTGACCGTTCAAAGTCCAATCGTAGCTCGATGCCCTCGTATTGCTCTCTTGTATACCATCGTGGCACTGGCGCTCGATATGAGCGTGGCTCATTATCATCCCTCAAAATCCATTTCCTGGGCACGTTTGGAATTGCTTTGATGATCTCGTCGAACTGCTTACAGACTAGACGGAGAGTGGTGCGTGTGGTCAAAACTTGTTTTTCCTTTGGACGCAGGTAGGTCGGATAAATATCTCCAGCAATCATTTGATGGTACTCCTCCATATTTGAGGCGAAGCAGTACGTATCAAGGATGAACGGAGGTCGTAATGCCTCTGTCAAGATCGGGAACCATAATTCGACTGGAAGCGATGCCTTGTATGTAGATGCTGCTGGTTTCGCTCTTCGACGGGACCTCATACGGTTCTATATATAATTGTGTTGACTAAGGCAATTGTTCTCCTCGCTCTATTCATCCAATTGAGGCCCAGAACGTTATGCAAGTCCAATAGATATATTGAATTGCGAACCTACTCGTAATTTCTGTATAGTGCACCAAAGTTGTTGGCAGGTGGTAGGAATCAACCTTTCTGGCCGTCTGCCAAACACCTGCCTACCCAACCAAAAGAACAGACCAGAAGGTATTAAAAAGCTGAAGTATGACATGTACAGCCAAGCTTTTGTGGTAAAGCATTTGGGTAGCTGCTGGAAAAGTGTCGCCTCCCGGTCTAATGTAGTGGTATCGGCAAATACATATACTTCCTATGGACGACACTACGCAACATCCAAGAGTCTCAAGTCGGAGCTTGAATATGATGGTATGAATACTACAAGCCTCATATCCCGTCACTGATGTTTTCCAGTTTGTGTGATAGGTGCAGGCCATGCAGGTATCGAAGCTTCGACTGCAGCTGCACGCGTAGGAGCTCGCACATTATTATTGACACAAAGACTCGACACTATTGGAGAAATGTCCTGTAACCCTTCCATTGGAGGTGTTGGAAAGGGTACTCTGGTTCGAGAAGTGGACGCTCTTGGTGGTGTGATGGGTCAAATTGCTGGTATGAAAATCACTATTCTTATAGCTAGGACTCTGATGCACGTGAACAGACAAAGCCGGCGTTCAATTTACAATGCTGAATCGGTCTAAAGGACCAGCGGTGTGGGGACCACGGGCTCAAATTGACCGCAAACTTTACAAAACACATATGCAAGCTACATTAAACACATATCCCAACCTTTCAATCAAAGCAGGGAGCGTTCATGACGTATCCTTTCACCCTCCTGGCCAATGCGAGTCTGGCGCGGTTCCTCGTGTCTCCGGCATTCGATTGGAATCAGGAGAGTTTATTTCTTGCAGCCAAGTTGTGATATGTACTGGGACCTTCCTTGCGGGAGAGATACATATCGGTAATAACAATCAAACATCCCGTCACTTGAGCCGCGCTAATGGATTCGAATAGGTCTCCGAGCTTTCCCGGCTGGTCGTATGGGCGATAAAGAATCGCCAGCTTCAGGACTTTCCTCAACCCTCAACAAGCTTGGTTTCAAACTTGGACGTCTAAAGACAGGTACTCCAGCCAGATTAGACATAAAGACAATTGATTTTACTGGGATGGAGCGGCAAGAAGGTGAATCAAATCCATGGCCATTCAGCTTTATGACAAGCGAAGTCACCAACAAGGTCTGTGGTTCTCCTATCGTATTGCTTACTGGACGCTTATCGCAAATTGCTTAGGAGCACCAAATAGCTTGTTATCAGACCCACACCACTCCGGCAACTCACCAAGTAGTGCTCGACAACCTACATCGGTCGATCCATATCAGGGAAACAGTCAAGGGTCCCCGTTATTGCCCCAGCCTAGAAGCTAAAATTCTGAGATTCACGGATAAATCCAGTCACAATATTTGGCTGGAGCCCGAGGGTTATGATTCAGGTGTGTCCCAAGCCTGGTGACGACGCATACTGACATCGGCCAATAGACTTGATTTATCCAAACGGGATATCCAACTCATTGCCAGAAGATGCGCAGGAAAAAATGATAAGGACTATTCCAGGACTGGAAAACGCCGTCATAGTTCGGCCAGCATATGGGGTGGAATATGACTGCGTGGATCCACGGGAATTGAAGGCAACACTAGAAACAAAGAGGGTCAAGGTAAGGCGTATTTACTGCCATGGCCCTCTTTTAACCCCTGGTTTTCCTTCTAGGGCCTGTTTCTCGCAGGGCAGATCAATGGAACGACAGGATATGAAGAGGCGGCTGCTCAAGGTGCTCTTGCAGGAATAAATGCAGGCCTGTCAGCTTTGCAGAAGGCACCATTTATTCTCACACGAGCCGACGCTTTTTTGGGGGTAATGGTCGATGACTTGATCAGCAAAGGTGTGGAAGAGCCATGTAAGCAAAGCCAACTCTCCGGTTCTTGGCTTGTCTGACCATACAACAGACAGAATGTTCACTTCAAGGTCGGAATACCGGTTGACTATTCGCGCGGATAATGCGGACGTCCGTCTCACTGCAAAAGGTCCGTTTAACAGTAGTTGCTGGTATAATCGGAGGTTTCTAATCATCCTTTACTGTGAATATGTGCTTTGAAATCCTCCTAAACCCCCGATACAAACTTCCGACCATTGAATCAAACTCCCGACTTCCGGTCCTCACAAATCGGAATAACTCACTCTAACTACATTGCGATGATCCAGCCAGAGAAATTGGCGCAGTTGATGATGAGAGATGGGCCAACTTTGAGGCAACACAGGCTGGGATCTCTCAAGCACGAGAGACGCTAGAGAGCTTTGTAAGAAGTCCTCAGGTAGGTTTTCTGATCTACATGTAGTTCGGAAGTTTAACTGGTTTACCATAGGGTTGGGGCACCCTTGGAATCAAGGTGCAACGAGATGGTATCATGCGGAGGTGTGTAAACGATACTGACACTCGCCATACAGTGATTCTGACGATGGATCTCCCAGTGCATACGATCTATTACGGTCACCATTATGTGAACCCGAGCAGCTTCTCAACTGTGTACCCGCACTTGCGACCACGGACATCCGATTGCTGACAAGGATAGAGATAGAAGGTCTGTTTTATGGATTGACCGGTCGTCCGCATGGGCACGAGGCTAATCACACATTTACCCTAGGAATGTACCAGATCCATTTGAAAAGACAGCGTGTGGACCTCGAGCTGTTCTCGCGAGAGGAATCTTTGGATCTACCACCCGACATTGATTACTCCGATATCCACGGTCTGAGTTCCGAGGTTAAGGATCGCTTGAGCAAGGTCAAACCCACCAATATCGTCAGTTTATTGTCCTGGCTGCCGTATGTTTGTTAACACTGTGTCCACAGGGTGCAGCCAAGCGCATGGAGGGTATGACGCCGGCCTCATTGGTAGTGCTTCTGCAGTTCGTCAAGAAGCATTCCTCACGGCAGTCGAAGCCGAGGGAAGTTCAAAAGCCGCAGCTGGCAGCATGAGGATGAGGATATCTTTCAGGCATCGCTCTAGCGCATCATTCCCATCGATTAGGGATATATCAGAACAATCCGACAAAAATGGACGAAGGGAGATCGCAATATGGGGATATTGACGATCCAATTACTTAGCCACAACCCTGAACTTAATCATTATTTAACTAGAATAATAGAGACGTTAGCTTACCTCATATTTAATGACATACATTTATTTGTGCCTGTGTATTCAACGGTGGTCCGACTGACTCTCAGCCTGCCTCCTACCTTCTCCGGCCCGAAACCACAAATTCCATACTAGTGTTCAAAACATGACATAAACCAGAGTACATTATCGAATACAAAGACTATTTTCCGGGTCCTAGTTTTGCCGGTTGGGTTGCATCGACAGCGGGATCCTCGGCGCTCAACTATTAGTTTGGTTGCATGTGCTAGCTAGTTCCGAGCGCATGACACACTAGGCGACAACTACCTTCTTGAGCTGTAATCGGGACGCAACAAGGCCCAAGGCCCATACTCCAGGTGCTACACATGTTTACATACAAAATCGTTGCGGCCGAACTATGTAAAAAGACTCGATCCGCATGGGCATAACATTCTTCACCATATGCCAATGAAGCCTGGAATAGGCTATTTTGCTGCTTCCGGAAGGGCAAAGCCGCGGAACGCAACCACGGAAGAGCTGTAATTATCCAACCGGCACCCCGACAAAAGTGGCATAAAAGCCGCAGTGAAAGCCCCCGGTCTTCCGGTTGCCTGCTCCTCAGCTAGCCAACCAACCGCCGAACCTTCCTGCGAGCTATTTTAACCGCGGTTTTGCTCGTCCAAAAGGCTTCTCTACGAAACCCCCCATATTCCCCAGTCTGTGACACATCTCTCGCACGCTTTGTGCAACGATGAAGTTCCTCACTCTCCTTTCCACTTGCCTCTCTTTAATGACAGCTGAGGCTTATGCACTCGCACTCCCTACAAACAACCCGGCATCACAATACCTTGGAGTCAAGGTCGTGCGTGTTCCAACGGGACCATCGACAGCGGCACTCGACGAACTGAAAGGCCTCATCTCGAGCCTCCAACTGCAGCTATGGACCACAGTTCCAACCGTCAACTCCCATGTAGACGTTGAGATACCCCCAAGCGCATATGACACCTTTATGAACAGTGTATCCAGCATTCTCGGGGATGCAGGGATCCTTGAACCCGTCAAAGTGATGCATGACGATTTGGGCAAGGCCATCCTCGACGAGTCTACCGTCCCCGACGACTTTCACACCGAAGCACAGCGTGCCGGTATGTGAACTATGATCTCTATATTATATACCTGGACTGACGTTATTTTGCATCTCTAATAGGCAGCTTCGCCACACCTGCGTGGTTCAACGCCTACCACCCTTATCAGGATCACGTTCGATGGCTCTCGGACCTCGCCACAACATTCCCAAACAACGCAAAAGTCGTGAGCTCGGGCACCTCGCTCGAAGGCCGTTCCATCGCCGGCATCAACATTTTCGGTTCGTCAGGGAGCGGATCCAAACCCGCAATCATCTGGCACGCCAACGTGCACGCACGCGAATGGATTACATCTATGGTACGCTCCTTGAGCCTCCCTTTTACATGGCTATATTCCTAATGCTTTGCTCGCAGACGACCGAATTCATGGCATACCAACTCTTGTCCAACTATGCCAACTCGACTGAGATCAAGGGATACGTCGACAAGTACGATTTCTACATTTTCCCCATAGTGAACCCGGACGGATTCGTATATTCGCAAACAACGAACCGGATGTGGCGCAAGAATAGGCAGACGCCACCGTCGGGGAGTACCTGCTACGGACGGGACATTAACCGTAACTGGGACAGTCATTGGTCGGATCCGGATGGCGCCTCGACGAGTCCATGTGATGAGGATTACAAGGGACTCGCGGCATTCGATGCACCGGAGACAAAGCAGCTTGCGGCGTTTATGAACAGCAAAATGAATAGCACGCAGGGTGTCAAGAGTTATACCGACTGGCATTCGTATTCCCAAATGTTCTTTACGCCTTATGGATTCAGCTGTACCGAGGTCCCGCCTGACAATGAGGAGCTTACGGCGCTCGCCGAGGGCTTTACAGCATCGCTCAAGGAGGTGTACGGGACAGAGTACCAGTATGGGAGCAGCTGCAAGACTATTTACAAGACTACCGGGAGCTCGGACGACTATGCATATGACGTCTCGTGAGTCCTAATGCTTTCTCCTACTGAGCGTCTGAGCTGATTCCATGGTTTTACAGAGGGGTCAAATATTCGTTCTCTGCCGAACTGAGGGACACTGGAAGTTCTGGATTCGTCTTACCTGCGAACCAGATTTACCCGAGTGGAGTCGAGACATGGGCGGGAGTGAAGTATCTTCTAGCGAACATGAAGTAGCATAGTCTCATGTAAATCTCATGTCGAAAAATCTCACAAACTCGAGCAAAGAAATGACAAGATAGAACACTTCTATTCTTTTCAAAAAGATACGATCCTTCGTATTTATACAAAAAAAAAACCGGAGATAGAAGACCTTTTCGTTTTCTGGGCCAGGGATAAGGGGGTAATGATGATGATGATAGGGGGGAGGATACAGATTTTTGGTTTAACCTATAGGGAGCGGCCGCACATTAAGGAGGTGGAATGGGGGAATTCAAGACATGGGAGTTGGGTGCGGGGAAACCAAGCACAGAGTTGCACAAAACACGCGATCCGGAGACAGTGGTGAGGGGGTGGGGTAATAATAAATCATAAGAGGGGAGGGAGGGGAGACGTTGTTTAAGGATATCCAGCAGTCACAACTCTAAAATTCGCAAGATAACTCGCCACTCGCCAACCCGTTTAATCGCGCCAGGCCTCGTCCAACATGGCAATGCACTCCGAGCTCGCACTTCGGCTCTCGATAGCAGCGACGATACGACGGAAAAAGGCACGTCGATCGGCAGAGACGCTCATAGCGCCAGCGACAGTCGCGCCAAAGAGGTATTCGGTCGACAACGAGGGAGAAGACGAGAGCGAGAGGGGTGCAAACTTTGTCGTGAGACGTTGAAGGCACTCTTCGAGTTCCTGGCTCGGGTTGACGTATTCGAATTGCGAAGAGCCAGTGGTGCTCAAGACGGCTTGGAGCAAGAGTGTGCATGTCTCGTGGTGGATCTGGAGAGGGTCGCTGTCGTGCTGGGGTTGTGTTGGGCTTGGAGGCACAACCGATGCAATGGCGGCGGAAGGAGCTACTTTTGCGGGTGGGGGGAGCATTGTCGGGGTTGGAGTGGGTGGGAGGAGGCTGATGGATGGGCTGCTGGAATAATCACTGAACAAGAAATCGCTCGAGAGCCCAAGTGCTCCTAGGTTGCCAAAACCCAGCGCGGAACCGAATTGCTGCTGCTGGGGTTGATGCTGGGGCTGGGCGAGAGTGTGATGCATGGGCAGATACGAGTCGTACAATTGCTGATGCTGGTGTTGCTGGTGCTGGGCCATGGGGTCGTAGAAGAGGTCAAGGGAGGTGCTGGCGTGGTGGGAGGAAGACATGGCAAGCAACGGGGCAGCGGGAGAAGTGGGCGCGCTCGAACCAGAAAAGGTGGACATGGAATCTGAGACGAGTTCGGGGCTCCACACCGTCATGGGAGAACTGTACGTGTACGGGGACGTGGAAGGGTGCGATTGGGAGGGGGACAAGAACGTCGAGGGGTCGAATGCAAAGCCGGTCGTGCCCGCGAAGAGGTTATCAAATGCGGAACGGTTTGCGAGCCTGGTGAGTTCTGCATCGATGAGTTGGGCGCGGCGAGCGGCCTCGTGCTCCACATTCGCGTGCGAGGACTGGGAAGCGAGCGCGTGCGATTTGAAGAGGTGGAGATCGAGGAGTTGGGAGGCGATGGACGCGTATTCTGCGGGGAGGCTGGTTCGCTTGAGGAGAGAAAGGAGCTGAGAGGCGATGCGGGAAAGCGGTTGTGGCTGTGGTTTTGGGCGGTGGTGATGATGAATGTGATGATGGTGATTAGGGTGGCGTTGTTGGTGATGCATATTGGGAGAAAAGAACAAGTGGGAAGAATCCGACGAATCGGCAGAAGCAGAAGGAGGGAGCTGGCTCATGGCCGAATGTGGCGAGGGCGAGAAACTAAAGGCGAAATCGAGGAAATCACCTGAAGAACGCAGAGCAGGTGAGGGTGAGTCATTATAATGCGGCAAAGAGGCATACTTGCCAGTGTCCGCCGTCGTGTTTGACGGCATGAGGTCGTCATTTGTCGACTCTGGAGACGAAGGAGATTCACCAGAGGGAGCGCGGGTTACATCGTGATGAGGTTCGATAGTGGGCAAGAGGATGCGGGCAGCCTCCAAACCGACTAAACCGCCCGTGGATGCGGCCGATGGGCGGGTACCAGCTCTCGAGCAGAGTTTTCGCTTGAGAGAGAGTTTGTATTGATTAAGAGCCTCTTTATCACGGCACCTGGAAACGATATTAATACGATTTAAAAACATATAAAATAAAAAGGGAATGCTTTACCATTCTGGGCGCTTTGTTCCCCACCCGAGGCACTCGATATCGAGGCGTTTGCAAGCAAGGCAGGCTCCCGTCTCGTCTTGGGTTTCGTCGCATCTCTTTCGTCTGATTCTGCATGTCCAGCATCCTGATTTTGATCTAGGAGGAGCAGGGGTCGGGTTTGAAGAGGCAGCATTGCTGTCTGAGCGACGACGGGTACGATTGCGAGGCATTGTTAGTTGTTTGTTGGTTGTAGACTGCGGATGTGGTAGGGTCCAAGCCAGCGAGGAGGCGGGGGGTTACTGTGGCAAGGGGATAAAAAGGGGGGTGATCGCGGGCTTAAGAGGAGGATATGGGTGGACCTTATATTCGATAATATTAATTGAATTGTGAACGGATGTCGTGCGGGCACAGCTCCCAGCAATTTCTTCGAGGGAAAGTTGAAAATGACTCTGCATTGGCTGCAGCCTCCCTTCGGTCCCGGTCGAGTTCCGCTCGCGAAGGAGGGTCACCGACTAAAAACGTGTACCGACGAAAAACAAAATACATCCAAATATACGTACTGACTCCGTCGACAGGAGCGTCGTCGCGGCCCCAGCCCCCCCTGAGCTAGCAAACGGCCATCAAGACGATCCTGCCGTAGTCCAGAGCGTAGTCAAATCTATTCTTTCTCAAATCTCAAACAGTAACCAGCCTCGTTTTTGGGGTATCTATCATATATTCCAGCAGCCTCCCATTGTATACGGAGGGGTGCACCTTAATTGAATTGGGGCAGTCAACGTACTTGTTTCTAATCGAATCTCCATCTATTTCCTGACACGTCCTTTCAATTCCCTACGAATCTCTTCGTTTTCGTCTTCCGGAAACAGTAAATCCACGTCTTCACTCGTCATCCAGCGGTGGTCTTCCCATTCGAATCCAGGCATCACCACTTCAGTAATCAGACAGCCCACGCGATCGGCTACTATCTTGCTTTGTTCGACTTCCTCCATGTCGGACGAAAGCAACCTGGATGCCTTCCACACGCCAGTCTCCACGTACAACTGACGGACTTCCCCTCGAGACACGTCGGGTCCCATCACGACCCGCTTCACTATTGGTTTATTCCCACTCTTCTGTGGGTATATGAGCACGTATTCCGCCCGCCCTTGATGCAGTACATGCATCGTCTGTTCTCTCGGGCAGCAACCAAGTAGACGTCCGAGCGGCAAGCCAGCAATTCAAACGTCAGCAAAAAAAACGTTAGCCATGGGAAGGGATCCTCCTCTCACCGTAGACTTGTTCATGTGTATAAAGTTATCATGCCGTTCAGGCGTTAACAAGTAATAAATCGTCGTAGACAGTCTCCGCTTGCCCTCCTTTTCCCCATCCTCGATTGGTTCCACAAATGGTGTCACAACCTGTTCGTCTGCACGTACGGTCTCCGCAAAGTATCCTGCGTCGGATCATCAGCAGTCTTCCTCACACGCTGCGGTCCAATCGTATTTCCCCGCCCGGCGCCTAGCTTTCGCCACGGTTCTTCGATCGACATGTGGCTTTGCTGGTTAGGCCCTGGAGAGTGGAGGGGAAGGGGAACCAACCAATGGGCTTTACCCAACCAACCATGGACTTGGGTCCCACGTAATGGCTCACGGCCATTCATGGGCTGGCACCAGCAACTAACACTCACCACCTTCTGGATGAACCTGCAATCGCAGGTCACGGATCAGCACCGAATTTGGTGTTTCGTAGCCAAACGGCACCATAATACGTGTACTTTTCAAAAGAGGTCGGTAGCGCTCGAATATCTCGACTCGTTGATGGTGGGTGGATTGCTGGGATATAGAAGCGCGCCCGCGTTGTGACTTGGCCCTCTCTCGCTAGTACGTTCCAGAACAAATAATGCTTGATCCACTCGGTTTGCCACAGGTTTCTTTATACTTGAAGTCCTCCCGCGTTATCGGCATTGCTGAGCAAGCCAATTATTGCTCCACTTTCTTTGCAGGCTCAGATACGCTTCTGCGCGCTTTCTATAGAATTGCAAGGGCCCTCCGGGCGATCCTGACCGTTTTAGAATATAAGTACAAAATGACCCATTAGCAAGAAAAGAATCACAGAGCGAGAGTCCTGTTCCGAAGCTTATTGAACATTAAATTCAGCTTACCGAACGTCATAAAGCTGAGCAAAGAAGTTTTTGAGAACCAAAGGTTTATCCGCTTAGGTAACAATGGCAAGGCACGACTGAGAAGCGCTGGCCCCTATCTTTTGACAGTTTTGACAGATTTTTAATTACTCACGTGATATGCGTTCCTGCAAATGTGCCTGGTAAAGGCCGGTAAGACCTTCCCTTACGGTCAGGAATTATGCTCTGTAATCCTACTTGAATTGATTTTTTTCAAAGAATTATAAGAACAAAATTAAGCAGTATGCCCGTCCTCCACCGGCGCGGCATTAACGCGCGCGACGCGCAAGCAATGCAATGTACAAACAAAAACTACGCAGAAGCATCAAGTTGAGCCAACAAATGAAATGAAACCCCCTTTTGTATCGGTTTTACCGCCGAAACCGGCTTGACTTCTTTCTTCTTCTTTGCCTTTTTGACTTGATCCTCCCGTATATACTCTTCCAGCCCCTCTTCGACCGCCGCAAACACGCTCGCGTCAACCGTGGCCACTTGCCCATGAACGTTCGCCTCCCGACATCCTTCATGAAATACCCTACCCTTGAGATCACAAAGATGCAGCGGGACACGGTTGCCCAAGCAAAGCACCTGGATCAGCATCCTCATCGCCTCGATGACGCTCAGCGTTCTCGCCATAAGCTGTACCGTCCTGTCGGACATTTCTGTTGGCGAGCCAGCACTACCAGCCGCAGCCGCAGCCGTCGGTCGTCCCGCTGGCACACGGACATTCTCCTCCTCCTCATGACGAAACGCGCGCAACAGCGCCGCAATCTCGCCCTTTGACCAGGTCTTGAGTAACGGGTTCGTGATGACCTTGTTCGCACTGACAGCCTGCACGCCTGCCCAGCGGACGACCCACCGCGTAATGATGACGGGTGCAAGCCACTGGCTGTCAAGATTCCTAACATGCTGTGTGTCAGAACCACATGCCATCAGGAGCACGCAGAGCCGTTCTCGTTCCTCTGCCAGTTGGATGGGGTGGCTCCGGCTTGTCCGCGGTACCGCATGGTTGTGCATCGAGGGCTGCCCGAAATTGTGTGAAGTGGCTTCCCCATTGTCTCGTTCGACTGCCTTTTCCAATAGTGCGTTTAAGTCTTGTACTTGTACTTGGGCCTCGGCTACACGACCGCCTCGTCGTACGTATTCGGTGACATAGCATTCTTCTGCATCGTCGTCGTCGACGCTCTCCTCTTCTTCTGACTCGTCGCCCTGGTCAGGAATCGTCGGCAGTCCTCCACTTACGCCTACAGAACTGACGCCTTTGAGACGTTGCAATGCGCCTCTTAGGGCGACAAGTGGATCTCCGGCTTCCTCGATGTCGTCGTCGTCGACTACGTCGATTACTTCGTCTTCGTCCTCTTCTTCGCTGTCCGTCTGCCGGTTGTCTGTCTGACTCCCGTTTGCCAGGCCCAGAGGATTTTCGGCCGAGTTGGAGTCTTCCTCTTCTTCCTCTGGTTCTGGAGGCATGTACACGCCGATCCCTTGGTCGAGGATGGCATATGCCCATTCGCGCAGCGAACCAGCTGCATCAAGCGGGCCAGATGTACTGGGAGTGTCTGGATTTTCCAAAAAGATACGAGGCCACATGGTGCCAGTGATTAGGACATCCAAAACGTTGGGGTCCAGTGATCCTTCTCTGTACTGTCTCAGATAGAGATTTTGCACCATGGACAGTGCGTCTTGATGCTGAGGTGGTTGGTTCGTGTAGTACGTCGGTGAGCGTTGTGGCAAATCGTCTTCTTCAGGTGGTACGGGCACAAATGCGTCGAGTCGGCATTGCTCCATGTCATGGTGCAATGCGCAAAATGGCGTCGGCCACAGTCGAGGTTTGCCTTGGGGTACCGGGGGAGGGGGTGGAATGGCATACATGAGGGCACTTTCGACAATGCCATTGACGATATCGTCCACTTGTCGCTCGGTGGTGGAATTTGGGTGAACGAGCATCTGGTTCACGGTGGAACGGATGAGTTCCAGTACGCTGCGCTGCTTTGGCTTGGCATTGTTCTTCTTCTTCTTATCTACACCGCGTAATACGGACGAGAGCGCGTTTGCGGCGTACACGATTCGTTCTGCTGCGTTTAGCTTGTGCTCGAAGAGCAACTTTTGACGTGTGGGTCCATGTACAGTTGATGCACCATTGGTAATAGGCTTTATGTTCTGAGTGAAATCATTTCCGACAATGGCACCTAGCAAAGGTAGGAGCGCAGTGGGGATCCCTAGGGAGGCAGCCACGGAGTCAGGCGTATAGACCGTAAAGGTCAGCGCGGAATACTCCTCCGGTGGTATCAATGATCGTAGGATTGGTGCTTGACCCGGTGGGTGCAATATCGCTTTCGTGCTCGTAGTCCTTACTCGCTTCTTCTTGACAGGAACAAAGCCGCCTTCGTCGAATTCTGCTAAGTCTTCCAGAATGCTGCTGTCTGAACCAAAGTCGGAGATGGAAAAAGAAGCGACGGAAGAGGCGATGGAGATGGTCCGGGTTCGTGTAGGCGAGGGGAGTGATACGTCGAGTTTCCACGCCATCTCGTCGAGAGGAATGTATCCCATATATCCCGGCGTATTCAAAATGACATAGTCTGAATCAATGGCTGTGACATATGCCCCTAGACGCCCGGCCAACTCTACAATGAATGGGTCGGCTTCTCGATCGGCAAAGTACACGTCTACCCCTCGAAATTGAGAAGAGAGTTTGAGGAGAGTCTCTGTGCATGAGGGGTAGACGAGAGGTGGTATAATGCGGGTTTCATTCAGAAACCGTGGCGTCTCTCGTGTAACCCGGGAGGTACGAAAGAAGAGTTCACTGTGATGGACTTGAGTAGAGGTTAGTCGGGAGACGGTGGTCGGGAATTTGATGGTATCTTGGGGTCCTGTCCCAGGCTTGTCAGTATGAGTCAAGGGAATGTGGCGGGAATACCAATTTACCATCAAAGACGAATGATAAGTGCATGCCCAAACCGAGCCAAGCATGAACTATGTTCTGTATCACCACCGAGAACTGATCGTATTCGCCACCGTACACCCAAGGGACATGCGCTTGTTGGTATGCGTGATATATAAAGCTACCCAATGCTGGCGTTTCAGAGCTCGGAGAATTATTCAACGTGATCATGTACTTACGACCAACCATCCACAACGACATGTACACCAGCTGGCCTCTCCTCGTTCGTGGAGTCAGTATCGTTTTGCTTCCGCAACTCCACCGTCCTCTCGATTGCAGCCTTATGGTTGCGCAAATAACTCGTCAATCCATTTACACCCATTGTTTGTGGGTTTGTAACGGGAGGTCTTATGGCTCTGGCCGTTTACCGATCAGCGCGTGCGAGCAAGAAGTAGGAATTCGCGGCGTAAGAGGATGGATTTTGAACAGAGCTCCAGCTCTCTGACAATGTCATTAATCAGATGTATGTAGGTCGACTATGTTTCGCGTTTCTCGGAGGGTTCTGAAACGTCGAGTGTGGGGCAGACTAGGGATATGCTAGCCGACGCCGCGTACTGTGCCTTATTTGCGCGCATCCCCCAAGAAAGAAATTTGAACAAAAATTATATATCACTATGAGAGGCATAGATGATTCCGGGTTCACTAATTAAACAACAACAACATTTTAGATGAAGTTTCGGCGACACAAGTTCAGGTTCGAGGGGGCAAGCAGAGTCTCTGGAGAGGGACAAAGCATACATGAGCAAGCACAAACAAAGGAGCGTTTCAAAGGATGGTGTGTGTTATGGGATTTACTCGGTGGTAAATCAAAGAGAAATCAAACAAATCAAACTCGGGAACAGAGGGTCCAGAGAGCGAGGGGCGATTCCATCTTTTTTTTTTTTGTTTTGGGGCCCGGATTTGGAATTGGGGGGGGTTCTTCCACGGGCCATTTTGGCGGGTTGGGTTTCTTGTTTTTTTGCCCGGGGGAGGTCATTGTAAGATCATGGCGGCGTGAGCGGCGTGATAATAAGTGTGTGTGGTGATTGAAGTTCGTGTAGGGGCGTATTTATGAGGATAGGGCTTCGCAGTGTTCGTGAAAGGAGATATTGGGTGGTTGAGAACCCTAGTCCGAGAGGGGAAAGGTATTCATTCGAGATGTCGGTCCAGAGGAGGACGGGAGAAAATAAAGAATAGGGAGGGGGCCTCTTGAGAAGGGGGAATAATCGATCAAAGTTCCACCTAAAAGCGACGCCAGTTTCCGTTTCAGACGGGATGCGAGACTTGCACGACGAATTTGGTGACCACGAGCGGTAATATGTAGTGGGTATACATTACCACCATTTGTCACCAGCGACTACGTTTTTAATATAACCGAGTGCGATAAGTACTTTTGGTGGAAACCGGCGTGAGCTATCCTGGGGGAGGTGGGGGGTGGGGTTGGGCTTCGGTCCTTCCGAGAGGCTGGATATGGTCGGGGGTGCTTTCAAGGAGTAGTTGCGAGGAGAACGGGCATTGTTTACGAGCATGTGACGTTTGACAGACATTTGACAGGCGTGTGACATGCAAGATTCAGTGGCTTGCCACCGTGAATGGCCTAATCAACGTTTGTCCGTGCGTATGCCATGTCTCGTACGAGGTCCGAGATAACGGTCGCCGATCAATATCGGGTGACACGCGCATTGGGGGATAAGGTGAGGAATCGGCTGTGGCGTCGAGTTGCATAGTCTGCAATTCGCCTAACGGATGATGAGGCGAAGAGGGCAAAATCCGGTCGGTGGGAGGGTGCGAGAGTAGGCTGAGCTCTGAAGGCGGGATCGAAGCAGGTGTAAACGCAGTACTGGGGGGAGTACCCTTGCCGTGCCCGTAAACATATGCTCCAGCGACCATGTTCGAGTTGTGTTTCATTTTGATCGACTGGGTTCCGAAAGAATATCCAGGGACATTTGGGTTCCTGTTTTCCCCGGCATGGAATTCTTGCGAGAGCGCCAGAAGCCCTAACACGCCAGCATCCTTCGACTTCGTGTGTCCATGGTGGCGTAAATAACTGCTACTATAGGTGATTGTATGTTCCCTAAAATTAGAGGGTTGCAGCACCGGATAATTGGCGGTAGGGTGCAGTGGGTTCCGCGTAATGATTGCCTCCGTCGGGGCCGGCGATAGTGAAGTAATGGGCGGGATCGTGGCATATGGGACGTGGATGTCAACCTCGACTTGCTCGTGTTCTGCGGGGAAACTGTGGACAGAAGCAGGAGATCGGGGTGACCGCTGAGACCGAATGGAATGCGGGTACGCTGGGGAGTGTCGCAGCGAAGGATGTGAATGCCGCGAGGGTGAGCCCGACGCGTCACTGGTCGCGTTGTCCATCTCGACGTCCATCATGTCACCGTCGACTGTGCCTAGGTCGAGCTCATCAACTTCATCATCTTCGTCCTCCACAACATCAGAGGCGGGCTCCGAGATCCTCCAAGGCTTGGTGTTGCCCTTTGAGAATCTCATGTCCCTCGGTCCTCTCTCACCACCGATTTGGCGCGCCGATCGGCCACTGTAACTGTGGCTCCTAGAGCGCCCGGCAAGCTCGTCGCGAATGCTCGCGTCGGCCAGTTTCGTAAACACCTGGAGTTTGGTACCCAGCCCGACACTGTTTCTCCTCCCAGAGCTTGTCAGCGGTGTCCCTCCTCCGCTACTCGGTCTAGGAGTGCCAGCAAGGGTGTGCGCTTGTTCCGGGTCAGGAGAGTCATACGGGTACTTTGACGGAGGTGAAAGCACAATTTCGCCTTCCTGAACCAGTCTCCACAAGTCTTCAAACGGAGGATAGCGGTCTGGAACCCATGGGCCTTCTGCAGTGTGATGTGTAAGCCAATGGCGTTTCATTGTGTCCGCCCTTCCTTGGTATCTATGTAAATTGTTTCATTTAGCATCTGGTTGTGTTAAAAAATTGCATGCGCGTGGACGGCTCACCTCACGGGACACGGTGCGCCACTGGGCAGATGACCGCGACAAGCGGGGAGCAAACGTTGTGGGAGATGACCCCACTTGTGTCTACACATGGAGGAGAGGTGGTTTGCGACGGCGAAACAACCAGGGATGGAGCATGGAAAACGTCCATGATTCTTGCTCTTTGGCTGTGATCGCTTACGCATTACTACAGGCTCGCTGTATGAGATATGTTTCAGATTTAGTGTCAGGTAAAAAAAGAAAAGGAGGGCGGGGGGATACGCACGGTGCAGGCGGACTGTCCACGGGAGCCGTGCCACCCGCCACTGAAGCGGCTGCTGAAAGAGGATACGCGACATTATGAGGGGGCGATTGTGCACTAAAAGTAGCAGTATTTGTAAGATGTGAAAACGTAGTCGTGGAGGCTGCAGCAGTAGATCGTGAAGCGGGCTTTCTAGCCATGAAGGGGAAAAGGAACGTGAACCCGGAGCGTAGTCGGGGATAAAAGGGAGAGCCTTTGTGTTGGGGGGGAGGGGAGGGTGAGGAGGTCGAGGTCAAGGACGGATCTTGGTTGGGGGAGAGCGAAGGGGTGGCGCGATGGCGAGCAGGGATTAATAAGGGGAGGAGTCGTCTGTATGTATATACGCTTTCGGCGCACTGGGCTAGGGCAGTTGGCGATACCGCCTTTAGGTTTCAATTTGCAAATAGAAAATAAAGAGGACCGACAACTGTTATACGGAGATGCCGGGAAGGTATGGATTGGGCGGCGACTGACAGCAAGAGGAGGAGCAGCAAGAAAGCAAGCTCCGAAGCGAAGAGGTCAAGGAGGAAGGTGCTTCTTTGTGCAGATAATTAAATTGGGATAATTATTTGACCACAAGGTGAGAGTACCAGAGCTGTGGCTGGACACTGCGCTCGCGAGTGGCCGTGTGTCCCGCGAGTGGCTCGTCCGGCCAACGAGCGCAACGCTCTTCTAGTCAGTGGCCGTGAATTGCGATTTGGCGCTGCCTTGGCCGGCCACTGGGTTCAACCGGCGACGAGCGGTAATGGCAGCGGTTGGCGATGCTAAAACTCCTACTCGGTATCTTTTGTCTCCCGAAGACTCTCAATTGCCTATACGCAAGCATTTAAAATCAACGATCAGTGGAGTCTTGAGTATCACTCGATCGTCATTCATCGTGGTGGCCGAACCTCCCCGTATCGTTTCCGCCGCCTTGGCCATTTGGGGTTCTTGGTGTTGGCGTACGCAACCATGATTTAACCAAATTACGCACGATGCGATCAGCGGCTGTGGGTCTAGATTAGATAATCTGCCCTTCGTCCGTTGTCGTAAAAATAGAAATTCCCTTGCCTCCGAAAATAGCGGGCGGATACTCGGCACAAAAATACCTGTTTCTAAAAATGAAAATGACGGCGGCTAAGAGGGATTTGTTGGGTGCTTATTTGAATTAATCGCGGTCGAGATTATTTTGCCCCTTAAACCCTGTGCCGTGCGCAGCACAGTTGACCTCTAACCATCGAAATGGGCCGCAGAAAGATTGAGATACAGCCAATTACCGTATGTTTCTTTCTAGTACAATGCTTTGAAACTCACTATGCTCGTCTAGAACGATAGAAACAGAGCGGTGACATACTTGAAGGTATATTTAGCCATCCTGCTCCCCAAAATAACCAGCGTGCTCGATGCCAAGCCAAGGTCCCTCCAGTTCTGACTT
>KN824284.1:544455-597295 GCA_000827415.1 Serendipita vermifera MAFF 305830 | reverse complement strand
GCGCGGCATTAACGCGCGCGACGCGCAAGCAATGCAATGTACAAACAAAAACTACGCAGAAGCATCAAGTTGAGCCAACAAATGAAATGAAACCCCCTTTTGTATCGGTTTTACCGCCGAAACCGGCTTGACTTCTTTCTTCTTCTTTGCCTTTTTGACTTGATCCTCCCGTATATACTCTTCCAGCCCCTCTTCGACCGCCGCAAACACGCTCGCGTCAACCGTGGCCACTTGCCCATGAACGTTCGCCTCCCGACATCCTTCATGAAATACCCTACCCTTGAGATCACAAAGATGCAGCGGGACACGGTTGCCCAAGCAAAGCACCTGGATCAGCATCCTCATCGCCTCGATGACGCTCAGCGTTCTCGCCATAAGCTGTACCGTCCTGTCGGACATTTCTGTTGGCGAGCCAGCACTACCAGCCGCAGCCGCAGCCGTCGGTCGTCCCGCTGGCACACGGACATTCTCCTCCTCCTCATGACGAAACGCGCGCAACAGCGCCGCAATCTCGCCCTTTGACCAGGTCTTGAGTAACGGGTTCGTGATGACCTTGTTCGCACTGACAGCCTGCACGCCTGCCCAGCGGACGACCCACCGCGTAATGATGACGGGTGCAAGCCACTGGCTGTCAAGATTCCTAACATGCTGTGTGTCAGAACCACATGCCATCAGGAGCACGCAGAGCCGTTCTCGTTCCTCTGCCAGTTGGATGGGGTGGCTCCGGCTTGTCCGCGGTACCGCATGGTTGTGCATCGAGGGCTGCCCGAAATTGTGTGAAGTGGCTTCCCCATTGTCTCGTTCGACTGCCTTTTCCAATAGTGCGTTTAAGTCTTGTACTTGTACTTGGGCCTCGGCTACACGACCGCCTCGTCGTACGTATTCGGTGACATAGCATTCTTCTGCATCGTCGTCGTCGACGCTCTCCTCTTCTTCTGACTCGTCGCCCTGGTCAGGAATCGTCGGCAGTCCTCCACTTACGCCTACAGAACTGACGCCTTTGAGACGTTGCAATGCGCCTCTTAGGGCGACAAGTGGATCTCCGGCTTCCTCGATGTCGTCGTCGTCGACTACGTCGATTACTTCGTCTTCGTCCTCTTCTTCGCTGTCCGTCTGCCGGTTGTCTGTCTGACTCCCGTTTGCCAGGCCCAGAGGATTTTCGGCCGAGTTGGAGTCTTCCTCTTCTTCCTCTGGTTCTGGAGGCATGTACACGCCGATCCCTTGGTCGAGGATGGCATATGCCCATTCGCGCAGCGAACCAGCTGCATCAAGCGGGCCAGATGTACTGGGAGTGTCTGGATTTTCCAAAAAGATACGAGGCCACATGGTGCCAGTGATTAGGACATCCAAAACGTTGGGGTCCAGTGATCCTTCTCTGTACTGTCTCAGATAGAGATTTTGCACCATGGACAGTGCGTCTTGATGCTGAGGTGGTTGGTTCGTGTAGTACGTCGGTGAGCGTTGTGGCAAATCGTCTTCTTCAGGTGGTACGGGCACAAATGCGTCGAGTCGGCATTGCTCCATGTCATGGTGCAATGCGCAAAATGGCGTCGGCCACAGTCGAGGTTTGCCTTGGGGTACCGGGGGAGGGGGTGGAATGGCATACATGAGGGCACTTTCGACAATGCCATTGACGATATCGTCCACTTGTCGCTCGGTGGTGGAATTTGGGTGAACGAGCATCTGGTTCACGGTGGAACGGATGAGTTCCAGTACGCTGCGCTGCTTTGGCTTGGCATTGTTCTTCTTCTTCTTATCTACACCGCGTAATACGGACGAGAGCGCGTTTGCGGCGTACACGATTCGTTCTGCTGCGTTTAGCTTGTGCTCGAAGAGCAACTTTTGACGTGTGGGTCCATGTACAGTTGATGCACCATTGGTAATAGGCTTTATGTTCTGAGTGAAATCGTTTCCGACAATGGCACCTAGCAAAGGTAGGAGCGCAGTGGGGATCCCTAGGGAGGCAGCCACGGAGTCAGGCGTATAGACCGTAAAGGTCAGCGCGGAATACTCCTCCGGTGGTATCAATGATCGTAGGATTGGTGCTTGACCCGGTGGGTGCAATATCGCTTTCGTGCTCGTAGTCCTTACTCGCTTCTTCTTGACAGGAACAAAGCCGCCTTCGTCGAATTCTGCTAAGTCTTCCAGAATGCTGCTGTCTGAACCAAAGTCGGAGATGGAAAAAGAAGCGACGGAAGAGGCGATGGAGATGGTCCGGGTTCGTGTAGGCGAGGGGAGTGATACGTCGAGTTTCCACGCCATCTCGTCGAGAGGAATGTACCCCATATATCCCGGCGTATTCAAAATGACATAGTCTGAATCAATGGCTGTGACATATGCCCCTAGACGCCCGGCCAACTCTACAATGAATGGGTCGGCTTCTCGATCGGCAAAGTACACGTCTACCCCTCGAAATTGAGAAGAGAGTTTGAGGAGAGTCTCTGTGCATGAGGGGTAGACGAGAGGTGGTATAATGCGGGTTTCATTCAGAAACCGTGGCGTCTCTCGTGTAACCCGGGAGGTACGAAAGAAGAGTTCACTGTGATGGACTTGAGTGGAGGTTAGTCGGGAGACGGTGGTCGGGAATTTGATGGTATCTTGGGGTCCTGTCCCAGGCTTGTCAGTATGAGTCAAGGGAATGTGGCGGGATTGCCAATTTACCATCAAAGACGAATGATAAGTGCATGCCCAAACCGAGCCAAGCATGAACTATGTTCTGTATCACCACCGAGAACTGATCGTATTCGCCACCGTACACCCAAGGGACATGCGCTTGTTGGTATGCGTGATATATAAAGCTACCCAATGCTGGCGTTTCAGAGCTCGGAGAATTATTCAACGTGATCATGTACTTACGACCAACCATCCACAACGACATGTACACCAGCTGGCCTCTCCTCGTTCGTGGAGTCAGTATCGTTTTGCTTCCGCAACTCCACCGTCCTCTCGATTGCAGCCTTATGGTTGCGCAAATAACTCGTCAATCCATTTACACCCATTGTTTGTGGGTTTGTAACGGGAGGTCTTATGGCTCTGGCCGTTTACCGATCAGCGCGTGCGAGCAAGAAGTAGGGGTTCGCGGCGTAAGAGGATGGATTTTGAACAGAGCTCCAGCTCTCTGACAATGTCATTAATCAGATGTATGTAGGTCGACTATGTTTCGCGTTTCTCGGAGGGTTCTGAAACGTCGAGTGTGGGGCAGACTAGGGATATGCTAGCCGACGCCGCGTACTGTGCCTTATTTGCGCGCATCCCCCAAGAAAGAAATTTGAACAAAAATTATATATCACTATGAGAGGCATAGATGATTCCGGGTTCACTAATTAAACAACAACAACATTTTAGATGAAGTTTCGGCGACACAAGTTCAGGTTCGAGGGGGCAAGCAGAGTCTCTGGAGAGGGACAAAGCATACATGAGCAAGCACAAACAAAGGAGCGTTTCAAAGGATGGTGTGTGTTATGGGATTTACTCGGTGGTAAATCAAAGAGAAATCAAACAAATCAAACTCGGGAACAGAGGGTCCAGAGAGCGAGGGGCGATTCCATCTTTTTTTTTTTTGTTTTGGGGCCCGGATTTGGAATTGGGGGGGGTTCTTCCACGGGCCATTTTGGCGGGTTGGGTTTCTTGTTTTTTTGCCCGGGGGAGGTCATTGTAAGATCATGGCGGCGTGAGCGGCGTGATAATAAGTGTGTGTGGTGATTGAAGTTCGTGTGGGGGCGTATTTATGAGGATAGGGCTTCGCAGTGTTCGTGAAAGGAGATATTGGGTGGTTGAGAACCCTAGTCCGAGAGGGGAAAGGTATTCATTCGAGATGTCGGTCCAGAGGAGGACGGGAGAAAATAAAGAATAGGGAGGGGGCCTCTTGAGAAGGGGGAATAATCGATCAAAGTTCCACCTAAAAGCGACGCCAGTTTCCGTTTCAGACGGGATGCGAGACTTGCACGACGAATTTGGTGACCAAGAGCGGTAATATGTAGTGGGTATACATTACCACCATTTGTCACCAGCGACTACGTTTTTAATATAACCGAGTGCGATAAGTACTTTTGGTGGAAACCGGCGTGAGCTATCCTGGGGGAGGTGGGGGGTGGGGTTGGGCTTCGGTCCTTCCGAGAGGCTGGATATGGTCGGGGGTGCTTTCAAGGAGTAGTTGCGAGGAGAACGGGCATTGTTTACGAGCATGTGACGTTGACAGACATTTGACAGGCGTGTGACATGCAAGATTCAGTGGCTTGCCACCGTGAATGGCCTAATCAACGTTTGTCCGTGCGTATGCCATGTCTCGTACGAGGTCCGAGATAACGGTCGCCGATCAATATCGGGTGACACGCGCATTGGGGGATAAGGTGAGGAATCGGCTGTGGCGTCGAGTTGCATAGTCTGCAATTCGCCTAACGGGTGATGAGGCGAAGAGGGCAAAATCCGGTCGGTGGGAGGGTGCGAGAGTAGGCTGAGCTCTGAAGGCGGGATCGAAGCAGGTGTAAACGCAGTACTGGGGGGAGTACCCTTGCCGTGCCCGTAAACATATGCTCCAGCGACCATGTTCGAGTTGTGTTTCATTTTGATCGACTGGGTTCCGAAAGAATATCCAGGGACATTTGGGTTCCTGTTTTCCCCGGCATGGAATTCTTGCGAGAGCGCCAGAAGCCCTAACACGCCAGCATCCTTCGACTTCGTGTGTCCATGGTGGCGTAAATAACTGCTACTATAGGTGATTGTATGTTCCCTAAAATTAGAGGGTTGCAGCACCGGATAATTGGCGGTAGGGTGCAGTGGGTTCCGCGTAATGATTGCCTCCGTCGGGGCCGGCGATAGTGAAGTAATGGGCGGGATCGTGGCATATGGGACGTGGATGTCAACCTCGACTTGCTCGTGTTCTGCGGGGAAACTGTGGACAGAAGCAGGAGATCGGGGTGACCGCTGAGACCGAATGGAATGCGGGTACGCTGGGGAGTGTCGCAGCGAAGGATGTGAATGCCGCGAGGGTGAGCCCGACGCGTCACTGGTCGCGTTGTCCATCTCGACGTCCATCATGTCACCGTCGACTGTGCCTAGGTCGAGCTCATCAACTTCATCATCTTCGTCCTCCACAACATCAGAGGCGGGCTCCGAGATTCTCCAAGGCTTGGTGTTGCCCTTTGAGAATCTCATGTCCCTCGGTCCTCTCTCACCACCGATTTGGCGCGCCGATCGGCCACTGTAACTGTGGCTCCTAGAGCGCCCGGCAAGCTCGTCGCGAATGCTCGCGTCGGCCAGTTTCGTAAACACCTGGAGTTTGGTACCCAGCCCGACACTGTTTCTCCTCCCAGAGCTTGTCAGCGGTGTCCCTCCTCCGCTACTCGGTCTAGGAGTGCCAGCAAGGGTGTGCGCTTGTTCCGGGTCAGGAGAGTCATACGGGTACTTTGACGGAGGTGAAAGCACAATTTCGCCTTCCTGAACCAGTCTCCACAAGTCTTCAAACGGAGGATAGCGGTCTGGAACCCATGGGCCTTCTGCAGTGTGATGTGTAAGCCAATGGCGTTTCATTGTGTCCGCCCTTCCTTGGTATCTATGTAAATTGTTTCATTTAGCATCTGGTTGTGTTAAAAAATTGCATGCGCGTGGACGGCTCACCTCACGGGACACGGTGCGCCACTGGGCAGATGACCGCGACAAGCGGGGAGCAAACGTTGTGGGAGATGACCCCACTTGTGTCTACACATGGAGGAGAGGTGGTTTGCGACGGCGAAACAACCAGGGATGGAGCATGGAAAACGTCCATGATTCTTGCTCTTTGGCTGTGATCGCTTACGCATTACTACAGGCTCGCTGTATGAGATATGTTTCAGATTTAGTGTCAGGTAAAAAAAGAAAAGGAGGGCGGGGGGATACGCACGGTGCAGGCGGACTGTCCACGGGAGCCGTGCCACCCGCCACTGAAGCGGCTGCTGAAAGAGGATACGCGACATTATGAGGGGGCGATTGTGCACTAAAAGTAGCAGTATTTGTAAGATGTGAAAACGTAGTCGTGGAGGCTGCAGCAGTAGATCGTGAAGCGGGCTTTCTAGCCATGAAGGGGAAAAGGAACGTGAACCCGGAGCGTAGTCGGGGATAAAAGGGAGAGCCTTTGTGTTGGGGGGGAGGGGAGGGTGAGGAGGTCGAGGTCAAGGACGGATCTTGGTTGGGGGAGAGCGAAGGGGTGGCGCGATGGCGAGCAGGGATTAATAAGGGGAGGAGTCGTCTGTATGTATATACGCTTTCGGCGCACTGGGCTAGGGCAGTTGGCGATACCGCCTTTAGGTTTCAATTTGCAAATAGAAAATAAAGAGGACCGACAACTGTTATACGGAGATGCCGGGAAGGTATGGATTGGGCGGCGACTGACAGCAAGAGGAGGAGCAGCAAGAAAGCAAGCTCCGAAGCGAAGAGGTCAAGGAGGAAGGTGCTTCTTTGTGCAGATAATTAAATTGGGATAATTATTTGACCACAAGGTGAGAGTACCAGAGCTGTGGCTGGACACTGCGCTCGCGAGTGGCCGTGTGTCCCGCGAGTGGCTCGTCCGGCCAACGAGCGCAACGCTCTTCTAGTCAGTGGCCGTGAATTGCGATTTGGCGCTGCCTTGGCCGGCCACTGGGTTCAACCGGCGACGAGCGGTAATGGCAGCGGTTGGCGATGCTAAAACTCCTACTCGGTATCTTTTGTCTCCCGAAGACTCTCAATTGCCTATACGCAAGCATTTAAAATCAACGATCAGTGGAGTCTTGAGTATCACTCGATCGTCATTCATCGTGGTGGCCGAACTTCCCCGTATCGTTTCCGCCGCCTTGGCCATTTGGGGTTCTTGGTGTTGGCGTACGCAACCATGATTTAACCAAATTACGCACGATGCGATCAGCGGCTGTGGGTCTAGATTAGATAATCTGCCCTTCGTCCGTTGTCGTAAAAATAGAAATTCCCTTGCCTCCGAAAATAGCGGGCGGATACTCGGCACAAAAATACCTGTTTCTAAAAATGAAAATGACGGCGGCTAAGAGGGATTTGTTGGGTGCTTATTTGAATTAATCGCGGTCGAGATTATTTTGCCCCTTAAACCCTGTGCCGTGCGCAGCACAGTTGACCTCTAACCATCGAAATGGGCCGCAGAAAGATTGAGATACAGCCCATTACCGTATGTTTCTGTCTAGTACAATGATTTGAAACTCACTATGCTCGTCTAGAACGATAGAAACAGAGCGGTGACATACTTGAAGGTATATTTAGCCATCCTGCTCCCCAAAATAACCAGCGTGCTCGATGCCAAGCCAAGGTCCCTCCAGTTCTGACTTTATCAATTATAGCGTAAAAATGGCCTCTTTAAGAAAGCCTACGAGCTAGGAGTCCTTTGCTCCGTCGACGTCGCCATCATCATCTTCAGTGAGCACAAGCCAAGCCGTTGCTTTGTTCTCCCAGATTTCACAATCTTCAATTTCTATCAGATCCTACTGCCAACAAACTCTCAGAATACACTTCAACAGATATTTCTTCACTTATTCGCAGACACTCAGAGGTTAGGAGTCACCAGATCGTCCTCCAGGCCGCTACTCACACGGCCATCTCCACAGTTCCAAGGTGAACGCGATATAAAGACACAAATTGATTATACAGACGGTGTAAGATCTGGGACGCTAAAAGGAGGTGGTGCCGGAGACTCTGACGAGGAAGATGAGGATTCAGACGTCCCCACCTCAAAGGCGGCTAAACGAAAAGCCTTGGGAACCAAATCTCGGCCCGCAAGAAGCCTTGCAAATCTCCAGGATGAGGTATTATCCCCTGCTCAAAACCATCCATTTTGTGAAACTGACCTGGCCCGATAGAAGCCGGACATTGACGAGCTAGAACGGGACACCACCCGCTCACATTCCCCTCGGCAACGGTCCCCCGGCCCTCATATGCGGAACAATGGTTCTGACGACGAAAGAGATCGTTCCGCACAAAATCGTCATCGTACAGAGTCTGCCGCCAGGAGTACCATTGCCCAGGATGGTCGTGGTGATTCATGGCCTTCGCCTCGCTCGTCGAACCGACAGCTTCCAGGAGGGTATTCCAATTCCCACGACCTTCTTTTGGGAAATCTAGGACTTCCATTTTCCCTTGGTCATCTCGCCTCTCAGCTCACTCCGCAGCAGTTGAGCAACCTTGCCCCTCATCTAGGCGCTCTCGCTTCGCAGCAACAGCAACTTTCTGGCTTATCCTCTCAGCAGCTGAATTCTCTTTCGCCGCAGCACCAGGAACTCCTTGCACTCCATGCGGTCAAGCAGCAGCAACAGCAGTTGCACCTCCAGCAACGCGAGCAATTGGCAAACCTACAGAACTCGTTACGAAATCCTCCCAATAGACTCGCCACTCTCAACCTCAACCTATCCGGCCTCAGCAACTTTAGCAATCTCGGCTCGTTAGGTGGCCTCAGCAGCCTGGCGAGTCTAGGTGATAGGGAACTGGGAAGCCTCGGGTTAGGATCCTCCCTGACTGGCCTCCCAATACGAAAGATGGGAAGCGGCAACTTCCCGTCCAGTCTGACGAGCGTCTCTTCCAGTGGCACTTCAGGCGCAAATGTCAACGGCAACTCTACCGCCACCCAGAGCTCGTTCAACCACCCATCTCTAGCCAACAATAACAATTTCAACTCGAATCCCAATTCCGCCCAGGAGCAAGTGCCACCTCCAACCGGTGCAGACGACGGATCGTGGCTAGACTTTTTGAGCTTACCCGCTGGACGGTTCGATTCGAACCTTTCCGGGTTAGGCCCATTGAGTACGTTGGCACTGGGTGGCGCTGTAGATAGGGACAGGGGGGACAGTTCTGTCCGTAGGACCGATCAGCCGGACGCTTCTTCGATCTTCGGATTGCATTTCAATGGCGTACCCACGAACAATAACAATGCGGCCAATAGCAATAATACTAACTCTTCCTTTGGCAGTGGGGTTGCCAGTGGCGGTGGATATGGTCTAGGCGTCGGTCTGGGACAAGGCGCCGAGAGAGGACGCACGACCCCGATTGAGCGAAGTGTCTCGAGAGGGTCTATGGACGTTGACAAGGAGTCGGACACGCCTGATCGTCAGCATGACCGACGTGGGAGGAGTGCGGATCCAGAGGACAGAGACGACGAGAGTCATTCGCGGAAACGGCCTCGTTGGGAGTAGGGAAATTTCAGGGGCTCGCCTGCTCAATACTTTACTTTGCTTCCCCCGTAGCGGTTCCGGACTTTGAGATGAGATATTACCCTTAGCTTTAGAGGAGTTGTTAGTACCCGTTTCTTTTCTTTTCGATTGTAACAAGTTTGAGAATCAAAATGGACATTCGTTTGGTCTATATTACTGTGCGCTGTTAGTAACAAAGCGACGGCAATTCGATAGCTATTGGTTCGCTAAATCTGCACATAGGCCACAGCTGATGCACTCCAGACACGCTAACGATATAGGTCAGTCATGGGTGCCAAGGTAATACTTGTCACGTACCCAATCCACCACAACAAGCGCAGAGATAGCATGGACAACAAAGGGGGTTCTCAAACGCCCCTCGACAGCACCAGGCAGAGAGCATGATCGCAAGAATAAGGCAGACAAATAACCCGACGACAAGAACAATGATCCAAACTAGGTTCAAGGTTTAGTTTGGAAGGTCACATAATAATTTACTACCGGCTCACGTTTATTCCGCACGAATGGGCCATCCCCTGCCGTGCTTGTAGTGTTTCCGGTGCCCACTGCTCGTTTCCAAAATGATATCATGCCACCATAATCTTCACCGGTGACGTCCAAGTAACAGAGAAGGATAAAGGTACCCACGCCAATTGCGGCGAGTACCAATGAGATGATGGTGGCCATCCTGATCTTGCGGCGAGCACAAGCAGATTTGTGGGAGTGTTGATCGTGGTTCTTGCAGTAACCTCTTTGGGTAGCCTTCTCGTCGGCTTGGAGGCCATCTCCCGAGAGTAACATGGAGCATCTTGCAGCAGGCTGGCACGCGATAGGGGGTTTGTTCATGTCAGGCACTCGTTTCTTGCTACAAGGTAATCGGCAATACTGAGATGGTAGAGTTCAAGGTGGCAACCTAAAAACACGTTTTTTATTCTCAAAAGTGACGTAGCGGGTTCGGGACCGATGCCGACTCCGAGCTTGAATGGGGGCTCAAAGGGACGATAAGATTAGATCTATAAAAAGTCCTGACAATAAACTAGTCTAAACACGAGCATCTTCTTCCTCATTCACTTCGAGGAGGGGTTCCACTGGCTGGGTCGCCCCCGGCCGCGAATCACCCCACCCAATCACACCAAACGCGGCGACTACGAGCGTTGCTCCGAACAATCCAAGCAGTGTGGCCGCTCTTGATTGGAGGAAATAGTCTCCAATAATCGCAAGTGGGATGGTCAGAGTGAGTCCCAGGGTTACGACCTGCTTAGAGGTTAGGAGGTTTAGGAGAAATTCTTAGAAGGTACTGACCAACGGTGTAGTTTTCAGCATGGCAACGACATAGATGAAATCGGATGAAAAGGTCACAGCCATCTGTCGTATATCGTTTCAGTGGGGAGCTCGGAGAACGGGCTAATAGAACTCACGTTGATGAGCACTCCAGACCATTCTTTACCCCCGACCGGCCATCCAAATCGCTCTACACCAGTCAAGTGGAGGACTAGGCCCAGTGGCCAGCAACCCACTATGTTGAACAGCCCAACGAACCCAAAGAGAAGCTGCATGTCAACTCTTGATTCGACCTTGATCCGTACTTTAAGGAGTAACATATAGAGCGCGTAAAAGAGAGCGCTCAGCAAGGCCAGAAAGTCGCCAAGTAAAGGGTTAGATGGTGGCGGGAGGAGAGCAGACGATGGCGGCGGTGGGGTCTTTGTAGGTGGGCGCCCAGCGTCTGCGAACGATACTAAGACCACTCCTACGAAACTGGGTGGGGTTGGTGAGTGGGCAAAGGTTGGGACGCGGCACTTACCTAGTGACAACTGCACCGACCTTCCACGAAGTCAGTCGCTCTATGCCAAGGATTCTGCCAACCACCATAGTAAAAAAGCCACTGGTACTCGCCAATACGGTGGCACTTCCAACACTAGTGTAGCGGAAGGATGCGTTGACAGTCCAATTGGCGATGAACCAGAGGACGCAAAATGTAGAGGCCAAGCTCGCAGTTTCACGCGTTGTTAATGGTGGAAGGTCGTCGTCACTAGAAGCGCGCGCTGGCTCTGGCTCTGGCTCTGGCTGTGTACCATCCTGTGCTTCTTGCTACGAATCGGATGAGCAAAATGGCGTGATAGGTGTAAATCTTGTACCTACAGATAACGGTTCGTTTGCGACGGGTTGATAATCGTATGGAAGGTCTTGTGACTTTGAATTTCGTCTCAAATACCGATACAACGACGGGATGAGATATATGGCAAAGGAGGACGTGTTGAGATACGTGACCAGGAACGGCTTGTCGAATCCTTCCTCAAACAAGTCCTAAAACACGCTCCTAATCAGCTTGGTTGAAGACGCTACACGACAGTTCGCACCTGGGTGATAAAGTTGGAAGAGGTCCAGAGAAAGACGACGATCAAGAGAAGAAAGATGCCGATAGCAAAGTTTCTTCTATCTTGTCGTATTTGGGTTGTACTGTCCGTCATTGCAGGTTCTACAGCAGCCTCGGCCTCTGACGCTCGTTGATTGGTGAGTTGTTGACGCTCCGAAACGTTCAATTCGTCGAGTTCAATACTATTATTGTCGTGCCTTGAGGTCGAATTCATGCCTTATAGTGCCATTGCCGTCGTGGCAGGGGACTGAAGTAAGGTCGGTCGAGACCCCGCAAAAGCCTGGTTTTACGGATATTCCGCAATCCAATCAATCACAGAAGTAAAACACAGATGACATAGGATAAACCATAAGGATTTTACGGGCGGAGTTTGCGTTTTGATTAATAAACCCTAAAACGTTGAATGCCGATCCTGGCAGGGCAGAGAGCGAGCTAGCTGCCGGATTTCGCCATGAGGCTGCGGCTTGAACTTGTCCATGTCTGCTTGAGTGCCCCTCTAATTCCTCTTATTTTTACTCTCATTTTTTCCTTTCTACTTGATCTCTCATGGACGAGTTTCGCCACCGCCTGCTCGAGACTCACGTCTGGCTCCGCCCGCGAGTCGATCAACCTGCATTCTCCAGCGATGAATCGGATTATTCGGATATTGTTACTGCCTTATCATGCTACGACTCAATCCTCTACGAACAACCTGCGGACAAGGGCGCCCCCAATGTTCGGTCCATCGACGGGCGACTCTTCAGCATTGATAATCCAATCTACCTACTCCCTCTCGGTAAGTTATAAATTGCTGCTCAAGACTCTACTTGACTTACTCGGGGTTTTTTAGACGGAGATGAGTTTGAGCGATTGTCAGTCTGCAAAGTTTTCGTGTCGGTGTCTATATGCTGACACTCCAGTTCTAGAGATAAGCAGGACTTTTTACTCAAACTCAGCATGTGGGGCCTCTTCTCCCTTCAGCAAGACATAGACGATACCCTAGCCACACAAGACCCGGCTCTAGAAAGGAAAGCCGTCCTTGATATAGGTACGTGTAGAATCGTAGCAACCTGAAATCTTGTTGACATTCCTTATTAAGGTTGTGGATCCGGTCAATGGTCTGTCTTTATAATATGACCGATTCCCCCTGAAACTAACACGAGGTGTTTCGCAGGGCCTTAAACATTGCTTCCAGCCACCCACATGTTCGCGTCGTTGGAATCGATCAAGTCCCGCAAATGCCAGAGGACCTCCCGAATAACGTCGAGTTCCAGCAGCACGACGTTAATGATGGGTTGTCCGCGTTTTATGGCACGTTCGACTTGGTTCATGTTCGGTGTATCGGTTCGGGTACAAAATCCTATCGTACCCTGATCAAAGAGGCCACCAAATGCCTCAATCCTGGTGGCCTCGCCATATTTATCGAAGGCGACTTTGACTTGGTCAAAGAGGATCAGCGCACGATTCAAGAGCCAGCGGATGATGAACACCCGAACGGATCGTTGCTACAAAAGTGGATGCAAGCCGTTGGAACTGCTCAAGACCGGAGGTGTCGCTTTGTCGACGTAGAGGATTCGCCGCATACCTTGGATAAAGGACTTTGGCAATTCGGCTCCTACGACCCATTCACGTGCTGGACAGCGTCCATGTTCACGCCAGTTACCCCATGGCCACAAAGTAGGTCTTTCCGCAATCTTTTTCGAAACTTTAATCATTTCTGATTCAGGCGATCTTAACGAGGAAACCCTCCATTTCAAAGTGGCCGGAACCTTGATGCGCCAAAACCTCAAGGCGAGTCCTACTCTCTCACTTTATTGATTGCAAACATCTTACCAAAGCGCAGTTGTTCTTGACTGGAACCGAGCAATTACTGATTGAGGACGGCCGCACAAAGGAGGAAGTCGCCGAGTGGGCAGCTCGGATACGAGAAGGTGCGAGCGCATTCTCTTTAGTCACTGTTCTTTTCCTAATCACGGCCTACCACCAGAAATTGACGGCGAGGGACTCCTCAAGATGTGGTTCCGTTGGAGAGTCGCTTGGGGTCGTGTGCCCCGCCTGCCCTCGAACGAAATCTCAGCTTCCAACACTTCTGCACCACAAACCCTACCGAGCGAACGGAGGATGATCGCTCGCGAGAACCTTGTTTCCAAAATACACCATTTCAAATTACGACAATGCCATATACGAAATCAACGCGAATCTCTTGATTATGTCAAGCAACGGAACCATCAGCCTTTCTCTACTCGTGGTCAGTCATAACGCTCTCTTGCTGTATCATTTATGGGCATTCATATTCAAAAATACATGTAGTCATATTGTTGGATGTACCATCGTTTTAGTCTCACTATGGAGTTTTCCCGCTTTCTGTTTTTTACTTTTCACTGGCTCCCCCCAAATCTCAGCTTTTTCAACAATGTCATTGGACGATGGGCAAGCAACTACTGACTAGTCCAGCCTCGCATTCTAGCTACAAGTTTGATGATCCCATCACTATCAACCTCCTGTGCCGCCGAACTCCCTTGCGCAAAGGCGGAAACTCCCTGAACCGCCAACCATCGCCTGCGACCTTCCTCGTTGCTCATCTCGCAGCACTCTCTCCAGCGCTCGAGATCTTCCCAGTCAGCGTTCAACGCTCTGGCAATGTTACACAGATCTTCCAAGTCGTATGCCAACTGTGCTGAGCCACTGTTTGACAGCGTGCGGATCTGTGGTAGGATGTTTCCGGTTAAATGGGATAGCAACTTGAGTGTCATGGAGCTAATCCAAGCGGAAGAGATGAGATCGGCTGACAAAGCTGGCGGTTTGCCGGATGTTCCTCCTGGTAAAGTAAGTCGATGAAAGGACGGCGAAGATATGGAAAGCCGTTTGGACCGAGGGGAGCTGCGAGGATTGCGCTCCAAAGATGAATTTTGGCCATGTGTCGTCCACTCCAGATACTCCTTTAAGCCAATGTCCCTCTCAACGAACGGGAGGGTTTCGAGGGAGAATCCCAATGCCTCGTCATCACCTGCATAATCCTCAAACATCCGAGGAAGTGCTCTAAGACCATCGCACACTCTTTGCATTGTCGGAGTGGCGCTCAGTGAAAATGTTGGGACTGCGAATTCGTAGGTCTTTGGCTTTTGACTTTGTGATTCTGTTGAGGACCATATCGGTAACGAATGATAGGTAGAAAAGTTGGACATGAGGGGAGATAGTATGAGCTGCTGGAGGAAGGTTTGTATAGCGCGAGAAAATTCTGTGAGTGCCTTAAAGGAGCCCTTGAGGATAATCTGGGGCCTGGCGGAAGGGGTGGTAGGGTCGGAACGTATGGCGGATCCTGAAGCAGCAGAGGCTTGTGCGCTGCCGAAGCTTCCGGCAAGTCCAGCGCTGAAGGGGGGATTTGGAGTGTGAACCTCGATCGTTTCGAATAGGTTAACCAGATTCATCGAGTTCAATGAGGATTGGGCGAGCAATTCTGCCTCACCCCTCGGTGTTCCGGCAATATAGTGTCCATTTGGGTTCGAGTTGGACACGCGCAATACTTGTGATACTTGAGTAAGCTCTGTCGCGAACTTCAAGTCCAAGCCATCTAGTCTCTCCTTGAATGCACGCGCGGTATTTAGTAGATTGAGCGCTAATTGGAATAAGGCAAGTTCTTCTTGGCTAAGTAGTTCGTCTTCAAACGTGTTACCCAGAGCATTTGAATCGGATCCTGACTGCCCTCGTGCCAAATTCTTCGGTTGAAGCAAGAAACTCGAACGAGCTCGATGGTAAAACTGGGTGAAGAGATGATCAACCGCTTGAATGATTCCTACTATCCCATAGCCATGGGTAAATGCCAAACATCTACCCAGGCCGTCATCGGCGGCGGTGTATACGTCTATTGCCCGCTCCCTCAAACTACGAGCCTGCATCTCCGTGTCCTCCTCTGGGACTCTGGAGTGCTCACGATCGATTTCCATCAGTGCTTCATCCATGAATCTCTTCTCAAGTGCCCCATATTCGCACTGAAAGTCGATAAATGGTTCGAACAGAACGTGTTCCCAGCTGTGATCCGCTAAATCTGCGGTAAATGGACTCGCGAAGCTAATGGAGGTTCTGTGGGAGGGCATTCGACGCGATATCGAAAGGCGTTTTGACTTGTGTCGCGAATGACTTTTGTGAGCATCTTCACGAGTAGGGGAGGTTGGTCCAATTCCTCCCGTCTTCGCGAGGATCATCTTCTCGGTGATCTTCTCGACCTTGATGGCAAAATCTTCTGCCATTTTGAATGCCTTGATTAACTCGGGAAGAGCTGCCGAGCCATAATGAGCCGCCATTCCAGAAAGCCTTTGTGAGAGTGATGGTGCCAACGCCTCGAAGATTGACTGTATGAAGAGGGAGAGAATGATAGTGGGGTCCGGAGCTGTTGAGAAGATCGAGGGGATGGCTGATCGCTCCTCGTTGACGAGCGTCAATAATTCACCAAAGAACCTTGCTAGAAGTTCGGAAAACCTCAGAGAGTGCCCATTCTTTGAAGCTTCGTTTTCGGTTTGGACGTCTGAAAGTGAAGTCGTGCTCCACAAATCCTGAATGTTGAGCCTCCGTGCTCCAAAATAATAGTTTCGGAACTCTCCATCGCGCTCAATCTTGCCAAATATCTCATGAAAGTTTTTGCATGCCATCACATCTCTGACGTTAATGGCAGCGACAAGGGCTGCGCTAAGGGCCGCTTCCGTCTGATTTTGGAGGTTGATCATCAGGGTACGGCGTGACTCGTATTCAGGAGTGTGTTGGAACACAGACATGGATTTTGCAGCTTCGGAGAGTCGTATTGCCGCTTTGGCGTACGATGCCTCTTTGATGAGCGATGTTATTTCCGACTCGAGTGTACTCCAATTCTCGGCTTCTTGAAGGACAGCTCGAGCTGCTTCCATACCCTTTTTGACCGAGTCAAGAAACTGGAGTTGTTCCAGTGCTTTGGATGTGCTATCGTTTGGAGCAACGCCGACTGGTGCGCCAGACGAGCTATGGATTGTATTGAGCTCACGTTGGAGTGCTAGAGCACTTTCGCGCATGAATTGGAGATCGAAGTTGAGTCTCGGGACATTCCTTGAGATATCTTCGATGGTGCGCTCCAATTGACTGGATGTATCCTGGCAGGCGACTTCCAGCTTTGTTGCTAGCTTAATTACTCGATTATCAAGTTCCGTAAGGTCAACAGGTCGTGATTGAGAGCCTTCGATTTCATTGGAAGCGTCTAACGCGTCACCCTCGATAAGGTCGTTAATCCATTCAGAAAGAGGACCTGTCCAAGAGTCGAGGGACGCCGCAATATCTGCGGTTGTGAATGTCTGCGAGTCGTCCAGATCACTCTGTTTAATTCTTTTTTCAGTGAGAGGTTTGCCTCCTGTTAGATGACTTACCATCTGAAAAGTGGTCGGGGACAAGTTGTAAATCTACTTTGCCATACAATCCTTCTCACTGGGATGTACAACTTCGAACCAAAGAAATTCTCAAAAGCTACTTCTATTACTAATGTACACATGGCACAACCAGTACCCCATCAGTTTTATCTCGTGAATTCACTTTAGGTAGGCCCATAATCTTCCAACAAGTCTCGCATATCCGTGAAGGACTTTCCCCCAGTCGCGGATCACCGTTGATGGCCAGTGTCACTGGGTTGCGACCACAATGATGACAGGTCGGATGCGGCTGCTTGCTGAGATAAAGACCTATTGGATACCCTTCCTGTGGGTCCGAGTGATTCCCTAGACTAGATCGAAGTCAGGCGGTTTGTGTATGATATCAAAGATCAACTTGCCGAATCCCGTCGACTACCCAACAGTGCAGACAGTTTCCTTGGTGTAGAACCCAATAGGGGTTTTGAACACGTAAATCTACATCTCCAAGTGTCGTATCTTTCAGAATCTTTGTCTCTTGGATCGAGCCTGATGTCTGTGATTTCTTACTCATGTCGACCATGTGTCTTTTAGGCGAGGTCAAACAAGTGTGTTATAAAGTAAGTGGACACACCTTGCCCATGGGCTCTTTCCATCTCCATATGCACACCTATCCATCACAATCCCGCCGTCCAATGGTTTGGTTGTGTCGGTTGTGGCGTTGTATCCAATCAACTGTCCGTTTTCCCAAACCTCTTCGGGAAGATTCTTGGAATGACACGGGAGTGTATCATACACGTCCTGAAGTGTTTGCGTGGACAAGAACGCGTACGTCGCGTCCAATGTATACCCATGGGCCCAAACATCGTTACGATTAGATGCCTTGGTAAGGCGCGAGTAATATGATATCGTTATTAGGGCCACGTCGGTTTCTATAGTAGCCCCATTTTCTGTCAATCTCTGGATTAAATGTGAGATGATAGGAAAATTCCATGCATGTGTTTACGAACAAGGGCTGTGAGTGCGTTTTCTTCTGTCTTGTTATTCTTTCGAAAATAGTATAGTGATTGCTTCGGAGGTCTGTTCCAGATGTTTGGTTGGCTGCCAGGGCTTTAAAGAAACATCACTCACGGCCAGTGTGTTAATGGATTCTGATCCAGTAAGAGCATCAACCGAGGCCCTTCGGATTCTAGAAAAGGTCAGGAAAGACACTTGCTGAAGGTAATGTGACCGAAATACCCGCTTGAGAAGGTGGCGTGACTGTATCATGCTCCTTTCGTTGAATAGCATGATCTATGTACCGTTGGTTGAGAACGTTGCGGAGATTTTCTTGATTCATCATGTGCGCGGTCTGTGCCTCGAGTTCATCCAGGCTGGCCTTGTCCAATTAAATTCGACGAAGCATCAGAAAAGCACGAAAATTACCCGAGTTCAGCTTGTACATGATCTCTCGTTGGCTTCTTGATCTTCTTCCACAATCCAGCCAAGTCTTTTGTGATATCTTGTATACTTGCTGATGCCTCGCCCACAAACTCGTTTACTCGAACTATTTCCGAGGGCGGTCCAAATGATGTCTCTCTATGTCGTTTGGTCTCGTCTACGCCCATCGTGGTCGAGACCAAGTGGCGGGCCGCTCAAAGACTTGGCCGGCCCCCTACGGTTGTAGCAAATACTTCTTAGCCACCTCCACGTCAAACTCCAATGTTGCCAATCGCGCTTTTCGCATTGGTATCATACTTTCCTTTATTTTCAGTACTTTCAGGAAACTTTGCAAGCGCTACCGACACGTTCCTTACTCCTCCTGGAAGTTCGTCAAGGACAGGTCATAATGCTCAGCGAGTGCTAGAGCATTCCCCAGTCAAGGACACGGATTGCAGGCAACCGGTATGTTATTCTCTCTTCATAAAGGTCATGCTGGCTGCCACGAATGCTTACATACCTAGCCTCTCGGTCCAATAGAAACCACACTCTGCAACTACGAGACAGTAGAGAGTGTCAACGATGACCTATTTGATCAATTACATCAACTGGTGGCAACCCCATTCTTTAGGTATTACAAGGTAATGGGCTACTGTCACTCCTCCGTCATTTTCGCTTGCTTACGAAGGCTTCCTCCGAAGGTCGACCTCTATCGGGACTGTCCATTCTGGGATGATGTAGACAAATGTGCAAGTCGTGATTGCATTATTCAGGGTGTTGATGAGGTGAGCATATTCGTGTACCAATCGGTATGCGTGGCTAACGAGTCCCTAGAGCAAAATACCCGTCAAATGGCGAACCGCTACTCTGGGAAAAGTCGGACAAAACTCATTGACTATGGTGAGGTCCTTTTCTTCCATCTTCAGGTCGGCGACTTACCTCTCCTAGAAACACGAGCTGCCCGGATGCTATTATCGAGACTCGGATTACTGCTACCAAGATGACCTCTCTGATGGAGGAGAGTACATTGATCTAATGGAAAATCCAGAGCGATTTACAGGGTACTCGGGCGCGTCTGCTAGAGGCATATGGAAAGCCATCTACGAAGAGAATTGCTTTGGACAGCACCAAGGCTCCATCCAAGCGGAGACATATTCTCCTCTTTCTCTTAACCCTCTTCTACAGCTGTCTTCACTCGAAGAGAGCGAACCGGAAGGCGAATGTCTTGAAAAGAGGGTGTATTACAAGATCATCTCCGGCTTGCACGCAAGCATTTCAACCCATTTATGCGCCGAATATTTGGATCAAAAGACGGGCCAATGGGGACCCAACCTCGAATGTTTCATTGAACGCGTGGCCTCGCATCCAGAACGCCTCCAGTACATTTATTTCAACACGGTGATCTTATTGCGTGCCATATCTCGAATCGGGCCATATTTGAATGCGTTCGATATCTGCGCTGCAAACGTCCACGACGAACGACATGCCGAGGAGGTTGTGACCAAGGAACATATCCGGAATATTGTGTCCATTGCGGATCGCGTTGGCAAATTCGACGAATCAATCCTCTTCAGAGGCGAAAACGCGGTTTTACGTGCGGAATTCAAAGAGCATTTCAGAAACGTCAGCAGTATCATGGATTGTGTCGGCTGCGCCAGATGCCGACTCTGGGGAAAGGTCCAGATTGGTGGTCTGGCCACCGCAATGAAAATACTGTTTGAGCTAGACGAAAAAGCCCTAGAGTAAGCACTATTCTGATAATAGTGATTGTCTTTCAACTAACTTGTCTGTTATAGCCCCGACGTCAATCCACAGCTCCTTAGTCGCTCAGAGGTCGTAGCACTCATCAATACCGCCCATCGATTCAGTGAAAGCTTGCACTTTACGGACGAGTTCCGCAGACTGTGGGCAATTGCTGAGAACCGCGAGGTCATAATCAAGAACGTTGAAGAGAACATCAGGGTTTGTTTTGACCTTTTGCTAATTTCACGTATATTGACCCTTTTGCAGAACCCACCTCCGATAGTCAAAGTCCCAACTCCATCGCAGCGAATTGGCCACTCTACCCGCCCCGTTCGAATCCCCCCGACAAACGGTTCGTTATATGATCGATGCGTCTACATTGCCCAGTTAAGCAAGGATGGCTCAATCGAGTGTGTGCGGACGATTGCGAGCTACGTTTCCGCCTTTGCCAAAACGCTCGCTAGTGCGTTTACATTGTCTGGAAAGGACGGGTTGCCTAGGGAAGAGTTTTAAGGTTCTTTCGGGCGTTTTTCTTTACATTACATTATATCCGTATTTATCCCAACTCAAAAAAGCATAACAATATTCAACCAAAATGCCATGCTAATAAGATCACTTTTTCGGTTCTGGTTTTTTCCCAAAGAACGACGTGAGCTTTGTCATCTTGGATGTATCGGTTTTCATGAGTTTTTGTGCACCACGCGAAACTTGCGTCTCTGCCTTGCGTTTCTTCGAAGCTCCAGCTGCTGCTGAGTTGGTATCTTTTGTTGTTGGTGCTGTTGGCGTGTCTTCCGCTCGTATGGTTCGAACGTAAGCATCAAGGGACCCAAAACTGTTAAGAAGGGAGGGATTAGCTTTGCATAAAAAGGCGAGAAGACATACTCGTAGCTTTTGAGGAGAGCTTCGTATATTGATGGAGGTAGATATTGAGAAAGTATCTCGCATGACAATTTCAGCCTCCCAGCTGAGTAGGGTGAGAAATCGACTTCAGGCAAACGGTTGACGTTCTTACCTTCACGTAGTGTTTCTTCCACCGGTTCATCAGGACCTAACCCGTCTCTAGCCAAGGCACGAGCCATCGAACGAGTTCGCGAGACTACTCCTGGGGAAGAGAGATGAGCGACCTTTTGACGGAGTAGTTGAATTGTCTGTGGTAAGGAAAAACGATAGACCGTGTGTTCTCCTAGATCTGTAGCCGAATTAATAGACGTAGGAGGACACTGACAGACGCGTACCCTGGATATCGCAAATGCGTCGCATTGTCGGCGGTATGAATTCAAGTGGAAGCAGTTCATTGATATCGAGCGCTTTGATACTTTTTTGCGGAGCTCCCGGACTTGGGTTGACATCTTTATCTGCTTTGCATAAACTTGTCACAGCTAGACCAAAGATGTCGTCGAGTGTCCTGAAATTACCGGAGCCTTCTGCCTAGTAGTACGGCATAAATACCTGAGTTTATACTATTCGACACTTACAGGAGCGATGGTACCAAGTATGGGTAACATCAGGAACACAGGGTCGATGGGGGTCATCATCAGTAGTCTACCATCTATTCAACGCTGTAAGTGGGTTTACATCTCCATAGCAGCAACTCTTACCTTCCAATACGGCATCATCGATAAACCACGAGCGTGGTGCTGGTGGATCTACGGCCTGTACCTCGAGGATTTGCGAAGAACCATTTCCATCAGAAGATGAACTAGAGTCTTTCACATGAATGAAAAGAGTAGGATGTGCTCCGTAGATGTTGGTTAGAGTATTCTACCGCTCACTAAACAGCCCTTACATGTTCTCGGATGGGGTAATGTCAGAAACGAGAGCGCGTTTTCGGATTCATTTTGATTCAAAAGTGAAACTTCGGCTTGTTTTGACTGTTTAAACGCGTTCAGGAGCGCTTGAAGAGGAATTTAATAGACTGGTGATCCTACTAGGAAGAGAGGCAGACCATTTGGCGCGATAGCGATTCTGGACGACATTTTTTGACGTAATGACCCTAAATTTTGACTGTATGGAAGGCTGAGGCTCTCGATGGTTGCAATTAGGTACGCTTCTCGAGCCTCACCACTTGCATCCTCAGTTGTTGGTCAATGTGCAATTCCTGAAAGACTTGTGTTTCTTGTATCCACAAGACACATAACCTTTCTTATAATCCTACATATGAAACTTTTGGTATCTTTCAAACTACCACTGAGCCGTAATTACGCTGAAATTGTGGTGGTATTAGTGGCAACTTGAGGCATGTAAGTGGTTCTAACCTTCGAAGAGTCCCTTGGGCAATTCCGGAAGTTGGAGTTCCATGGCCTTGGCATCTACACTCAACTGGTCTGACTCGAGGATGATAGACCTGGAGGGAATCGGAGAGCTAGAGCGTGAACGTGATATTACTGGTGCTCCAAAACCATTATAGTGTTTCTCCTCATTTCTGTGTGTCTGTCTTTGTGGTGATACGCAATTACAGCCATATGATGGCTTGGGCGTATCGTCCCCCACAAATTGCCAGCTTGGGACATCGTTGAGCCTCCAAGCCCAAGACATGACCAACGAATGGCATGACCAACAAATTTTACTTCGTCCCTTATGGTGAGACTGCTCCATTGCATCGATGCGTTTCATGAACCAATCGGTCCGTTCCTTTCTCAGAAGAAGGAGGTGCTTCCACATAGTATGACTGATTTCTGCATTGTTTGTGAGGAGACTGCTGGTCGGCTCAATGATTGCACGTCTCAGTGCAAGGCGTGCAAGCTCGGGCAGGCAATAGCGTTCTGCTAACGATAGAACAAGCATAGGGTTAGTCGATAATAGGCTCTGGTGGCTCTTGATAGCACATGTAGTGCCCTCCCCAGTCGTCACTTCACGTTCAAACCATTCGATGATTTTTTCCATTTGGTATTTGTGGGCAGCCCCGAGGAACCTAGCAATTGTGGTCGAATTGATAGACGGGATAATTTGTGCTGGGTGGATCCATTGGAGTAGAATGTCCAACGTCATGCTGTCTTCCTCCATGACCAGGGGCTGGGCGTTGGTTCTGTCCCCAGCATTGTCTGCATGGGAGCTAATACTGAATAAGTCTTGGAAGAAGGGTGAAGCATGCTGTAAGATTGCTTTAGGAAAATGAAAGAGCACATTGTCACTGGATTGCATGACAAAGTCGCCATATCCTTCTCCGAAGCGAGGCGAATGAGTGACCGCGGTAGGTTTGGATTCCATCGTGTTAGAAGTCAGGAAGAATGAAATCGCAAAGTCGGGAAGAATGAGATCGTAGAAATCTTACGGATCTTAAATGCTCAGAACAACGCCAGGCTCCAGAGCCTGACAACACAGCCTATCGATATTGTAACCGATCGAGATCAGTATATATACTGCTGTTGTATATTAAGAATTCTCCCGCAACGAGCCCAGAGGTTGAGAACAGGACATAAAAGTACATCTGAATATACTGTATGAACGCGCAAGCTATCTGAAACGACGTTGAGGCTGACTGATACTATTCGCCATGATATCCCGCAACTAACCAACGGTGTTTCACGCTACTTCCTGACATGTCAGCAATTAGCCGGTTTCTCTCCAATATAGCCACCCGAAGGCAGCTTGCATTCTTTCCAGCATTTGCACCGATGATGTGGTTCAAAATTACATTAGGATGCATTCAAATGAATCACGCGTTGATGTAACAAGTCGAATCAGAAAAAGCGCAAATTCTGGCTAATATGAGAGGCGGACTGCGGTGTATATCCGTCACCTAGCCATCACCGTGCGATAATTCCACGCCATTTTAGTCCTCAACTTCAATCGAACATAGGTGAGACCTATACCAGTGCTATAGCAACCCGATTACGCCACGTCAGAAGGATATCGCTGAAACGAGATACATACTCAGCGGGGGAAGACACGCCTGGTATCAGCAAACGCTTCGTCTCCTCAGCTTCTCTGGTTTTACCCAACTTGCCGTATACAGACTTGAGGCTTCTGAAGACCTCTTGAGTGTAGGGGTGCTGCTGGCCGCGAAGCGTTATGTTTAGCTGAGCCGCTGGTGCAAGAAGGGCGGCAGCTTCCCCCCATCGATCTTGCGCGCCATATGATGCTGCCAGGTTTGCAGCTGCGTCGATTGTATCTGGATACTTCATCCCTAGAATCTTCCTTCGTTGTTCAAGCACTTCCGCCTCAAGCATCTCACACTCTTTCCAGCGTTTTTGTGAACGATATGTTGATGCTAGGTTCGCAACTGCGGAGATTGTATCTGGGTGTTCCATTCCTAAAATTTGCCTTCGCTGCTCGAATACTTCTACATCGAGCCTTTCTGACTCCGTCCACCGTCCTTGCGAATGGTATATTGCTGCCAGGTTTGCAGCTGCGTCGATTGTATCTGGATGCTCAATCCCCAGAACACGCCTTCGCTGCTCAAGCACTTCCACCTTGAGCTGCTCGGATTCAGCCCACCGTCCTTGGGGACGATATGTCGCTGCCAGATTGGCAGCTGCAATAATTGTATCCGGGTGTTGAATCCCTAAAATCCGCCCTCGCTGCTCAAGTACTTCTACGTTGAGCATCTCGGATTCCATCCACCGTCCTTGCGAATGGTATGTCTATGCCAAATTTGCAGCAGCTCCAATTGTATCTGGGTGCTCGGTTCCCAAAGTCCGCCTGCGCTGCTCAAGTACTTCCAACTCGAGCTTCTCGGACTCTTTCCATCGCCCTTGCGACTGATATGTAGCTGCTAGATTTCCAGCTGCCCTGGTTATATCTGGGTGCTCAATCCCCAGAATTCGCCTTCTCTGTTCAAGCACTTCCACCTCGAGCCTTTCACACTCTTTCCAGCGTTTTTGTGAACGATACGTCGACGCAAGGTGTGCGGCTGCTGTAATTGTTTCTGGGTGCTCGATCCCCAGAATCCGCCTTCGTTGCTCAAGCACTTCCAACTCGAGCTTCTCGGACTCCACCCACCGTCCTTGTGAATGGTATATCGATGCCAAGTTTGCAGTTGCAAGGAGTGTATCTGGGTGTTCTGTCCCTAAGATCCGCCTTCGCTGCCTAAGTACTTCCGCATGGAGCTTCTCTGATTCAATCCACCGCCCCTGCGCATGATACGTCGCTGCCAGGTTGGAAGCTGCGAAGATTGTTTCTGGGTTCTCCATCCCCAGAACCTGCTTTCGCTGTTCAAACACTTCCACCTCGAGTTTCTCGGACTCAGTCCACCTTCCCTGCGAGTGATATGTCGATGCTAGATTTGCAGCTGCATCAATTGTGTGCGGATGTTGAATTCCTAGAATCCGCCTTCGCTGCTTAAGCACTTCTACATCAAGCTGCTCGGACTCTGTCCACCGTCCTTGCGAATAGTACGTCGACGCCAGGTTGGCAGCTGCATCGATTGTATCCAAGTGGTCGATCCCGAGGACCCGCTTTCGCTCTTCAAGTACTTCCATATTAAGTTTCTCGGACTCCATCCACCGTCCCTCACACCAGTAACTATCGGCCAACGACGAGAGTACCTGAAGGGTATTTATGAAACTTGCTTGAGTGGAACCCTTTATAAGTTTTAAGGCTGCTTCAAAAATACCTCCAGCCTTGTGATAGTGTCCTTGCTGCTTGGTGACTTGGCCAAATTCCATAAGAGAGTTTATGTGAATACTCTGCAAATCAACCTGGCTTGAGGTGTCTATGATATGAGGAAGGAGAAACCGGTTGAGCTCGATGTTGTTGCTTCCACAGGAGGTAAGCACCTGGATAGCCATAGCCCGATACGACCGGGAGACCATCGAATTCATGTCTCTACACCACGCTTGAATTAGAGGGTGAAGTTGAAGAAAGAGGGCATCGTTCATTGAACTCGCCGTCACTAGCGAGAACGAGCGGAGAGTTTGAATGATCCCTTGTAGATGTAATTCGTTCCACTTCATATCTTTCCATAAAAGATTCTTCAGTTTTGAAATTGTTCCTTCGTGGATATTATCCCGAGGATGGTAATCATATGGGTCTTGAAAGGCATTTCCAGCTGCTTGAGCGAATGCAGCAAGCGGAATATCGGTATAATGAAAAAGTGACACGATGTGGAGGAAGTCACGACACTCTTGTGTGAGTGCTTTGTACGATAGATCAAGTGTAGTGTACACTCCGTGTTGGTAATTGTCCAAGGCCGTTGGCTCCACTCTCGTCATGAGATCCGCACGGTGCGATCTAAATAGACGTAGATATTGCGTAAATGTATATGGGCGCGAGACTTCACCGATTGTCGAGGAAAGCTGACGGCAGTAAGTTCCCGCTTGCACCAGACCAACTGCAAGGCACCCTAGCCCATTTAACAATGCCTGTGCACTCTCCATCTCCTCATCGGGCAATGGTAGATGCCGCCGAGCCGCTTGTAGCATTGCTGACAGGGCCTCGTCTGTCATCATCTCCCCAAGTTCCAGATGCGTTGTAGTCGAAAGACTCCCAACATTTTGGTTTCGTGAGGTAATTAGAATAGTGATGTTGATATCCCTGGGTAGAAATGAATTGATATTGAGGCTAGGGTCATCCGCATTGTCAAGGATTAAGACCCATTGTTCACCATTAGGAACACTATTAAGAGTCCTGACGGCGTCTTCCCAGGCGTCGCATTCGTGACCATCTCCTAGTGTTCGGATCCATACCTGGAAATCGGCTTTGATGCTAGAGGAAGAACTTGCGTCCACATAAATCGTTTGTGTATATCTAGCACACGTCAGTCACATTGACGAATTTGGTCGTGACACTCACAAGGTAGGATATTCCTGTAGGAAGTAGGAAACTAGCTGAGTCTTTCCACATCCCCCCATTCCTGTAATTGGGAAAATCTTCTGTCGTGAAGAAGCAGAGATGACAAGGTGCTCAACCATTGCCTTCCAAGGCTTTTCTCGCAGAACGAAGTACGGTGAAACAGGTGGGGCCTTTTTAGCCATAGATTTGATGCTACTGGAGTGATCTAAATCCCAGTGACGATAAGAATATCTCCATTTGAGTGCAGACAGAATTTGCGTACTCAGCTGACCCAATGTAACCGATCCAGTTCTCGCCTGTAAATGTCGTAGAGAGTTGTTGATGGGCTCTGAAACAGTAGTACTCGCGAGGTAAACAGCCGTGTGAGTCGCAATGGCCCCAAGACCATCCCACTCCTTCATCTTGAAGGGCTCCATTCCTCTGTTTACGTTCAAGCGAAGGTATGCATCAATATAGAACAGGCGGGTTGATAGTTCGTTTGCAACCATTTCGCAGTTTATTGCCATCTCATTTAGTAGCCTGTCGACCTCTACCGTGTTTGACGAGTTTACCGATAATACTCGAGGGAGACCACACCCAAGGCTGATAATTTGGGCTACTCGGCGATCCTTCCCAAATATCTTACTGGCTTCTTCGAGTAACAATCGAGTGGGGTTATTGGCGCCCGGTGCAGATCCAATAAATGATTCCTGCGTCCGCCGAGAACCTATTTTCACTGGCAGAAAGTGCGTCTGAACTGCCATTGTCGCGCACAGTGCTTCAACAATGGTCGGGTTAAGAACGGATCCGCGAGATGAATACGTTCGGAAGAGATGAGGATGCGTAATATTCGTCGATGCCGCTGCAAAGAGCACTGTGTGGTTATAATTAGATCTGGTTAAAGGGTTTCAAGGAAATATTATACACTTTAGACCGCTTCGACGAGAAACCAGCGTCGTTCATCTTGGTATCCGGCGCGATGTCTCTCGCTTTGAGCGCATTCTCCAAGAATTCGATGAGAAGATTCGAGTTTCTTTCCTTATCTATATTGTCCTTGGAGTCGTCGAATGAAATGATCTCAGTGACCTCGAGAAGGGCGTCGATGGCCTGATTCACGTTCATCCCCAAGTGACCGAGCATGAATGCTACCATTCTGTGATATTGTGAGATGATTCAGATTGACAAAAGCATACATACCCTCCAAACCCGACACCACCTATGAGGTCAAAATGGTCGGCCAAATACACGCTGTCTTCCTCAATCTCTAAATCCGAGGACAATCGACTCGAATACTCTTTCAGTATCAACAGTTGCGAGTACGTTCCAGGTCCCCCATTATCTATACATTGGCACGGATCAGAAAAGCGCCCAATCTCGTGGTTGATGCAGCGCTCACCGAAGCTGAGAATACATATTCCATCTGTCTCCTCATCACCCCCTTGCATTGAGCCGGATATGCGCCGTGAAAAGTTCAGAACCTATAATATCGAGGCAGGAGGCAAGCAGTGAAAGGAGGCTGGCAAGCGGTTGTGTCCGGCAATGCGCTAAATTAACATGCCGCTTGGTTGACAAAAGCCAGTAGTTCATTTGACAGATGATGAAGTTAGCTCAGATCAGAGCGTATCATGGCTAGTCCGACAATTTTCAGCCCATCATGGTTGTCGATTCCGTGTAATATTAATATCGAAAGGTGAACAGGTGGAAAATGTTGTAATGAGCAACTATTTCACGTTCCATTCTCCTTCGTATCATAAGAGGGTCGCGTTTGTGCGTTAGTTCCTGATGCCGACCAAATCATACATGTGCTCAAAGCCCTGGAGGTCGCGGGTCTATATGAGTCTGGCTGCCATTACGTTAGGCCGGGACCACTCGGGCGAACAACAAGGACGTCAAAATGGCTGCATAAATGCTATAAAATGCTTGGATTTCCTTGGTATTGACCCGAAACGAAATGGAGGTGTGGCAAAAACCTGCCTTTAATCCGTGGAAAGTCCATGCGTAACTGTGTCAGAAAGTTGCGCCCTACCACCACCTCGATAGATAGCTTGAAAAAGATTTTAAAAATACCCACTGTAGCGACATCAAGACGTCTGACCTCAAGAGCAAATCTGGGTGCCTCAAATCTACAAGAAAATAGCAAGAAAATATATTACAAAGTGCAAGTGCAAATCGTAAATCGTGGGCTTCAAGTTTTCCTCAAGAAGTGCGAAATGGGCGGGTCCGGTCAACCTCGCGATCGCTCCCCGTCTCGACCACCCTAGCACAAGACACAGCCATCGTAGTGAACCCATTATGGCGTCGCATCCGTTGCGCTTGCTTGAGATACTGCAGCTCCCAGGTGTTAACCGCGAGACTAGCGCGATATTCACCTCACTGTTGGGTCGATGTGCTGACGAGCATAGCCTGAGCGAGTATGTCTTGCAGTGTGTCGATGAGAAGCTATGTATGAACAATTTGGGACTCAACTTGGGCATCCTACTCGAGTCTGAGGGCTACCCGTCCATTGGCCCTTCGAGCCAACTTGTCAGCCTTGTTGCGGATGCGTTGAACGGCGAGGCGGCTCGTTGGATGAGTGATTTCCTTCTGATCGGTAATGATCCGTATGAAAAAGATGAGAGTACGCTAATTGTAGTCCTCCCCGTGTCGAAATAGCGATTGGAAAACGCAAGCATCAGCGTACAACTGCCCCCTCTCACCCATTTGTCAACCATCAGGCCGAAGAAAAACGCTCTCCTGCCAGAGCAGAGTTCGAAGAAACCCAGGACCTGGTGTGTTTCCCTATTAGAGTACTCGAGGACGAGTGTTGAGCGCAGCAACGATTACCGCTACTTCCCCCAGCATGTCCGCCTCCGAGATGGCCCTCAATGCTGCATTTCAGGGTCGATTCATAGTGTTGCATGTTCACAGTTGATCCCCATCAGTGATGACCCCCACCGAATCGTGCGTCGCTACTACCAGAAAAAGTTGGGATACTTGCTCTGATCCCCCACGTCCCAATACCAGAGTCGGTTTCGTATTCTAGCCCGCGTATTCTTTCAAGCAGAATTGCCTTCGTTGAGCGATGACCGACTTCGATCCACAGAAAATGCTCTGCTACTCTCGATGTACTGGAAAGATCGTCTCGACAGGGGTCGTCTCGTCTTCAGATGCATTGAAGGCGACGTAAGTCATCTGCAGATGATGCTGTTGCTTGCCTTGACACTCGACATATTGAAGTTTTACGTGATACCTATATCCAGGGACGATTCTGACACCCTAGCAGAAGAGCGTCGATCCAACAGACTTGAAGGACCCACCATTCTAGAGGTACATGGAGGTATTTTATCTCATACGTACCCTCGGCTTAGCCCGCAGCTTGTTTGGGTTCACCAAGTGATTACGAGAACCTGGCAAGAAACTGGTAAATTTCGCTCGTCGCACCTCAAACTCTTCTGAAAACCATCCCTTGCGTAGGATTAGCAGAAATATTGTGCAAGGAAATGGACTGGGTCGATACCTTGCCAAAACACAGGCAATCGTTGTCGGCTCTTGGTCAACACGGATTTAGCGGGTTGTTGAAGCATAGGCTGATGTTGATGTAGAATATGAGGATCGAGGATAATCTGTAAAGTGAGTAATGCGAAGGAGGATCCTTTCGGAGCTAACGAATGAGCAGATAGACCGCAACTGTTACTATAAACGTACATAATCTCCAGCGCGGCTGGAGTCTAGCCAATTTCAAGAATACACGCACTCTTTAAAACATATGGAGCCCAGCGTGAGGGGTTTTCGAGCATGTCAGGCGATCAGCAAGTGAGTGCTCAAGGCTCAAACAATGTTCGATGGTACAAAGGTCATCAGCCGTCACATATACTCGTCCCTTGGCCATTTACAAGTACATTAGCAAAGGTATAACATCAAGGAGGATTCGTATGCACGCATCTGGCGACGGGTGAATCAAGAGCTTTCGCAAGTGTCACCGGCGTGCACAGGCTGAGCCAGAAAGACGCGGAGTCGAAAATATAGAGCTGATATATGTTCATAGATGGCCATTTATTGGTCTAGGTAGGCGGGTTGCCTTTGACGGTGGTTAAGGATGGGATCAACATCTCGGCTGGACACGAAGACACCTACTCATTGGTCTCTCAGCATTTTTACACCCTCAACGACACCCCAGGGAGCATGTATGCTGGGTCTGGGACATGAAGAAAGAACAATGCCCCAGTCCGGTCATTGTTTGATAGATAAAGGTATAGCAGGCGCGTTTGCCAAGCGAAATCACAAGAACCCTAATCTTTAGACAACTTTGTTTACTCCAAGCCTCGAGGACGACCTAAAATGCTATTTCCTGATGCACCCTGACCGGCGGACACTTGTACGGGGCGCGTAAAGTCCACGGTTCAAAAAATGTCTCGACCTGTGACGGCCTGCCGCCAGCAACATCCATCATCTCTTATGAATAATGAAAAAAATATTAATTCAATTGTCCTTTTATTACCAAGAGTCATATGAACGCGATAGACGAGTACAGCGATGAAGAACGGACGTAAACCTTCGTACTTCCTCTCAGAAGGCCCGGATGTTTGTTTAAATGCAAAAGAATCAAAAATTCTACTCCTTTCGGGTATTTTGTTTGCAAGAGGGATTGTTGGAAGGTATACGATCCAGCCGAGCGTCACCCTGAACAATCGACCTAGGTTTATCTCGTATACCCCAACTCGTACCTTTTATGAGTAAATCTTAGTGTGTATACTACACCTGAGACCCAATCGGGGTGGTCTACCGTATCGTCGTTTGTCTCAGTCACTTGTTCCCTGCACCCATGCCGAATGCTACTGGCGTCAATGGTTACGGCCCGAAGAATTGTGAGTAGTTGAAATAGTGTGCATCTGATTATATAAATGATAGTCTACAGGGCCATCAGACGAAGTACTCACCGAGTTTCTAACACAATGCGCATATCAGAACGGCGGTCGTGGCGTCGAAATCACGCAGCAGCTGCAACTTCTTCAATCAAAGTTTGGTCTTTCGATAGGGTGACTAGCTTATGTTACTATCAACTGCCGATACTTACAAATTACTAGGAAATCAAAGTTCTTTGAGCTCAAAAAGCGCTTACAGATCCCATCAGTATGAAAGAATCCAACCAGCAGGCAAGAACAACTGGAAGCATTAACGGAGATTACTGAGAAGGACCCCGCGGGATGCTGGGGTGTCGGCCAAGTACGGGGCAGAGTTGCTCAGACAGGAATCCTGGTAACGAGGTACCCACAGCTTGAAAACATGAGTGACGATGCTAATCGCTGAGCTAGGCAAGTTGTTCGTGACTATGCCGTCAATAACCACCCAGAACAAGTCGCTCAACGCATGAGATCTACGGGACGTAAGATTCCTCGCAAGCCTTTGGATCTTCTCGGACCGTTACATCAAGTCCACTGGGACGGACACGAAAAAATGGGATGGCAGGCACTGCGGTTCGGCGACAAAACTGGACTCAATGTCTATGGCGGACGATGTGCATGGACGTCACGGATTGTCAAATTGGTACTGGTTCCGAATGCACGATGCTCACGTACCATTGGGCATCTCTATCTCGATTGGGTCGAGGAAGGAAATGGTGATATGCTACAACGATAGTGCAATTCAAGTCGCTGAACCCAAACACAGTCATCCCGTTGACAAATTTCTCGGACAAAGGTACAGAAGTCGTTGAGATGATGAAAATCCAAACACGTCTAAGGTGAGATTGATAATACACGGATCTTAACTATATCTGACTTGTTTGATAGACAACTTGCCGCACCCGACATTGACCCCTTCGAATATCCTGCCTTTCGTCAGGTGAAAGTGTTCACAACACTCCAATCGAGGGACTGTGGCGTTGGCATCGAGATGCAGATGGTCGCACGCTTAAAGCCGAGCTTTTGAACGGCGCTGCCTACTATAACCCCAGTATTAGTTTTCATGCGTAAGTGTTAAATTTACCTCCGTATATACGTGTTGACATATGGCAGCTTTCTTTTCTATTGGGTTTGGGTTCCCTTCGTTCAAAGCAAACTTGACGAGTGGGTAGCGTACTACAACGCACATGTAATCCGCAAACAAGCCGATAAGATAGCACCTACAGGGGTATCACCAGATATGCTTACATTTTCGCCGGAAATGTATGATGTCAACGCCCACGATAAAAGCATTCGGGTCGAAAAAGACTGGGTAAACGAGGAGAGGGCTCTGCTGGGAGGTCTTGAAGAACGTGCTCGTCTTTTCGAATGGTACCCATCTACATTTGACGATGCAGCAAGGGATGCTTGGACAACAATAGGCTCGCCAACTCGCCAACTCGAGACATGCTGGACATTGTTTCAGAACATGTCTGCAATTCTGATCGACAGAGCCGATGACTGGGCTTCATGATCAAACTTTGGTCGGACATTAGCTTTGGCAACTAGCTTTCACTACGTTTAGCTTTCTATGTAGTTTGTTGATCATACAAGTGCTTTCACAACAAACACGTCAGATTGAGAGCCAATACATTCAAACGAGAGCTAATACACCAAATTGAGAGCTAATACAGTGAATCGAAAGCTAATACAGCCAGTCGAGAGCTAATACAGCAAATCAAGCTTTATCTTAATGTTGCGTTTTCTTCTTCTTCTTCTTCGTTACCTTCTTTACTGGGCTCTGTTCTGGAGTCTGGTCGTCTTGAAGATGGCCGTCAAGGGTCAAAAACAACACGTCCTTTGCAGGGAGTTTGAATCGTTGGCAGATAATATTGCAGGTATGGCCATCAATGAATGTCCTAATTCCGTCAGGGCCATGATCACCGAGATTGCTTGACCCTTGAATTGTATGTGCCATCGGGTCAAAAAGCACCCAAACAAGAGACCCATCTTCACGTTTGCGTTGTGTGGCTAGTCAAGGGCTTAAGTGCTGTTCGAGATGAATATGTTTGTGTTCATACCTTGCAAGTCGACTAGTGCCATCTGGCATGCTGTATCAGAAATAATCCAGTGGGCGAGTGCGGCTACAGTGCCACCAACTTTGTCATTTGCGGTAACTTGATCCATTGTTCCAGTAAATTTGCGAACTGCTGTGTCGCGCAGTTTTTCCACAATGTAGAGAGATCCAAACTTGTGCAGGTGAGGGTATAGATCCAAATTAGCGATGAAAGCATCTGATATTTCAAGTTCTATATGCCGAAAGCTTAGATATGTGTCGGTTTGGTCTGGAGATACCACTTACCAGCAACAGAATCACTGATTCCCTTCATCCGTGCATCTTGGACAAACTTGGCATAAAAGCTTTCGAGCATCTTGAGTAGCATAAAGGAACTTTTGGTTTCCCTTTCAACCCTGTTTGGGGTGATAAGTTCCCCAATCCCCAGATTGACAACCTTCTTGGCCACCCAATCCGCTTCGTCCCATTTGAACTGCATGACGTTTAGTATACATGCATTACAATGAATATAGACTCACCTTATAGACATCCTTCGTGATTCCAGCATCCTTCCTTGCAAGAACCATTGGCAACTTCCCAATCATTGCTTCTTTCAATTCGCCGGTCTCCTCAGTATAGGTCGGCTCGAATGTCTCGGGGTCAATTATGCATGTCATAATGTGGAAGAAGACGATTTCACTTGGTGTGTCTGTGCGAGGTGGGGTGGCAACACTTGGTGGTGGGGGCGGAGGCACAATGAGAGACTCGTGATGAGTACGAGTTGGTTGCGCCAGGGATCCGAAGGGAGCAAATGAGCTCCTCAGTGGTTGTGGAGGTCGCATCGAGTCTAATGAGTGCTTCCGCTTGCCAAGATTGCTCTTGACCTGACTGGTTATCAATGAACGTCGAGGAAGGCGAAACGACATTTTGGTACTGGGGCCAGTTCCATCTGACTGTTCGTCTATTTCCTCCTGCCGTATCTGATACTTTAGGACCATCAGTTACGGCCAAAAATTAAGATAGAAATAACATACACTAGAGTAGTCGACTTGAATCTCAGAGTTGATATAAGTGTGTTTTTTCATTGTTTTATATCCCGGGAGATCAGATGCAATCCATTGTGTGAATCTAGCACCGCCGGGTGCGAGGAGTTTCAGAAACTCCTTGACCGTAAGGAGCATATCGGCAGGTTCAAAGGCAACGTTTCCCGGAAAGCGAAGATCACAGTCAGTCCTGCAAGGTAATCGTTAGATGAGAAATCTACAAATATTCGGCTCACTCTTGGAAACCGGTGATGTTTGTTTCAGTCCATTTTGTATTGATTCGAGCCACTGCTTGAGCTCGTAAATCTTCTTGAGTTAGCAATAGCATAAACAGGGAGAAACGGGACACACCTGAAATCGTAGCCGTCTCGGCAATCTGAATTTCAAAGCGGCCAATCCTGCTACAGAAATCCGTTCCAGAGGATACCGGACGGAAGCCAATTGTTGTTGGTTTGAATAGCGCGGTCACCATCGTCGTGCCTCGTAGGATGGTCGACTGCCTCTGTGAACTAGTCGGCATTGACGGAGTGTGCCTCGACAAGATAACAGATGCGTTTAGACTATTTAAGGAAGTTGCTGGACGAGGAGATGGCATAGAGCCGCGAGGTGTCATTCGAGCGAGCATGTGTTGACTTCTGTCAGCGCGTTCAGCATCGAGGATGCTCGCACAGTTCATGCACTCTCCACATGGATCGGTAACAAAGTCCCCAGATATGCCACAAGATGAACATTGCGACATCATCTGTGATACCTGTCAGGCTCAGAGTGTGCCGTTCAGACAAAGTACGTACCAGGACGAGGTTGCGTTCTTCTGCAGAAGTCGTCCGCTTGGCGCGTTTACATTTATGGCAAACGTCCCCGGCCAGTTTGGGGAACAGCTTTCGACAGCCGTTTGCTTCATTGTCTCGGCCTCCACACGGGACAGCGGTCGCCATTTAGGATCGGTAAAGGCACCAAGAGACGAAAAAAAAGGATTAGGTGGGTGTATAGTACTGTGATCCAAGGGGAAACTGCTCCTCTGGCCCGAGCCTTTATGTACGATTAGATGTGGCTAAACTTTCTGCCTCGACGCTCGATCCCGGGCGTAATTGGATGTTTTTAGGGCAGGGACCACGTCACTTTTTGGATTTGCCTTAATTTCCGCTGTCTTTCCTCGATTGGTTGGTAAAGCGGACATGAGATTGAGACAAGACTGACGCTCCGAGATCGCCTCCTCGGGGTCAACAGGGTGATCACGCGATGAATTGCAATTATTTTCGATATATCTTCATTCGGAAGCGAATTATCACACTGTTTTCTTTGTGGTAGTAGCTACACCCTGAGTAATGAGATTGCGCACTCGCGCACGGTCATCCACAGTCATTCACATTATACCTGTCAGACTGTGTTGTAATAACTTGCTTTTAGGTTATTATAAGAAGCCGAATCAGGTGTGTGGTAAGGTGGTTCATTGTGGGTCGCTTGGGCGCAAGTCGAGACATTTTTTGAACCGTGGACTTTACGCGCCCCGTACACTTGCCACCCGACAAATCAAAAGGCCATTGTACTGCAAACCATCCCCGTCCAAATATTTAATGAAAAGAGCCATAAACATTGTACCGGATACAGCTTGGCCCAGAGAGTATCGCCGTTGGCCCGAAAGCATTTTTTAACGCATTATAGTGTTAATTCCGTGTAAATAAATTATTGAACGATCACTATTGGGATTCTACCGTTTTAAGATCATATCAGGACTCAGAGGTTGTGAACGGCATAAACACGAAATCGAATACATTATCTTAGTCTAAGACGCGGGTGCCACTCCATTCGTAAACGCAGAGAGAAGAGAACCCGCAAGCTATGAGCGAGACAATGAAGGTACATCCTTGCGTCCTGGGCCAAGACAGGCCGTGCTCTTGAAATATCTTCAGGTCACTGCTAATCTTGAAACCGATACGGTATTAGTGTAACTCGGCGCGTTATAACAGGTTCTAGCCTCCGAATAGCCCCGTGGGTAACTCTGGAAGTCGTAGTTCCAACTCCTTCGCTTCCTTCTCCCATGTTGCGATATCTGGTCGTTGTGCGGCTGTTCCGGTTCCGAAGAGGCCACCCCCGGCCCCACCTGTGTTCCAGGTAAAGCCAGTCGAAGCTGGTGCACGACCGAACGCCGTGGGTGGCTGAGGGGCTAATGCACAATTTGGACAATTTGGTGTCATTTGTGATGCATTTTGCTGAATAGATTGCCAACTTGGAGCCACATGAACCCGTTTTGTCCATTCCATTAGACACGAGAAACACTGGGAACAAACATCGCGTCTGTTCTGAGGCGTGCTTGAGGTGAAGCGGTCAATGTATGCCAGAAACCAATCGGTTCTCTGTTTTCTGAGGTACAGTAGATGTGTCCATAGTTTGTGACTAATAATCGCGTTTCCTGCGAGTAATTTTTCTAGTGGGTCCGCAGTGAGCTGCCGTAGTGCAAGCCGAGCGATATCGGGGAGCTGGTATTGCTCGGCAAGGGACAGGATCAGCATCGGATCAGATGCTAATAGGCCTCTGGATTGGGTTCTTGTAGTACAGGCACAAGCCGAGTCTTGGCTAATGGTCGCCGCGATATACGAGATGAACTTTTCAACCTGGTATTTGTGTGCGACGCGAAGGACACTCCAGATAGTCTCACGGCTGATTTCGGGTATGGACTGTCTCGGGTCGATCCACTGCAGTAGACTGTCTAATGCCACACTGTTCTCTTCCATGATCAGCGGTTGACTGTTATTGACATTGCCGGCATTCTCAGCATGTGATCCAATGCTGAATAGGTCTTTGAAGAAGGGCGATGCGTATTCCAAAAGTACTTTGGGGAAATGGAAGCGCACATTGTCACTGGATTGCAGGACAATGTCACCATATCCTTCGCCAAAGCGTGGTGAATGAGTGAAAGTGGCGTGCTGGGACAACAGTGTGCCAGAGGCAGGTCTGGGTGGCATCGTGCTGTGAAGGATGAGGCCGTGGCGATCAGGTGGTTTAAATGCTCAAGATGACGCCAGGATCCAGAGCCTGACTAGACAGCTGATCTACAATCAGTATTCTGGGCGCTGCAGTATCCTTACGTCACGGGCTCAAAGATTTATGAACGGGGCGTAAACATGCAAATTGAATACACTGTATGCGACATGCGAGCCACACCATTCATGATAATTGAGACGAGAGAACCGCAAGCTACGCAGGAGCACTAAGTTTTCCCAATCCAATAGGGACCAGCCAAACTTCGACTCACCAAGAAAGGGGCCAAACAGTCTACTCCTCCTCTTCACCGGCCTCCTCGTCAACATCTTCGTCTTCCTCTCCGGCCTCCTCTTTTTGTGCCTCAACAACGGCAGTAGCGATCCGGTCGAGATCCCGCTGACCATCCTGGGAGATACGACGTCCACCATCGGGGAGCATCTCGAGCACACCAATCTTCTCGAGCGCTTGGCACACTTTGCGCTGTACAGATGTCGAACCGTCTGCGTGGTGTGAGGGCCTGTTACCCCTGTTTGCGCGTCCACCGTGCAGCTTTGCGAGTGCACCGATACCCGTAGATTTTCGGAGGTAAATGTGTCGTGCTATGGCGGCTACAAGATGTGTCAGATGGCTACAAGAAGAAAGTAAAGTGATCCACTGACCCGCTCGTACGTAGAACCAGTCAGGATCATAAGGAGCCTGTTCCTTGTAGGTGCCGGTCTTGACGAGGTCCACCCAATTTGGAACCTCGAGCTTTCCAGATCGCTTCAAATGCGACGAGTATGCTTCAATGAAGGCTTGAGCGCTGCGAACGGTAAGTGTGGAATTTCCATGTCAAATCGACGAATTGAAGAAGAGGACAAGAAATCGTCAGCAATAAAATTTCAGAACGTAAACGTTCAAATGCGCACCTGATATCTCGAACACCAGGCATTTTTGGTGAATTTTTTGATAGAGACGAGGCTCAGCGGTAATAAAGTTGGGACCCAAACAAGGAGCCAAACAACCGAGAACGCCACAAGTTGGGCCGACAAGAGATGGAGTCTATTCGAGAGGATGAAGAAGGTCTGGTTATTCCGAGAATATGATACTCGTAACGAATAGGATCATTTACTTGGCATTTCGTAGCCATGGTGAGTGGCACGTATGGTCCAAGTACATCTCTCTATCAAGAACCGACAGGCCGAGAACGAAAACAGGATATAACGTGTTGATTTATGGTGCCACTACGCCCTCGTCTTTGGGTTTCACGATCACCGGTACTCTCGCTGGCCGTGTTCCCGTACGCACTCCGGCCACTGCGAACCTCCATTAGCAGCATTGCTCTTCAACCGGCGAGAGGGAACGAAGAATAGCCCCACTGGTGCTTAATAAAAAGAGACTTATCGGCCATCTCTAGGCTAACGAGGCATCCTATCCCTGTCCTTGGATACTCTGGGTCGCACCTCAGCTGCTCCAGTACACCCTCATTTTATCCGTCTTACAATTCAAATCATGTGGTATACAAGGAGATTATTCCTATGGTATGCGCTGGTCGCGTTTATATTCCATGCCTCATTGGAAGGAGCGTTCGTACGCGCACAACAAGGCGGGATCAGTCCGAGCACTTCCTCCGCCTCTTCTACATCGACCAGTACATCTGCTTCAACAAGTGGCGCTGCCGCTACGGATAACCCAAGCGTTAGGTGAGCGCCCGACCCTTTCCTGCATCCTCCCGTCGGTTCTGACAGACAAAATAGCATTCAAATATCAACAGTGACGTATATTTCGACATTGATTTCTACTCAAGTTGTAACGACTGGCGTGGAAAATGGGGGCGGGTTGTCCTCTTCGACGTCTGGCAGGACACGGTCGACGGCTACGGTGATTCAAACCGTTCCGCCGTTGGTAGTACCCACTGCTTCATCTGGGTTCTCCAACTTCCGAATAGACCCTGCTGCGGTGCTGTCGTTGGCGGCTGGTATGAGCATTATGTTTGCGTTATTTTAGAGAAGATAGGGATGCCAGTTTAGCACAGCAGCGTATAGTATACCAATTTTTTGTTTTTGTATATACAACCCTCTTATCTCGGATTTAATGTCCCTTCCTCTCTCCAGTTTCCATCCTCTTCATACAAAGCACCACCTTCTGTTAGCGCTGGTCCAGACTAAGGGACGAATTTCAATGTTCTTTGAAAAAGGCCTCGTTGAATCCGCGTTTCATTGTCAAACTCTCATTGTTTTTCTTTCTTTCTTGCATGCTGATTCGGAAGCTTTCAGGTGCCTCAGGGCGGACAGGGGGAAGCGAGTCGAACCGTCGAGACGAACGTTCACACGGCGCAATGCTATTTCCGTCGCGTAACCTTTTCCCATATAGCCGAAGGGAGTATGACGTCGATGATCCACATGTTTCCCTGTTGCCTTTAATTCTCGCGGACGCCAACGGAGGACGACGCCTAAAGGAGAGAAAGGCATAACTTCTTTGCTTCGACAAGTGGGGAATCACATCTCCGCTCCCAGGGCCGGCCATCAAAAGTTGGGGCCTCAATCCGTAACGTCGTTGCTTAGTTCTCACAAGTCACACAATTTTCTTTGGGTGTTTCAAAAGAAGCATAGACTGCATTGGAAAGAGAGCGGATTAAAACACAGTCAATGTAACTAAGAAAAATGTCCTCGGAATGACGGTGAAGGTTTTTGGGCGTGGAAATGAAACGCGTAGACTTGGCGAGGGAATGCCGAGTCCGACGAATGCGTTCAAACTTAGAACAAGCTGAAGGCAGCACCGAAGAGGGCGAGGGTGACACCAGAGGCAATACCAGCGGTGTGGAAGCCAGCGTTGGGGGTCGACGAGGTGGCAGAGGTCGAGGCCGAGCGCGAGGTCGAAGCGGACGCGCTGGTAGGACGAGAGGTGGCCGAACCAGTTGCGACGGTGCGGCTGGTGGAACCAGCAGGGGTGGAAGCGGTGCTAGAAGCTCCTCCGTCGGATCCAGAGACTGAGCAGAAGCAATTAATGGTCGTGAAGTGAGAACGGTAGAGACGACGTACCAGACTCGGATCCAGTGAGGGCAGCGCACTGCTCAGTCTGGAGAGTGAGAGCAGCTTCAGCCTGATCGGGGCAGTCGGTAGCAATGCAAGTGCCAGCGGCGGTTTGGAATTCGGCGGAGGAGCAGATGCATGCGAGGTCATCGCTGAAGGGAACCAGGTGAGACGGAGACGACGAGGACGACAATGAGGGCTACTTACACACCAGTGCAACCACCAGCTTCGAGAGAGTTGGTAGTGCAGTTGAGGATGCATGCGGGGATGTTAGTCGTGTCCTGGGCGAAAGCGACAGGGGCGACGACGAGGGCAGCAGCGACGAGGGTAGCGAGCTTGAACATTTTTGGTAAGAGATTAAGAAAAAGACCGTAGAACTGGGTTAAGGATGGATGTGGTAGGGGTCTAAGACACAAGCTTCCACTTTCTACCTTTCCGTCCGACCTTTTATACCGCGTAGGACACGGCCTGTCATTTTCCCCAACACAATTCAGTTCCAAAACGGGCCCCTAAAGCTGGACTTCTTAACCCCTTGATTCGATTCTCCGGGTTGATCTGTCAATGTCAAGAAACTGTCTACCCTTGGGTATTTCCAAATCCGTCACCAGGCAAACTACTCCTTCGTAGATAATTCTCTAAAATGCTAAGAATAGACGGAGTTTACTTTCTACTTGCTTATTGCTTCAACCAGATACCCGTGCCTCGGCCACACAAAGCTCCACTTACCCGCTCAGGCTGTTCCCTTCTGTTTCCCGAACCCCGGGTACACTTTCCGCCCTCTGCACCCAATTATCAAACGAATGAGCGCATGGGCTTCCGAGGAGACGTGTAGGGCTATGTGAAGGCCTGTGGCTGCGGACGGGGAGAGTCCCGAGGTGGCTCCTCCTGTCCTGCGACGACGTCCTGACAACCTAGATTAGAAATAACCGACTTAACTGACAGAATTGAAGGTGTTGGGCTAGCTAAATTCAACCGAGCAGTTAATGATTTTTTTTTTTGCCATAGGGTGTGCGCAGTCATTCTTTAGCTATGACGATGGGAACTTCGTTCATTCAAGTATCCTATCTCGTTCATCGAGTTGATTGTTGCTGACATAGATACTTCTGGTTGCTCTACACATCGACCCCGTCGTCCCTGACAGCTGATGCCTTCATCGTTGGGCTTATCTTAGAACCAGGTTGGAACTATTGGCTAAAAAAAACTCTCCGAATGAATTCCTAAATCTTCAGCATTCAAGGGGTAAGTGAGGTGTATACAAAGCGTTCACGCGTACGGCAGTGTAACAATGGAACGACGCTATTCTTTTGACTTACTGTAACTATTTTGAAGTGGATAGAGTATAAATTTGAGGAAACTTTCCGGAAGATGGAGACAAGAGGATGCGGTGGCGAACGCCACAATCCAAGAATAGAGACTAGCCACCTGCCAGAAGCTCGCTCTCACCTCCTAATCCAGAAAACAAGATTGCAGGACCCTCAATTGACGTGTATTTGGAAAACAAGGACGGCAAATAGGAAAAAACGCGTGGACTTGGCGAGTGAACGCCGCGCCTGACAATCTTTCAAACCTAGAACAGCCTGAAAGCGGTACCGAAAATGACAAGGATGACACTAGAAGCAATACCAGCGGTGCGAGAGGAGGAGGAATCTGAGCAAAAGAGGAGAGTTAATAGTTGGGCAACGTGGAGAAGACAGGAGACGAAGACCTACAAGAACCGGTAGAACTATTGATGGCAACACAGGCTGCTGCATGGGCTGGAAGATCCTCATCACGTTCACTAGGACATTTCGTGTGGAGGCATTGACGCAGAACGGTTTAAAAGTCGGGACCCGCTGCGCAGATACAACCGAATATCTCAAAGTCTATCCTGAAGGAGCGAAATGAGACACGGAAGACGATGAGGACGGAGACGGTTTCTTTCTAGGATTGGAAGGGATTACAGCTGTTTGCATCATTGGATGTAGCGTAATCCCTGCACGTGACCATGCACGGGGTCAGCGTCTGGGCGGAGCGGCAGGGGTGACGACCAGAGCAGCAACAGCAATGAGTGCAGCAATCTTGAACATTTTAGGGGGATCAAGAGACGCCTAGTCTCTACTTCCCATCTGGTTGGACCCATCAAACCACATGCCACATCGGATCGACATGACCACAGACCCCAACAAGCTCTAAATATAGACCTATAAACGCCGTTTCTCCGGTCGGTTGGTTTATACTTTTGCTTATCTATTGCTTCAATTCATTACCCGTCCCTCGGCCATACAAATTTTCGCTTACCCTTGTAGACTATGGTCTTCTGCTCCTTACTCTAGCCTGCGATTTCCACCGTCTGAAATCTAGTTCTATCGGAGAATGAGCAAATCCGATGGCCGGCCGCGTGATGTGTGGAAGATGAGAAGAGTGACGATAACGTACAGACAGGGGACCACCAGAGATGGCAATGCATTCTGCATTTTGAAGGCTGATGGAAGCCCCAAGCTGACCATGGAAGTCCCGTATGATGGTTAGTAGCCCTATGCTGGTCAGGGCGGTTCTGTGTGATGAGTAGTAGCCCTAAGCTGGTCAGGGCAGTTTCATGCAATACATACATTAGTGGTGATTTGGAGTCGGCTGATGTGCAGACATACTGGCACAACAAAGATAATCAAGTCTCCCGTGTATGGGATGCGTCACCTTACAAGGCTTCGTGTGTTTCCCCTATGCGGCTGGATGCGGGTTGGCTCACCCCATAACGGCATAGGTAGATTGTGACGGCCGAGGGACTTGGGGCGTTATAGTCTAGTGGTCGACTGGGTTGGTACGAATCCAACCCGTTCCATTTTAGGTTCCCTAGCGATCGTTACATCCCGCTACTCAATCGACCGGAAACCGGCCAGGCACAACCAATGTTTTGATCCAAGACTCGTTACGAAATTTCATTAAAGCTTCATAAATTTCAACCCTTACCAATCAATCTTTGATACTACGTCGCTGCGTAAGACGATTTTCCTTGTGCTATCTTCAAGTATTCGATAGGGTTTCCCTCCGAATAGGCGAAAATGTCCACAATAACTTAATCCAGGACACAAATGTATCGAAGCACTAATTGACATGTTTTTGAAAAGTAAGGATGGCAAGTGGGAAAAACGCGTAGACTTGGCAAATGAACGCCGCGCCCGACAATCGTTCAAGCTTAGAACAGGCTGAAAACTGCACCAAATATAGCGAGCGTAACACCTGAAGCAATGCTAGCGGCGTGGGAAGAGGCTGAGTTAAGAAACGAGCGTTAATAGTCGGGTAATGTAAAGAAGATGAGAGACGACGTACAGGACCCGAGACTACCGACGATAGCGGCACAAGATGTAGTATGGTTTCGAAGAGCGGCATCAAGTTGGCTAGGGCAGGTCGCATTGAGGCATCGACTCAGGGGGGCGGCGAAGTTGGATGACCTGCAGATACACTCGAGCATTCCGGCGTCCAGACTGACGGGGCTAGGTGAGACACGGGAGACAACGAAGACAGAGATGGGCCACTTACTAGGATATCATCAAGGGGTTGCAGCTGGTACCTTGGTTCGCGGCGATGGCTCTGCAGGAGGACAAGCAGGGAGACGCTGTTTGGGTAAAAGCGACAGGGGCGACGACGAGAGCAGCAGCAGCTACGATGGTAGTGATCTTGAACATTTTGGGAGTATCGAGGCAGGCCTGATCTTCACTTTTCATCTCGTCGGACCCTTTCAACGACACGCCGCATAGACGCTGGCTCAGTCCCCTTCCGTCAGGCCCTAAAGATGAACTTGTAGACGCTACTTCTCTATTCAGTTTGTTTACTCTTTTGTTTATTGTTCGCTTCAACTCACTACTCGTCACTTGGCCACACAAAACTTCATTTACCCTCTTGGTCTCTAGCTGTCTGTTCTCGACCCTTGGTCACTATTTTCATCGTTCGAAATATAGTCCCATCCGAGACAAAGCAACGTTAATGGTCCTGTGATGTGTGGAAGACGATGAAATTAAGAAGATAACGTACAGAGCAGGAACCGTCAGAGATGGCAGCGCACTCTGCAATCTGGAGGCTAGTAACACCATCAAACTGGTCATGTAAATCCTGTGTAATGGGTGGAAGCACCAAGCTGGTCAGGGGCCGTTCCGTGTGATGGGCTGGGTAGAAGCATCCAAACTGGTCAGGGCAGTTCTGTGTAATGACTGTACCAGCGGTGGTTATACCAAGTTGGCAAACTTTCACTGAGACTCGTGATCGTTATTGCCTTCTTCGCCTATTGGACATGCAGTCATTCCTGGTATGAAGCGTCGTGGATCGCTGGGAAGCTGAACATAAGATAATGATGAACGCAAAACGTTTTACGTTGAGTTTGTAGGCTGCTCCTTGAGGACCTCAAGGAAGAAATCAAGTCGCCTTATATAGGGTTGCTTCTCGAATTCAATTCATAATGATAATATCGAGGATATATGACGGTACAAAGAGGTAGAATGTCCTATCTTGTTCATTCTGGCTTCGCGCTACTGATATGGAGTCTTCTAGGATTGCTTTAGGGGCTCTGCGTCAATCTCATCAGCTCCCAGCTGACGCCTCCATCGTTGGGGTCACCCTATAGCTAGATTGAGAGTATTGATTAGCAATCTCTCTGAACAAACTCAAAAGACTTATGGGAGAAGTGGACATAAGGTGTTCGCGCGCACGGCAATATGAATCGGGAAACGAGGGTATTCTCTCGACTCGAATTGTAGACAACTAAAGTGTATCGAAGAGCTTCGAAGGTATTACAGGAAAGACTAAGGAAAAGACGATGCGGTGGCGAAGACGCCATGGTCTAAGAATATACTTTGCCACTCTCCTCACCTCTCTCCCCGGTTCAACTCAAAAAACAAGACTATCGAATCCCATTTGACATTCTTTTTGAAACTAGTGATGACAAGTCGAAAAAAGCGTAGACTTGGCAAATGAGCGCCACGCCAGATCTCTCAAATTTAGAACAAGCTGAGGGCAGCACCGAAGATGGCGAGGGTGACACCAGAAGCAATGCCGGCGGTGTGGAAGCCAGCATTGGGGCGCGAGGTGGTAGAGGCTGAGGCTGAGGCTGACGAGCCGGAAGGAGCAGCAGTTGAGGATCCACTACGAGTGGTCGAACGAGTAGACGAGGCAGAGCCAGTGCCAGAGCCAGTGCTGGAAGCTCCACCTGAGACTGATGGGGGTGTTAGTTTTTGTGATGTTGACAGCACCGAAGAGGACGTACCAGACTCGGAACCAGTGATGGCAGCGCACTGTTCATTCTGGAGAGTGAGAGCAGCATCAGTCTGGTCGGGGCAGTCCGTAGCGATGCAAGTGCCAGCGGCGGTTTGGAAGTCGGTCGAAGTGCAGATACACTGGAGGTCGGTACTGACGACCCCATGGGGCTAGGTGAGATACGGAAGACGATGAGGGCGCAAACGGGCTACTTACATGCCAGTGCAGCCACCAGCTGCGAGGGAAGTGGTCGTGCAGTTCAGGATGCAAGGAGGAATGGAACCAGTGTCCTGGGCGAAGGCGACAGGAGCGACGACGAGGGCAGCAGCGATGAGGGTAGCGAGCTTGAACATGTTTTTTTTTTTTGGTGGAATGGAAGAGAGATTGTAGTCCCCCACTTTCCACCTGGTTCGATCTTTTATATGCGCCACATGCACATAGACGCGCGCGGCCAGTCAGTCCCTCTCAAAGGTCAAGGGGCCCCAAATAAAATCTAAGCGCCGATTCTCCGGTCAATTGGTCAAGAAGGGGGTCTTCCCAGGCATCTTGCATGTCGATCGCTTTGAGCATTTGAAATAGCAGAAGCCGTCAGATTTGAGTTTTCGCTTGATTCATGTGGTGTGGGCGCAAGATGAGGTTCCATTCTGCCAACGCGAGATAACCTTTTGTATTAAAAAAAATTCTTCTAGGATCATACGAATATACTAAGTTTATTTCCTATCACTCGGGCTTACTACCCATCCCTCGGCCATCATGGTCGGGGCCACACAGAGGTTATCAGCTCTGCATTTGCCCACTAGTTCCATAGTCTAAAATCTAGTGATTAACCAAATAGGCGGCCACACTCTCAAAGAAAGCTCTAGAGCCATGGGAAGGAGCGTAGGTTAGGACGTGGGAGGAGCCTGTCGAATGCCGAGGTGGGTCCGTCAAAGTGCTCCTACCTGCACCGAGATCTTGCTAACGTAGATCAGCAGATCGGTGCTGAAGGTTATGGGGCTAGAAAATTCCACCAGAGCACCTTGCTCTTTGACGATAGTGCAAGGAAGAGCGAGGACAGGACGGCATGGTGCACGCGGTGGCGACGATAATGTCCCTTCGCCTTCGTTTGCCATAAATTAGACACGCCAAACTCCCAGTTGACATTTTTTTTTTGCAATTATTAAAGGCGAGTAGTTGTGTTGAGAAACATCGCTGAGACTTGGCGAATATATAACCGCTGGGTCGGATCATTCAGACCTAGAACGAGTTCAAGGCAACACCGAAGAGGGCCAGCTTGACACCAGAAGCAAAACCAGCGGTGTGAAAACCGACATTGGAGCGGGAAGAGGTGGACGAGGGGTTAGCGACCGGGCTACCGGGACGAACGAGGACTATACTGCTATCGACCGTGTGGAAAAATATAGATTGTTACATATAGAACCAAGAATAGAATAAAGCCTAGTGTTCTGTTACAAACGTCCCGGAACCAAAAGGTCCTTCATTCGTTTGCGTCCATGCTGGAGCTGGCTGGGGGCCGCCAGACGTTGGGTTGGGATAATGACTCGGTCCGTAGCCCGAGCTTGCATAAGGGTCATAGTACTCTGTGGTGGGAACGGTGGAATAAGGAGTACCAGTAGACGCTGATATGGTGTGCACTGCTGCTGGCGCACCGTCCACACGGCGGTTGCGTCGCTTTCGAACGACAATGACAACGATAAGAATGATAATGAGGATACCACCGACCACACCTCCCACTATGCCTCCTATAATGGCAGCAATGTTTGGCTTGGATCCTTGATCGGTTCCGAATGCGTGTGGACCGAGATATCTGCAATAGTTTCAGTGACGAGAACGTATAAGGTTTTTGCATGGAGCGTACATAAATCCTCCAAATTCGACAGCGGTTCCTCCACCAGCGTTGGCGGCCTTGGATCCCTTGACAATAATCGAAATAGTATGGCTGCCATCCCCTAGAGGTCTACTGACAAATGTTGGTGCAAGAATACATTCATTGCCTCCCACATTTGGATCCTTGTATCCATTCAAATTCGCAACTGGGATACCATCCACGTTTACGCTGTAATTTCCGCTCTTAGAGCCGTTACAGATAAGAGCGGCGACTTGCTTGCCTAAACCTGAGGTTAGAAAGCCTTCAACGGGAGCGCACATATATGTACCTTCAAAAGGAAAGGCGATAGTTGCCCCGGTGACAGTGGCGACTCGTGTGCCATTGTGGCAGTTGCCAATGCTGCTCTCTGAGGTTGTGACTGCCCAAGCATCTTCTGGAGAGTATGCTATTCTAGGGTCCCAGGGAGAGACACTGGCGACGACGTCAACGACGTCAGATCCGTTATTGACCCCACCGGTTGTCGTAGACGTAGGACCCCTGGTCGAGTCAGGCGATTCGGATGTCGAGGGATCTTGACCGACCAAGCTGGCGGGAGTGGGCGGAAGTACAGCAGTGCTAGCAGCAGGAGTAGTTGGAGGGCTATCAGTGCCAACATTTGTAGTGGTTGGCGGGTCAACAGTGGGAGTAGGAGTGGTACGCGATTCGGGTGTCGAGGGTTCCTGACTGACCGGGTTGGCGGGAGTGGTCGAAGATGCTTCAGTGTTAGGAGCTGAAATGGCTGGAGGGTCACTAATGCTAAGAGCAGGCGTGGCTGGAGGGTTAGTAGTGACGGCATCGGGAGTGGTTGACGCGCCTCCAGCAGGAGCTGATAGAAAGGATGAGGATTAGATGGTTGTGTAAAATCGAGAACATGATAAACGATGACGTACCAGACTGGGAACCACTGGTGAGGGCAATGCACTGCTCAGCCCGGAGGGTAATGGCAGCTTCAGCCTGATCGGGGCAGTTCGTAGCAATACATTCACCGGCAGCGGTTTGGAAGTCTGCAGAGGAGCAGATGCACTCGATGTCGGTACTGAAATCGGCTAGATAAGACGGATGACGATGAGACGATGATGGACTACTTGCAGGGAATTGCAGCCACCAGCTGAGAGAGAGGTGATGATGCATTGGGGGATGCAGGGATCGGTGAGGGCGGCGCACTGTTCACTCTGAAGGGTAATAGCGGCCTCAGCCTGGTCAGGGCAGTTCGTAGCAATGCATGCACCGGCAGCGGTTTGGAAATCGGCGGAGGAGCAGATGCATGCGAGGTCGGTACTGACATTGGCTAGGTAAGACAGAGAACGACGAGATGATGATGACGAGGGTTACGTACACACCAGTGCAACCACCAGCTTCGAGGGAGGTGGTCGTGCAGTCTAGGACGCAAGGAGGAATGGAACCCGTAGTTGAAGGTACATCAGTGCTCGTCGCAGGATTGGCTGGAGGATCACTGGTGCCAGCGATAGGGGTATTCGTGGAGGGCTGAAGTTGTGTCAAGGGTGTTGTAAGGCCTGCGGGCGTGTTGACACCCGCGACGCCGCAGAAGGAGGTGGTGAACTGGATTGCAGCCAAGACATCGTCGTGAATTGGACATTGCTAGACAACCCAATGAGCAGGAGATCTTATTAAGTACGGAAGGTGCGCGTACCGTGGCAAAGCAGTCGATCACGCCTTGGACGTAGTCTGTCGACTGACAGAGGCAGGTTGTGCTCAAGTCTATGCATCCGTCCAAGGTGACATTGCTTGTGTCAGTGTTGAGGCAAACAACAGCGCAAGTTGGAGGTTGCAAGTCTTGTCTGCGCCAGAGTAAGAGCGCAGAGGTGGACGTAGCAGTGGCGAGTAGGATGCACGAAACGATGAGCGAAGTACCGCGCATAATGATGATACTAAGGTCGTATAGTCTGAATATCACAGTAGTTTGATTTATTTATAAATCCCCAAGAGGGCTATACTTCTCGGCCACCCGATGGTGGCGAGCTGGCACTTTCGACCAGCCTATTGAAACCTTAACCTATAGGGCAAAGGCTATCTGATCATACATTGGAAACCAACCCTTTAAGTTTGATTAGAATTATTCACAGAAGGAGTTGGCAGTCTGCGAAGGAAACGGCTTTCCGTAGACGAATTGGCGTTTTTCCGGCGCTTGTAATAATGATTCAAAGTCAAATGGAATGAAATGAAAGAAAATTGTGCACAGTAGGAAGAACATTGAAGTAGGGTTTCTTCGCGGTGGGGACTCGTTAATCGCTCCAGTGTGGCGGTCCGCGTCCTGGGGCTGGAGTCAAGGCAACCGACAGAAATACTATTCCTTGAAAACCATATATGTTTATCGATATTTGATTCATTCTGGGTCACTCGGTTTAGCCATCCTTTCCAGAAATCTTATCAGCGGCAGCCAAATTAGCGTAGATCGGCAACAACTGACATATATATAGGGCTGAGGCATAACACCATTTGATAGCCCTCGAGTCTACAGGTTTCTTTATCCTCTCGGCAATGTTATTCTTGAATCACGACAATGTGAAGTTTCCTTAATAGATGGGAGACTTAAGCATAGGAAACTGCAAATGGTGTCCATTTTCTTGATAATCCATTCGGGTTGTATGTTCTTTTCTTTGGCGGCTCCTTCAGGATCTCAGGGAGCTAGGTCTCTTGTATTAATAACTAATAATCTCTCTGAGTGAGCTCACAACTCGTACGCGTTGAGCAGAAGTAGAAATGGAAATGGAACGCTCGCACGCACAGCGAGATATTAGAAGTGTGAAGCTATTTTCCTGACTTGAACCATGGCTTGTAACAGTGCATAGGGAAAATTTGAGGGTATTACAGGCAATATCAAGGACAAGATGATGCGATGGCGATGATGCTACGGTCCAAGAATGGAAACCAGCCACCTTCTGGACTCTCTCGCGCCAACTCGCTCGGGCCCTCTGAGCACCGAGTCTTGATGCCTCGCCTATGAAGCATAACAAAAGGAGAAATACGAGAGAAATGGGTGTCTGTTTCCGCTCGAAATATTCATGGGTAAGACAGGATATGAACAAGGTCCGTGTGCACAAGCAACCACCTACAGAAGACCGCGTAAAGAAACATAGATCGTGACGTATGAAACAAAAAGTAGGATAATACCTAGTGTCCTGTTACAAAAGTTCCGGAACCAAAAGGTCCTTCATTTGTTTGCCTCCATACTGGGGCTGGTTGGGTGCTGCCAGACATTGCGTTGGGATAAGGGCTTGGTCCATAGCCTGAGAGTGTATAAGGATCATGGTATCCTGTGACAGGAACACCAGAATAAGGAGTAGCTTCTGATGCTGGTATGTTATACACTGCTGGGGCGTCATCCAAAATGCGGTTGCGTCGCTTTTGAATGACAATGACAATGATAAGAGTGATAATGAGGATACCACCGACCACACCTCCTACTGTGCCCCCTACAATGGCAGTAATGTTTGGCTTGGATCCTTGGTCGGTTCCGAATGCGTGGGGACCGAGATATCTATACTAGTTTCAGTGACGAGAACGCATAAAAATTTACATGGAACGTACATAAATCCTCCAAATTCGACAGCAGTTCCTCCACCAGCGTTGGCGACGTTGGATCCCTTGACAATAATAGAAATAGTATGGCTTCCATCTTCCAGAGATCCACTGTCAAAGGTTGATGCAAGAATACATTCGTCGCCTCCAACATTTGGATCCTTGTATCCATTGAGATCTGCAGCTGGAGCACCATCCATTTGCACACTGTAATCTCCACCCTTGGAACCGTTGCAGATCAGAGTGGTAATTCGCTTGCCTGGGCCCGAGGTTAGAAATATGCTCTCAACAGTAGCGCGCACGTATGCGTACCTTCAAATGGAAAGGTGATGGTTGCGCCGGCGATAGTGGCGACCCGTGTACCATTATGGCGGTTGCCAATGCTGCTCTCGGAGGTTGTGGCCTGCCAAGCACCTTCTGGAGAGTATGATATTCTAGAGTCCCAAGGGTAGACACCAGCCACAACGTCACCGGTGCCAGCTGCGTTATAGATCCCATTGGCTGTAGACGTAGAGGTCTCGGTCGAGCCAGGCGATTCGGGTGTCGAGGGTTCTTGACTGACCGGGTTGGCGGGAGTGGTCAAAGGTGCATCAGTGCTAGAAACAGGAATGACTGGAGGGATACTGGTGCCAGGGGCAGGCGTGATTGGAGAGTTAGTGGCGACGGGATTGGGAGTGGCCGACGCGCCACTAGTGGGAGCGGTGGTGGAGGCTCCACCGGGAGCTGATGGACAAGATGAGCACTAGGTGGCTGTGTAAAGTTGAAAACATGAGGGGTGAAGCCGTACTAGACTGGGAGCCACTGAGGGTAGAGCATTGTGTAGTCTGGAGGGCGATGGCGGCCTCGGCCTGATCGGGGCAGTTCGTAGCAATGCATGCGCCAGCGGCGGTTTGAAATTCGGTAGAGGAGCAGATGCACTCGAGGTCGGTACTGTCAACGACGACGAGGGGAGGGGGAGGGAAGACTAAGTAAAGACAAGGAGAATGACGAGGACGGTATCAGACTACTTACAGGGCAGTGCAACCACCAGATGAGAGAGAGGTGGTCATGCAGCTGAGGATGCAGGAACTCTGGGCGAAGGCGGTTGGGGCGGCGACGAGAGCAATAGCGACGATGGTAGTAATCCTGATCATGTTGTGGTAGAATTCCAAGAGCTCGTAGTCTCCACGCCTCCACCTCGTTCAACCTTTATAACTGTTGCATGCCAGATAGACGCGGGGGGAGCCCATCCCATTCAGTCCCTTTTCTCTTGGCGGCTCGTTCAGGATCTTAAGGAAGACAACCCAGTTTCTTGTATTATTGATTGAGCAATTTCTTTCAGTGAATTTATAGGCCTTTGGTTTAAGAGGGTTGGATATAGAGCGTTCGCGCCCACGCTGAAATATTGGAGGGGCGAGGCTATTTTCCTGACTTGGGATTTAGCTAGTTGAAAGTATATAGCAGATATTTGAGGATATTACAGGAATATCAAGGACAAAACAATGCAGTGACAGCGATGCCACCGTCCAAGAC
>KN824284.1:508407-543168 GCA_000827415.1 Serendipita vermifera MAFF 305830 | reverse complement strand
CCAGTAGCAGAGCCGGTGGCAGAGGCGGAGCCAGAGCCTGAAGGGGGTTTGTTAGTAGTTGTTTGATGTTGACAACACGACAAGCAAACGTACCAGAGGCGGATCCACTGGTGAGGGCAGCGCACTGCTGAGTCTGGAGGGTGATGGCAGCCTCAGCCTGGTCGGGGCAGTCCGTAGCGATGCAAGTGCCAGCGGCGGTTTGGAACTCGGCGGAGGAGCAGATGCATGCGAGGTCGGTACTGCAAACGACGCGTAAGACACGGAGCTCGACGACGGAGACGACGAAAGGAGACTACTTACATGCCAGTGCAGCCACCAGCTGCGAGGGAAGTGGTTGTGCAGTTCAGGATGCAAGGAGGAATGGAACCAGTGTCCTGGGCGAAGGCGACAGGAGCAACGACGACGGCGGCGGCGACGAGGGTAGCGAGCTTGAACATGATGAACGTTTTTTTTTTTGGTTGTTGGGGGTCTTGGGTGGTGTCGTGGTGTTCTCCTTTTTCGTTGTTGTTGTTCGTTTTTTTCTCCCGCCTCCTCCCTAGTCGCGGGGGGTGGTCATGCTTGTTGTCGTCTTCTTTCCTTCATGAGTCATTCTTCGATTCTTGTCGGCTGATCCCCGCGTTGTTTTCTTCCCCCCCAACACAAACGAATTCAAATCAAATGCGGGCCCCAAAAACCTTCTAGACCGTCGTAATTCGATTCCCCGGTCAATCTGTCAGACGGAGGTCTCCGTTTATCAAATCCTTCGACCGCCAGGACGGAGACAACATTGTAAAACAAATAAAAATCTATTTTAGAACCTCTAATATCATTAGACCCTTACGTAGTCTCAGCTATGCTGGTATTTTGCGAGCGCTGAAAGCCGGGCCATCAAAATTTTTGGTTCACCTGCCCCCTATCAACAGGTACCCGAATCATGGGGTAGAAGTTTGTGAAATCATCTGTATAGACGGACTTTGTTCTTATTCACTTCAACTCGCAAGTTTTCCCTCGAGCATTACAGCCGGAGCCCCGCAAAGCTTCACTTACCCACTCCTTCCCGAACCGGCCCATCGGCCACTATTTACCGCCGTCGAAAACCTAGTTCTGCATACATGTACTTCGGGAGAAGATCGTTGGGTTATTGAAAGGACCGTGGGTTATGACGAGGAGGATCCCGCGGTGGCTCGTCGACCTCCTTGCGCTGCACCGGCAAATGAGATTCCCTATCAGAGCACCATTTGATAATAGACCCCCGTTTATGTCATCGAAGGGTTTCGTTACTATCTTGGCAATGTTATTCTTGAACCACGACAACCTCGTTTATAGACAGGAAACTTGAGCATAGGACAACGACCACGCGTTTTTCCTGGTAACCCATTCGGTCCGTACGTTGCTTTCTTGGCTGGCTTTCCACACTTGATCTGGGAAAGTGGATATAAGGCTGCGTACGTTTGCGTCCGCGGCGATGGCAGAATGAGGCAATCTCCTTCACTTGAACTGTGGGCTCATATACAGTGTATAGAGCGAGTATTACAGGGAAGAGCAAGGACAAGATAGCTAACCACTTAACCCTAGCTCCGTCCCACATCCCAAACTGAAATTAAAGTCGAGAACCCCCCATTGACACCCTGAAGAAGTGGAGCCTTAGCATGCAGCTTGTCGGAGTAGTTTTGTTCACGAGCGACAGTTTGGAACTCATCTGAGCACGAGCAGCTGATGAAGGTACAACCACGACAAGGACGAGAACGGTCTGTCCGCAGGTGCAAGCATGAGATTCGCTAGAAGTGCTATAGTGCCGTTGAGGATGCGGGAGCCGGGGCCGGGGGCGCCCTATGCAAAAGCGAAAGGGGCGACGATGGTATCATTTATTGAAAGTAAGAGAGCGTTAATGTCCACACTTTCTACTATCTAATCACCTTTTATAAGATATATACGCGGCTGTTAGTCTATTCAGTACTGTACTGCCCAACCGAATTCAATCCAAAATCCAATAAGACGACGGGTCGATTCTTTGTTCAATCTGTCAAGAGGCAGTCTCCCTTGTATTTCAGTTTACCAAATCCGTCAAACCGCCTAGACGGAGACACCAGACAAAATTCGTTGAAAATTAATTTAAATTCTCTAAAATCATTCGGATAGACGGAGTTTGATATTTGGATGCTTATCGCTCAGACTCGCCAGTCATTCTTCGGCCATCATAATCGGAGCCACGCAGAGCTTGACTTACGTCTTGCTTGGTCTCCTTCCCTTCCTCTTCCCGACCCCTCGGCCACCATTTTTACTGTCGTCTGAACCCTATTTTTCTGCCAAATGGGCGCATGTACTTCCAAAGATGATTCAGAACGTGAACGCTCAGCCCGCATCGACCGAACCATCGAGGAAGATGCAAAGCGCTTCAAGAAAGAGTGCAAGATTCTCTTGCTAGGTGAGTTTCAGGACGTATATCAAACTCGATAACGTGCTAAAATATGTCTTTCAAGGCTCTGGCGAGTCTGGTAAATCCACCATTGTCAAGCAAATGAAGATCATCCACCAAAACGGCTACTCGCACGCTGAACTCCTCATGTTCCGTCCGACAATCTACCGCAACCTGCTCGAATCTGCAGAAGCAGTCGTACTCGCCATGCGCAAACTCGACATTCAACCCGCCCTCGACGCCAATCGCTCTCCTGACCCAAAAACACCCGACATTCTCTCCCGTATCGAAGTCTGGTGTAATCGAATGCGTGCTGAAGGATGGTGGGGCGGCGAACGTGGCGCCAGAGGCGCTCTCATGTGGCAGGACGGCGAACTCGAGGGCGATGCCCTCAAAGCGGCGGGCCTCTCCTCCACGAACGGCAGTGTCGGTCAAACCGCTGCTGCCACTCCCAGTGGTAATGGCCCCAAAGGGTCCGCAGAGGTCACACTTGGCAACTTCTTCCAAGCACCCCTCCCCAACAATGGCGACATTGACGGTCCAATCAACGTCGCGCCCCGTAAACAGCAGACTGTGTCTTCTAGCGGGGCTTACAGCTATGATCCCAGGGACCCCGACGCTGGCTTACCCCTCGAGATTGCCCAGGCCATTCACGACCTCTTCCAGGACCCCATGTTCAAGTACCTCGTCGACGAACGGTCCGGCGAGTTTTACATGATGGATTCCGGCGTATAGTGCGTGGGCTTACTATCTTCGGCTTCTCGTAACTCACCATCCGCCCCTTTTTTCCCTTCCCGCAGCTTTATGGAACATGCTCTCAGGATCGGTTCGGGTGCGGATTACGTCCCCACTACCACAGACGTCCTTCGTGCACGCGCAAAGTCGGTGGGAATCGCCGAGACGAGGTGCGTTCCTCTTCAATAACCTCCACCGCCTAATCCCACGTGCGCAATTACTGATAACGGGGCTGATCGCTTCTTCCGCCTAGGTTCGACATGGGTCCTCTCTCGATACACATGTTTGATGTTGGTGGTCAGCGCTCCGAGCGGAAAAAGTGGATCCACTGCTTTGAGGCCGTCACGTCTATCATCTTTTGCGTCGCCCTCAGCGAATATGATCAGGGCCTGTTAGAAGCCAAGAACACAGTGCGTTTCAGTTGAAAAACAGGGTGTCTGTTCTTGCTGACAGTCTGCTCGTAGAACCGCCTCACCGAGTCGTTGGTCCTCTTCAACAGTATCGTCCATTCTCAATGGTTCGTCCGCACCTCTATCGTCCTCTTCCTCAACAAGATGGACGTCTTCAAGAAGAAGATTCCAAAGGTGGCGTTTTCAAATTGAGTGGTGCTGGGCGCGCCCACTGACAGCCTGCCAGATTCCTCTCTCCGACCACTTTAGCGAGTATGCGGGTGGCCCTGATGTGCAAAAGGCTGCCAAGTTTATTCTGTGGAAGTTTACGCAAGAGAATAAAGGCAAACTAAGCATCTACCCGCAGTACGTTGGCGTCTCTTGTAAACTCCCAGTCACTGACCAACATTCCATAGTCTTACCCAGGCTACAAATACGAACAAGATCAAGCTCGTCTTTGCCGCCGTCAAGGAGACGATCCTCTCCAACTCGCTCAAGGAATCTGGCATTCTCTAGACGCCTCCATCCTATGAAACAAAAGAAAACGATACTCATTCCCGACGAATCTATCACCCTAGTGCTTGTCTTTCAGTGCTCCGTTATTTCTGGATTATTATAATTCTTATCGTCTTATCCAGTTTTCCGCCCCGTTCCGAAAGTCTTCGCCTTCTCTTCTTCGCCTTCGCCTTCCCCCGAGAGTCTACTTGGACTCTCCTCTTCACCTCTCTTCTCCTCAAACCCCGACGAAGATTCCTCTCATAGACCGCAGAGCGATCACAACCCCCCTCAATCCTCACGACTCTGAAGACAGAGACGTTTCTTCACGCGTTTTTACCCTTTTTACTCTTTCTTTTTCTCCATCTCTCACACACACTATTGCTCCTCCCATTCTCCACTGTGCCTCGTAGGTCTCGTTTTTCTGGTGTACCTACCTCGCGTTGCTTTTGGTTGGTCCTGCTCTTTCTGGCTCGCTGTATCTTTCTCCCAGGTAAGCCTATCCAGTTCTCTCTCTCGGCCGAATTGTACTGACAAAGGACGGTTGGGCAGATTACCGAACGAACGTGATTTATATTGTACAAGTATGCCCTAGTCGCGAGGCAGCAGGGCAGATTCAGGCATTAACATGGCTGCTCTATTACTACCCCTCGCAATCTATCTCCTACTTACCTCATTCCCCCCATTCATCTCTCTTCCCCCGGTGTCGATACTTATACTCTTTTCCCGTATATATATCTCCACCCTCGATTCGCAAAGAAAGAAACAACAAACATGAATTTGCAAAATTGAGAGCGGTTAGAGAGCGATAACCGAATGGAGACCAGCGCCGATCACGATAATTAACCACGTTTTCTGGAAATTTTTGGGGTGAATTCCGAGAGGGCAAAGCGCATTGAGTGGTCCCATCGCCTGACCCGTCGGCGAAGTACCAATCCGGTACGTCCACGCAAACGAGCGCCAGTTTATGGACCAGCAATCAGTTTCACAAGGAATTTTCCTCAATTTAAAAAAAGCAGCAAATTTTTAAAAGCTGAATTTTAAATCTGAGAGATTTACGTTCAGATCGTGTAGAACGACGGAGCCTGATGGGACCATTGTCTCGCGTGAAAATACATCGGATTGGGTTCAAAGAGGAGCAAAAGAACATAAGAATAAATTTAGGGATTTATTAGTATTTTTCTGACAAGATTAGAAGCGAGGCCATGGCGTGGCCGTGGGCAACGGTGTTGGAAGAGGCTCGATCATCGATAGAGGAGGTGCAAGCCTTGGACCCCGGCCATTAATGTCTGGACAGCCGCTACCGCTCAACAACAACGGGGGAGGGCCTCTCTCTCATCATCATCATCACATACTGTATCAACAACAAAATCAGCTCGACATCGCTCAGCACAGCGAGCCCACGTCTGAGCTGGATGCAGACGCCGAGGCTGACGAGGACATGGCCTTTGCTGGCACGCCTTCGCCTTACCCTCCACCTTCCAACGCCAGTATCAACGCCTTGGCTGCTAGTCAAACACCCCTCCGTAACGGTGGCGGCGATAAGATTGACCTCCAGGCCGTAGATCCCGTCTTGTACGGTCTACGTCGCTCTGTACGTCCCCCGTTTTGTGCCTCGTTTCACGCTTTGGTTGACATGAAAAATTTTTAACTTGTTGTGGTCCTGTCCAAAGAGTCGAAGCCGCGAGATTGTGAGTGCCACCCTCTTGTGTCCAGTTGGGCGTAGGCGGCTGACAATGAACACTTTTAGGGCTCTCCAATGGATGAAAGCTCTGAAGAGGCTGATGCAGAAGACGATGATGGTGACTATCATCAAGACAGGCCAGCCAAGCGTAAACGAGGCAATAATGGCCGACGCAAAGGTACGTCGTTCTCAATTAAAAAAGTAGACTATAATTAATATCGGGTTTTTACAGAAGCGACACCCCTCAGCGACTCCGATTCAGCGTCAGACTTTGGGAGTGAGACTCCAGCAAAGAAAAAGAAAAAGAGGCACCACGACGGCAGTGGCGTTGAAGATTTCCGCTTCAGCACACGAGGTGTCAAGTTACCCAACTATTACGAAAATGACGAAGATGCATCGATGGACGACGAGAGCGACGAGGGCGCAGAGGACATGGGCATCAGCGCACCTGCGGAACAGGTGCACGAGATTGAAATGGTGCTGGATCACCATCGTGACGACGAGAAGAAACACGAGGCAGAGGATAATTTCCAAACGAACATGGTGAGGCCCGCCCGCTTGTCCGTCCAGTCGCCCCGTTAACTAACCCCGTTTGACCTCAGCGCTTCCATATCAAGTGGAAATCGTATTCTCACCTCCATAATACCGACGAACTGTACGAGTTTTTGAAGCAATACAAGGGTATCAAGCGCGTCGACAATTATATCAAGAACCAGCAAATGATCCTGCGCGAAGTCAATATGGGCGATCCAGAAGAAGAAGAAAGCTACAAGATTCAACGCGAGAGGCAAAAAGAGGCGCTAGAAAAGCTCAAAGTCGTCGAGCGCGTCATTTCCCAACGAACCACAACGGACATGCTAGACAATACGAAGAGCTACCCGGAGTACTTTTGCAAGTGGCACAATCAGGGCTACGATGCCTCAACGTGGGAAAGTAAGTCTTTTTTTAGCTCCTTCCATTCACATGAAACTCATCCACTGGTAGAATACGATGACATTAAGGTTATTGCCCGCGAGCAAATCGAAGACTTCCGCAAGCGAGAGACCAGCGAGCTTTATCCTTACCGCTCACGAAGTTACCCTGTCCATGGCCGACCCCGCTGGACCAAGATCACGGCGGATCCTCCCTACATTTCCAAGACGGGTGGCGAGCTCAAGGATTTCCAGCTTACCGGGTTGAACTGGTTGACCTTTCTCTGGCACAATGGAGACAATGGTGTGCTAGCAGACGAAATGGGTCTCGGCAAGACCGTCCAAACCGTCGCCTTTCTCAGTTATCTCTTCCACTCTCAGGAACAATACGGTCCCTTTATGGTCGTGGTTCCGCTCAGTACCATTACCGCCTGGCAAGCTCAGTTTGCATACTGGGCACCCGACCTCAACGTTGTGTGCTACATGGGGAGTGCCGCTGCCCGCGATGTCATCCGTGAATACGAGTTTGGACCTGGATCGCCGAAGAAGATCAAGGCAAACGTCGTGCTCACGACGTACGAGATGGTGCTGAAGGATTGTGTCGAGATGCAAGCAATCAAGTGGCAATGCATCGCCGTCGATGAAGCGCATCGGTTGAAAAACTCTGAGAGTCAGCTTTATCAGGCACTTTCTGGGTGCGCGGCTGCTAGCAAACTTCTCATCACCGGTACTCCTTTGCAGAACAACGTTCGAGGTATGTCTTCTACTCCTCCATATAGACAACATCTAACAAGTGTACAGAATTGCTGGCGTTGATGCACTTCCTCATGCCCGACAAGTTTTCGTTGGCGTCCAATTTTGACCTCAACGATCCTGATCAGGAAGTCAAGATCAAGGAATTGCACAAGGACTTGGAAAAGTACATGCTCAGGAGAATGAAGGCAGAGGTCATCAAGAGCTTGCCCACCAAGACGGAGCGTATTTTGAGAGTCGAACTTTCTGCCACGCAGGCAAACCTCTATAAGAATATCCTCACTCGGGTACATTCATCGCGACTTTTCAGCCGCAGAAATTGACTGTTCACAGAACTTTGCCGCCCTTGCCAAAGGAGGAACCACTAACATCTCTCTCTTGAACATTGGTAGGTAAACAATATTCTATTGTTTACATTACTGACTATGCCTTCTAGCTATGGAATGCAAAAAGGCCGCTAACCATCCATTCCTTTTCGAGGGTGTCGAACAGGTTGTCGATAACAAGGAGGAGCAATTCAAGAACCTTCTGATGAGCAGTGGAAAACTCGTCTTGCTCGACAAGCTGCTCGCTAGGCTGAAAGCTGACGGACATCGAGTTCTCATTTTCAGCCAAATGGTCCGAATGCTCAACATCTTGTCCGACTATCTCACCATGCGCGGATATCTCTTCCAACGGCTCGACGGGAACGTGTCATCAGATATGCGCAAAAAGGCCATTGAGCACTTTAATTCGCCTGGTAGTCCCGACTTTGCCTTTTTGTTGAGTACAAGGGCTGGTGGTTTGGGTATCAATCTGGAAACAGCCGACACCGTCGTTATCTATGATGTGAGTCTTTCTCATTCTGCGCAGACGTCCATTTGACCAAGTTCTATAGAGCGATTGGAATCCACAAAACGATCTTCAAGCTATGGCCCGTGCACATCGTATTGGACAAAAGGCGCATGTCAATGTCTACCGCCTCGTTTCGAAGGACACCATGGAGGAAGACATCTTGGAGAGGGCTAAGAAGAAGATGGTTTTGGAGTATGCCAGTACGTGACCCTTGATGCGCTCCCTAATGTTGTTTAATGGTGCCCTCAGTCATCAATCAAATGGATACCTCGCATACTCATCTTGGAGGCGATAAACCTCGCAAACAAGAAAAACCATCGAATCAGGAGCTGAGTGCCATCCTGAAATATGGTGCACAAAACATGTAGGCTTTCTGTCACAGTGATCGTGTCATTTTATCTTACTCTCTCAGGTTCAAGCAGGACGATCGGGAGCTGAACAAGAGGCTTGATGAGCTCGACTTGGATGATATCCTCAACAGAGCTGAAAAGCACGACACGGTCGCGACGGATCCAGCCGGTTCCTCCTTGGGTGGTGAAAGCTTCCTGCAGCAATTTGCCGAAGTTACTGATGTCAAGAACGACATCAACTGGGATGAAATCATTCCGCTGGAAGAGCGTGATCGTGTCGCTGCTGAGGATGAGCAGAAGAACGCGGATGTATTCCTACTTCAGCAAGCCCAGGGCCGTAAACGTGCCGCAGCGGCCGTATCGTATGAAGGCATGGATATGCTGGATCCTTCCGTCGCCACTGCCGGGGATAAGAAGAAGCCTCCAAAGCCCGCGCCCGTACAGGCCCGTAAATCCGCCAATGCAAAGTCTATGGAGCTCAAGGACAGGGATATTCGAGTCCTTGCGCGATCTTTGCAACGTTGGGGTGATGTCCGTCGGCGTTATGAAGTCATTGTGCGTATTGGTATTCCTCTCGGTGTTTAGCTGTCTGACTTTGGCATAGGTTCGTGATGCACGGCTCGAAAACAAAAACCAAGGAGTTATCTATGATACTGCCGACGGTCTTGTGGAGGAATGCGAGGCGGCTGTCAAAGTCCACAAGGCGGAAATTCGAGATCGTGTAGCGAGGGGTCAGACACTCACTCCAGCGCAAAAAAGCAAAGCCGTGCTGGTCACATTCCGTGGCGTTTCAGGCCTCAATGCTGAGACTATTGTTTCACGATTCCACGAACTTCGTGTGCTGTGCGACCATTTGGAAGGGCTCGAGGACAAGTATACGTGGACTTTGCCGGTGGAGAATGTCCGACCAACGCTCAACTGGACCAGTCGTTGGGGTGCTCATGAAGACGCAATGTTGCTTGTCGGAGCCTATATCCATGGGTTTGGCAACTGGGAGCTCATGGTCAATGATGCAAAACTTGGTCTCGCGGACAAGGTGTTTTTGGAAGAAGGCAAAAAGGCGGAAGATAACGGTAGCAAACCGATTCCCAACGCGATCCACTTGGTCCGAAGAGGTGACTACTTGCTGGGACTGCTCCGGGAGCAACAAGAAAAGATTCGCGAGTATGAACAATCACTTCGACGACAAACTCAGAAGGGGTCTTCGCATACGCCCGTCCCGAGCTCGTATCCAAGTGGCTCTACCAAGCGTGGTCGGGATGAGACGGACGATGGGGGAAATTCGGCTGCCAAGGGGAAGAAGAAGCGTCCTGTCACCCCGACCTTTACTGATTCGGAAGACGACTATCCAGAGTCGATGGATGAAGCCACTGTTAAAGAAGAACTCCGTCCAGTCAAAACCTATCTCAAGCTCATCAAAGATACCAAACAGCAATCACGTGATGAGAAAGTTCAAGTACTCAAGTCGTCCCTCAAGGCTATTGGTGAAAGGATTGACGAGGTGGTCAAGACCAGGGGTGCGCGTGGCGAGAATGAGGATCGCTGGCGAAAGCATTTGTGGTGGTGCGTTATATTCTAAGGGAAAAATCACGCCATGTCCCTAACACATTTCACAGCTTTGTAACACTATTCTGGCCGCTCAAGGTACAGCATACCAAGTTGCAGGCGATCCATGCCAAACTTGTCAAGTCTGTCGGGACAAATGGGACACCTGCGCCGTCAACGTCACCTTCTGCTGTCCGTCGCTGAGCTTTGTCTTTTTTGTGTGTCTTGTTCAGGTGTTTCCCTCTTTTTTTGCTGTCCTTGTTGCTATAACTCTATTGTCGCCGCTTCGTTAATCGGGGCGTATTTGTATAAACGTCGGGCTGCGCGCCATCCACGTTGATTTATTATGTTGCTTCTTGTACAACCCCTTGAATTTGAGGCTGTTTGGCAGCTGCTTGGAGATGCGTGCATACCATGAGGCAGCGGTGCTTTTTAAACCTCACCCGCTCCAATGATTGAAGACGAGGGTCTGGTACTACCCAACTTTTCTTTAGACATGGACCTTTCCCCATCTTCAATACTTTTGATTCCTGTCGTAGCAAGGCTCGGCTTGTCGGTCTTGCGCTTCAGCACCAATATCCTCTTCGTCGAACCCAGCAACGCATTTCTATTCTGCATGGGTCTCGGAATTTTAACATACAAGACTATCGTCAATTCTTCCCTTATATCGGGCATCGCTGTTGGCATCAGTTCGCGAGCGGTGATAACCTACATTCTGCAAGGTCGTCGATGGACCGTTATATGTGGATTCTTACTGGGCATTTTCGCTTCCGATGTGGTCACGCTCTTTTGGAACTATGTAAATCAACATGCAGAGGCCACGGAGAGCGAAGGACGCAGGAGAAGAAAGAAATCTTCAAGGTCCAGACGGTTGAGTGACCCTCGCCCGCCAAGCCCTACTTGGGCGAGCCTCCCGGGTCCCAATGGCGAACTTGCTATCGATGGTGCTTCCGACAAGGACACCGTATCGCTGAAACGGCGCATTGCTGAAGCTGAGGCAACTGTCAGACGAGTGCAGGAGGAAAGACAGTGGGCGCTGTAGGCATAAACAATTGCTTTGGATTTTTGGTGCTGACACGTATATCTAGATCACAAGGCAACGATCCCCGTGCCGCGCAGCTCCAACGGCAGAGCCAGAGAAATCAAGCTCTTGTGCGCAATTACACCAAGGAGCTAGAAGAAAGACGTGCAGACCTACAAAGTGAGCATTATTACAGAATTCTTGTGCTCTCATTGACAATAATTGGCTATAGGTGCCTCAATTACTTCCAAACACACTCGGGACCTTTCAGAGTCTGTTCTAAGCAATACGGAGAGGTCCACAACAGGGAGGCGTGTTGTGGTTGCCGATATGCACGATAGTGTAATTTCGGATCCCCAGTACAGCGACCCCGAGCACGTTAGGATGCACACAAGGGAACATCTCACTCAACGGTTCACCCTTGAAGACGGCTCTCAGGTGCAGGCAAGTGTATTCATCCGTCCCAATAAACTGAGTGCTAACATCAGTATAGCTTACTCAATTACACCTTGGCCGAACAAAGGAAAAGGAACCAGAACGCTTGCGTGGTCGCAGCGTTCCCGTGACTATCATCGAGAGTCCAATTCATGAAAACACTTTCTGATGCGTTGGAAGCTATCAATCCGAACGTATCGATATTGTTTTGTATCCTTTATCTATGCTTATATCACGATACCTTAGTCACTGTATATCTCATCTCTTCCATTCATTCCTTCTCGCTCGTGCTCGCTCATAAGCGTCTTGATTTCCTTGTCTAAACAGTGTTTGACACAAGCCTCTATTGAAGTAAAATTGCATATCTAAGTGAATGACGTTCCAAGAGAGTACAATGGATAGCGGCAAGATCAAAGTACAATACAAGACGAGATTAGTGTATAGTAAAGAATACTGGCAGAACAGGAAGCAGCATGTGTCCATTATATGTCATCCTTCCAAGGGCATCACGAAACTAGCCCAAAGCCACCCAACTTCCGCTTCAGCGCCTGGCCTATCGGGTAGCTTTTTCCCAATGAACAGCGTATCAATCCCGTCGGATACTACTGGTTCCAAGTCGGGATGATCTGAGGGACGGCCTGCGTCCTTGACGATATTGACGAGGTCACCGATATCCAAATATAGGAAAGGAAGACCCGCATATCGAATCTTTTTAGGCGTAAAGACGGCTACAGCCGTGCAAGTGAACATGATCGGAGCATCGTCGCTCAAGAAAGAAGGACCGACGGCATCGAGAGTAGGTACCAAGGTACGGCCATACTCTGACATCGCGTTGCGGGGGATATCTACTGAGGGCTTAGAACGTCCAGAGGAAATGGAGTTCATACGACGCGACCGTGCTCCCGAGGAACCGGACTCTTTGCCCAGACTAATCTTCCGCTTACGGAACGGGTCTGCAGACATGGACGCATTACTCGGGCGACGTGCAAGGTTTGCATTATCGTTGGAATTGATACCATTCTTTTGAGCAATGTACGGTACTTCCGCCTCGCGTTCTTCTCGAGCATTGGTAGTGGCGACGGCGGCTTCCAGCTCTTCGACGTCCAGCTCAAGTCCGCCTTGATTCGCCTTTTCGGTTTTCTTTGAGGCTTCTCCAAACCACATGTTCTCAGAAAGTCGCTTTCGGAATGAACTGCCTCTTGGGAGTGTTTTGGAGCCTCCGGCACTTGTGCTTGCTTCCAGATTGGAGACGGATCTTGCTGCTTCGGGACGCTCTGCTTTATGGGAGGCCCGTTCTTCTGAGCGGGTGCGATGTCTATTTTCAACAGTCGACTCTCGCTCGCGTCGAAGCAATTTTGTGATATTCTCCGGTCCCTCATTTGAGCCTAGAGAGGCGGGGAACGAGACAGTTTTCATCTTCGGGGACTTTCCTTTCTTTATAGGGCCCGGAGAAACCTACAAGATGGTCAGCACGGATCTAGAGTCTTAAACAGACCTCTACGTACTGCAGGTAAAAATGAGTTGATTGGGTGCGCATGCGTGGGAGATCCAATGTCTTGTGTGGAGCTGGAATACCGAGATGGAGCATATGACTTGCGTTCAGTGGGAGAGTCATTTGGAAAGTAACCAGGTGGATAAAAGTCCTCTTCCCTGTCATCCTCATCGACCTCGTGTATAACATCTTTCTTATAGGAATTGCTGTATGAAGTCCCAGGGGCTTCTAGAGGAGAATCAATCCCCGGTGCTGCCGCCGGTGGGTTTTTGATGAGCCCTTGCAGCTCACGGACACCTTGCAAGGCGGCTCCAGATGGAACGCCCAGTGCATTAATGGCAAGGTTGACACCTTCCCATCGGTCCCACCACATAGCGGCAGTCTCTTCTCCGTTGCAGCCATAAGCCCCACGTTGAACTTCTGGTTCAGGCGTGTCACTCGCATATAGTTGATTCCTGCTTGGCCTTTTCTTAGTCGCTTGCTCTCTGTGTTTCCGTGCCCGATATTCTTTACGAGATCCGGGACCGACATCAAGAGCAGTCCACAAATCACTCCATCCTTGCCCTACTTCTCGATGCCATCGCTCCTGCCATTTGGCAACCTCCAAAATGACATAGGCGAACATCTTATCCAAGTGGCGGACATAGACAGGAAGGTCGGTTCGTAGTTGCTGCATCAGAGCTAGATAGGTTTTGGAACCTTCTACAACCTGTGGTGATGGTCGATTGGTCTTGCTAATGTAAGGTGTGTTCATCAGCTGGTTGTGAACGGTGCGCAAACTTGCAGCAGTGTTCAACAGAAGCGTGGGTCCTTTCATAGAATCTTGGATCTTTCCGAGTGTAGGAATAAGAATGATCTTCACCGCAGTTTCCTGAAAATTCACATCAACGAACGGTTCCCGTTAGGAACCATGACCGAAAAGACTTACCAGACCATCCAGAATTGGCGATAATCGATCGGTCAGGACGGCCTTGAATGCGTCCAATGCTTCGATGCCGGTGGTGTCGTCCAGGGTAATGACCCTCTCAAACGCAATGGCCCATTTTTCCAAACGCACCAATGTCTCCCGGACAGATCGAACCCAGGTCACCACGTCCTTGACATAGTGCGGGATAAGGCTTTCAAACCCTTGAAGATGATGGATCAACGCCTCGAGGCCGCCAGCTCCACCACTAGCATGCTCAACAAGCCGGTTCTCCAACTGGATCGGGTCAAATGCCGCATCGAAAGGTGTAATAGAGGGAGATGGTGTGGTCGGGTTCGGGTTCGGGTTCGGGTTTGGTGGAGCGTCCTTTGATTTCGTCACGGCAAAGACCGACTTGGAACCCTTGACCTTGAGCTGTTGCGAATTCGGTGCGGCACTCGAGAAGACGGCGGAGAGACCCGTGAGTGGTTTGCGTTGGAGAATTGTGCGGCAAATTTCCACCTTTTGCGTCTGTTCGTTGACAAGCCGACTGGCCTCTACCATGGCCGTCTTGGCACGAATCAAATCCGGCTTGTCGGGGTGTGTGTCAGGTGTCGCCATCACTAGTGATTCGAGAAGGAGCGGATATTTCAGAAACCGCTGGATGGGCTTGATTAATAGCGAGTTGAGATCCCAAGAGTTTGAATGTGTCGAAGCTATCGCCTTTGTCTGTTGGATATAGCTGGCCATTGCGGGTGTAGGATGTTCTGTGACGAGTGCGTTGAGTCGTGCAATGGAAGCCGAGTGTTTGGTAATATATGTCTCGTATATGGGGGCCATGATAGGCAACTTTCCAGACCCATGAGTATACTTGTATCGGAAGTAAATGTGTACTCACCATTTCCAAAAACAGTGCACCAATCTTGTCATGACCCAAGCCGCCGTCGATCTCGGATCCGAGTGCAAGTTGTATAAACTCGGTGAACCTGCCTGTAAACTCTGCGAGCTCGTCCATGTTCGCAAAGATGACCTTTGTATCCTCGACCGACATGGGAGGTTCGGTAAGTGGAAACCCGTTTGTGGCTGGATATCCGCTCGAGCCAGATTGTGATTGCGAAGAGTTTGTGGAAATGCCCGAGCTCCTCGAAGGGCCATTCGGGTCTGCTGTCGGGTCCGTACTGGACCTAGCAGACGATTGGACGGATCCCATTGGCCCAAAATCAATCTTCAGGCCTAACGCCAATGGAAGATGAACAGCTTTAATGAGCGCCATGTCACTCGAGTATATCCTCTCCGTATCCAATATCTCGAAAAGGATGTGCTGTCGTTTGCTTCTTGTCGGCGGTGATGGTTCGGCTGCTGGAGTTGCTACTCCTTCGGAGCTGAGTGGGGGCGAGGGAACAGGCACGGTCACCGACGAGGATATGGTAGCATTGGCTAATCCAAGTGACCCGCTCCTTGCCCGGGTGTGACCATTCGTGGTCGAAGCGTTCGACGAAATAGTAGTAGCAGGACCGTGCGAAGAATTATTTTTGTGTTGTTCCTTTGTCGCCGAATTCGACCCTGACCGAGCGCGGGAGCCCCTCAAAGACCCGCTGCCGGTTGTCGATGCCAAGTTGGACCGGTCTAATACGGGTACAGGGGGGATCGGAACGGGTGGGGGCGGCTCCGTGTACAATTCATACAAGCTCACGAAGGACATTCCCGACTTGTACGCCTCTCTTCTCCTTGCTTTGGCGGCTTCCGAGTCGGCTTTGCTTTGTCGGGGAATAGGGAGCGTGTCATCGTTTGACAGGACCGGAAGTGGTTCTGTGGGGGGAAGGGCCCGATCTGTCGTCCCTCGATGTCTAGGCGATCCCTGCTGGCTTTGACGATGGGGGGAGCGGGTTGGCGGCGGCTTTGGCCCCCCCGATTTCAGCGACGTTGCGGTGGGAGTGACGTCCGAGTTGTCACTAGAATGAGGAAGCGACAAGTAGTACGAATCGGACTCTGCATCTTTCTGAGCTGCTGGACTGGTTTTTGAAACGTCACCAAAGGAGAGGTTGGGAACTCGCAGCTTGCCCTTTTCGCGAGATTTAATGTCTATTGGTGGTGTTTGAGCTAGTTTGTGAGAACGGCCCATGGGGGTAATAGTCAGTATGGCGAGGGTCATGGTTTGGGAGAGAAGGGATCAGCACCTCTCAGGGGATTTATATGCTCGTAGTGAATGCTACCCGTATCTGCCGACATGGCAATGTGTGTCGAAGACTTGTCGCCACAAGGCGGGTGAAGTGATGGGGACTGCCCTTGCGGCAAGTTGTTTTGGATGGGCGATTCAGCAGAAAACGTACGACTATAAGATGGAAGAGCGTGTATTGAAGTTGTAGACGAGCGGAAAGGCCGGCGCAACTGTTTTATTAATAATATCGGCGTCAGCCTCTGAAACTTGCAAAAGGACGGTTCAATAGCAAGGGCTAATGAACCCAAACGGGAATTCGGTACTGCGCCAATCCGAAGAAGAGGAAATCACGCTGAAAGAAGCGTCGAAGGTTCCCCGCCCTCGAGCGTCGGTAGCCAGTAATACCCATTTGCCGCTGATAACCTGCATGGGGCATGCATACGCCTAGTACGGGGCCGCATGGAGAGCGAGCATACGGGTCGGCACAGGTTGATAGCCAGCGACATATGTGAACGCATCTGCAGACATCGACACTAGTGCCTCTGGCAAGTTGTGATTGGCTTTTGGCAGGCAGCCGCATGGATGTCTCCTGTCCCTCACATACGAGATTGATTTCTCGATGAATCAAACTCACCAATAGGATGTTTGAGATGTAAAATGGGCTCCAACTATGATATAGTCGGTGATGGGGTTGAGGTGCAAAGAGTGACTTTGTTGCAAAGGGGCCCTCCTTGCGGATCCCAGAAAACTGGAGGGAAGGTGGTAGCCACAAGCTCGGGCTACAGGCCGCCACGATACAAATGATAAATCAAATTATTCTCGTTTCTTCCTCGTTTCTTCATCGGCAACTGTCCAACGACCCCCTTAGCTGCGGCGAAAGTGCGGGTTTCAGCTGTGTTGTTGCACGTCTCTATCAATTTTGGACAATGATGTAATCCAAGGCGCTTGAAATAAGGTTTTTTCGTCCATTCGGCATCTGTACCGGTGAAAAGTGGGGTGAACAGTTTCTGACCCTGCGAGACGTCCTGGCACGTCTCATGTAGGTAGGCTGAATGCCTGCAGATATTATCGAGCTCGATTCAAGTGAAGACGAAGCTCCAGCTCCTAAGGTATGTCGATATTTCTCTAAAATGCAACCCAACATTGAACTGGCCCCTTTTTACAGAAAAACGTTTGTTCTCATGTCAAGTTCTGCTATTCTTGGGGTTGACTGGAAATAGGGTTTTATTGATTTGACGTTGGAATCCGACGGCGAAGTAACTCAGTCCGCCTCAAATAACATCCCGACGGCACCTCCGCCTGTGGCACCTGATGTTATAGAGACTACAGACGTGCGTACATTTAAATTCTACTTGTCATATTGACAGACTGACGGATCCCAGATACCTCCTGCGCAACCTTCTCGGTCACCGTCTGTCGCAAGCTCTACCCCCTCCGATACGGTACCAGTACAGCGTAAAGTTCGCAAGAAGCGTCAATTAAACAATCCAGACGTTGATCTTCGTATACGGTCGCTCTCCCCTCCACGCAAGTCATACAACAAGGCCGGCCATGCTAAGAGCATAAGCAGCATACTGGCAGGGATTGGCACTGATGAGACACCGATAAATCTCAGGAAACCCTCCTTTATTCAAGGACGAGGGCTCAAAGCATTAGAGCGATTGAAGAAAACAAAGGCACCTACTGCAATCACCGCTCCAAAACTCGTATCTGGTTCCAAAAAGAGTAATAAGAAGGATGCCACTTCACCAAATAAAATACAAACAGTTCGGAAAGTTGTGGATGCGTCATTCGAATCACTCCTACCTACCATCCCTTCAAATGCAAAGTCTCCATCTCCGGAACCCAACGAGCCCGTAGCCATCGACGAGGATCCTACTTTCTCTAATGACGAAGGCCCTGTCGAATTCAATTTTCAGACGACACCGACTCCCCCTCCTCTGACACCCGTGGCGAGCAAGGTAGACGACCCCCCTCACATGAGCAGCCCCGCAGCCCCGGCGGCCCCTGCAGCCCCTGCCTATAAACCATACAGCCCAACAGCGGCATCAAGAGGAGCAGGGTCGTCATCGCATGCACAAGCGCTTCCAGAATGGTACGCTCGAATTCCCCATTCCGGCTGGCACAGTTACTCAAGGGTTACTCCTCGCCCATCTCTGCCATCCCCACCGCCCAATCCCGCTGCATCGACCAGTGTCGTTACAAATGGATCACACGATGAACAGTCATATCTTCAAGCTGACACAACTGTGTCAAATCGAAAGCGGAATCGACTGGCCCTTTCTGAAAATGGCTCCGCCTCCCCGCAGCCTCCACCGATTAAAAAGCGAAAGTTTGTGATGGAAGAGTTGGAAGATTCAGAAATGTCGTCAGGACACGAAGAGCCTTTGGACGCTGGTGTATCGCATTCCCCTGATGTACCGATGGAGGACACGAACGCACCGATGGAAGACACGAACGCACCGATGGAAGACACGAACGCACCGATGGAGGACACGAACGCCGGTGTAACAACCGAGGGTAATGTCTCGATGGACTCCGACGAAGAAGTTGACCAACTCGTCGAAAGCGCATCTGGTTTAAGCCCTGCATCGACGCTTACGTTTTGGAGGACGAAAGAGCCTGGAGAGGCAGCGGCTACTCTAGTCAGCCAAGAAGAACCGCCGCAAATACAAGAAGCTACAGTCCCAGAAACCAATGGGCAAGAGGCCGCTGACCAGCGCTTAGTAGTCGAATCCGGAGACGATTCGGAACCCGAGGGTGAAGGGGAGAGGTCATACTTTGACCCCGCTGAACAAAAAAGGAAGGAGTTATTAGACAGTTTTGGGGATGTTTTGGATCAGTATCCGCAGTTCACTCAGGGGTACCTTCGTCCTGGAATTTCACCAGCAGACGCACCTTGGGTGGTAAGTGCTATCTCCGTTTGTTGAGACGATATGCTGACTGGGTTAATGCAGACATTGGCTCCACTCCTTCGCAGAAAGCTAGAGTTGGAGAGAATGAAACTGATGAGATTCGAATATGGCGAATGAGCCATCATCATATACATGTCCTTGTTTCATAAACGACCCTTTCCTATACCAATCTCGGGTACATTAGAGCCAAATAACTGCAGTCGGCTTCTCAATTCCCTCTACCGACGCAACCAAAGCAACTTCTCCATCCACGCTTCCCTCCAGAATCTCAAAGATTTTGACCGAGCCAGTAGTGCTCCCTGCCACCGCCAAGTACTTCCCATCCTTCGAAAAGTTCATCCCACGAGCATGCTTGACACCAGTACGGATTTCGCGGACAAGCTTGCACTCGTCAGAGTCTGTTGCAACGCTGAATACGGCAATCGTGTCTCCCTCTGCTGATGGATCATTGCGATTGGACACATATATATGCTTCTTGCTCGGCGTGAGTAGAATCTCCGCCGCGAGCATTGTAGGGTCAGCCGGGCTGCCAGACGCAAACGTCGACAAAGTCGCGACTGAAGTGGGGGCGCTTGGAAGCGTTGTGTATTTGTGTACAGCCAACTGATTGGAGAGTTCCAATACGGTATACAAATAACCACCTAGGCAGACGGATTGTCAGAAGACTGGCAATACACTGGGGAAACGTCCCACCATGGATCAAAACATGCCGCGGGCCGGATCCTGCAGGATAATCAATGGAGTCTTTGATCTCCCAGCCGGCAGCTCCTTTTGTCAATCTCCACGTTTTGTCTGCACCAAGGTCGGGAATCAGAAGCTCGTTTTCGTATGCATACACCTCATGCGGATGCGAAGCCTCTTGGCGATCAGCGTTGGGTCCAGTGCCATTGAATTGTACAAAATCCCCTTCTTTCCTCTCTTTTGACGTATCGGCCAAACTGAGAGGCGATACAGAATATGGCACGTTGAGAATCGAACCTCCCATGTACTATGGACACATTAGTGTAATTCAAACAGCATCTGTACTATACCCACGTTTCCAGGTACAATAGCATCTTTCGTGACGAGCAAGTGGGCAGGACACGCGCCGCCAGAAGAAACATTCTTCACCGGCTCTCCAGTGACTCCATCGGAGGCGTCCATCCCAGCGAGCTTGATAGCGAGAACACGCCCGTCGTCTACCTCGTTTGTAGCAAAAACAACTGTGTTGTCGGACGGATGAGTGGCGATCCATGAGGGGTTGGAGCCCGCGGGGATCCTGCTTTCCCCGAGCTTCAGTTTCTTATTGGCTGCATCGAAACTCAAAGAATAAAGACCACCGTCTGTATAACCGCCAGCCAGCAATTTGTATGTCATCGTGAGGGGTGAGTGTCGATCGAGAGTAAGCGGGGAAATTGGGAAGGTGTGGCCTTGGGATTGGTCCTTGTGGGATCGATATAAAGGGCCGTATACTTCGGAAATTTATTGGAGTTTTTTCGGATGCGTATTTCATGAGGAGTTGGTGCTATATCGGCCCGATGAGGGCAGCTGGCTCATAGAGATTCGTCCCGATTGGGATTATGCATGATATTTATTAACACAAATCACGAGCATTGGATCGACACAGTTGAATTTTCAATCTCTTTCTGGCCATTAACGCTTGGCTTTTTGATTCGTCTGACGAAAGCGACCGGCGGCATCGATGTCAAGAAGCTCCTGGAGAAACCCTGCATTGTAGAGTCTTGTCACATATTCTCGAATAAAGGGCTCGTAATCATGTGTTCTTTTGATATGTTCAATCTAATGTGGCATAAGTAATCGTTCGAATGAATTCAGTGAGAAGGACCAACCGTGGTGTCTTTCGCACTGGTCAACTCATCATCCGCAGATAGCTGAAGCTCGATAAGACGCTGAACAGATGCTTCCCATTTGGAGAGTAAGAGTTCTGGGCTCATGCGGAGGATCTCCATAGCCATATTATTTGAACGAGCACCGAAGCCAATTCCTAATCTAGAACTCGGCAAACCGGGTCTCGAGAAGGCATCACTTCTGAGCTTGTAAAGACTTTCGGGTACCTTTAAGGACGTCAATGCCGGTCATCCCAGGCAAGAGTAACCCCACCTTGTCTTTCCAGCCTTCGCCATATACCCCTGGAAGTCGGCGTTCAATATATGTGATTTCTCGCTTTCCAAGTTCAAACGCTGTCATCTTCTCTTGATAGGCACATGGGACGATTGCGAGCAAATTGAAGCGAATGTCGCCACTATTTGACAAAGCCTCGATCCTGCCACGGAGAGCAGGCCGTACAGCTTCCAACCAAGCTTCTCCCGCATCTAGTTCGGCACATTCGAGTGGCGCACTCTTCAGACCGTCCATCTCCCAAACACGACCTTGATAAGGTACGTAGGACAGGAAGTGATACTGATCCTGTAATGTTTCAGATTTAGTAGCCTTTTTGGACTTGGAGGCGGCTTTTCCACGTCCTTTTGGCTTTTTCGGCTCTTTGGGAGGGTTCATGGTCGTATCTGCAATCTTGGAAAGGCTTGCGCGTATATCGGCGGGGCTACTACTTGTCAAGAAAGTCTATTTTCTGTGAAATCAACGTACCGAGCAAAGTTGTTGTGCACCTGGCGAAGTTCTGTAGAACTGGCGACGCAGAGTCCCCGCATCTATCTCAATAAGTATGTCAGACAAATCCAACGAAGCACGGAGCATACATACCGCGGGATCCATTTCGAGGGTGTATTCTTTGAAGGGTGTCAAGAATGGGCCAAGGTCCACATCGTCATGATTGAGCACAATGTTCAGAAGCGCAAGTGTGGCACAAGAATCATTACTATACGAGTAGTTAGGCAAATTAAAGGTATAAATGGATCACGGACACCTGAGTTGGTTGGCGAACCATGGCAATTGTGTGTCTACTTCATCGTTATGGTAGTCGTCCCGTGTATAGGAATCCTCGCGCCATTTGAAGCATAGAATAAAACCATAAGGACTGCATGGTATTTATAAAAACAGTCGACATTCGCCAGCTCGGTACTTGCCGAGAAGTAGATTCCAAGAAGTCGAGGCCCAAGATCTCTTGAGCGGCCAAACCAACGACGCCGAGCTTCTGCATGATTGAAGTGAATACACCTAGATTTGCATTGTGAGACGGGACAGATGCTAAGCGACCCCGCGACGGTTGCAAACCTGGGTCTGATTCGATAGTGGCATACGGGGAAGCGCCTACTAAATCACAGCGGTCGCCGTCTTCGGCTTGCAGAGCATTAGCCGACGACGAGAAAGATTGTTCTGCGTTCGAATCGGATGTCGCCATAAGCCCCCGATAATGATAGTGACGAAGAGTCAGTGCCAATTCAGTCCTCTCGCCTGATAAAAAAGCTGATAAAGATGCTCCGGCCTTTGCCCAGCCACCAGCCAAACCCCCAACTTTGCTCTCCACCATATCTGTAGTTTTATTATAGCCCCTCAAAGGTGCACTCCTAATGGACTCTAATCTCAACGCATTCTCCTCACTCAATCCCGAGCATGCTCTCGCTCGTCTCCGGATCTCTCCGGCAGTTCCAAGTAAAGCTCAAAAGTATCAATCCTTCAAGGAGACTCCTAAACTAGATACGAGCACACTTGCCGCACATGATTTCGATGTCGACCCAAGGAGTGGATTCATGCCTCCAGAGCCCCCAATAGCGCGTCTCCCTACAGAATGGGACGAATGGGAACAAGTATTGGACGCTGCACTGCAATCTCGCTTGAAGATTGGGGAGAATCCCGATATCAGTCCCGAGGAGACGGAACGAAGCCGGCTGTGGCGGGAAACCGTCTCAAATGTAAGTGCTTCCGTTGTAACCACGGACCCTTTATCTGATTATCCTGTTTTTTAGATGAAAATTCTGGATATGGGAAGACTGAGGAATTCAGAAAGGCTCTTACGTAGGGCCCATCTCGTCTTGACCGCCATTCTACACATATACGTGCAGACTCAGCCTTCGAGCCCCACCCCTATCGTCATACCCGCGGCGATAACTGTCCCAGTCTTAGCAGTTTCTCGAGAACTCGTTCTTCCTCCGGTCCTCACATACTCTGACACCGTGCTCTACAACTGGGCATACGCCAACAAGGATTCGAATGAGCTCAAGAGCCTTTTATTGCTCTCTGGAACAAAGGACGAGGAACACTTTTACTTGACCTCGGCATACATTGAACTTGCTGGAGTCGAAGCACTCTCCCTTATGCGGAGATGCTTCGACGAGGCATTCGTCGCTGATTCAATAGCTCTCAAGCGCATCACTTCATACCTGAAGAAATTATCTTCAGTTATCAAGCGTCTCACCAAGATCCTCGACGCAGTGCGGGATGGCTGCGACCCAAAGGTCTTTTATAATGACATTCGTCCATGGTTCAAGGGCGAAGATAGTGGGAAGCGTAAATGGCTCTTCCAGGATGAACACGGAAACGAGGTCGACTTCGGTTCACAAAGGGAGCTATCGGGCCCTAGTGCAGGTCAAAGCTCTCTGATTCATGCCCTGGACGTGTTCCTCGGCGTCGACCACACGCCTCAACGCCCACCTGGTACTTCAGCACATCAACAAGCAGGCACACACTCCCACTCATCTTCGGGCTCAAAGCCCGAAGCCTTCCTCGATCGAATGCAGAGGTATATGCCGCGACACCATCGAGCCTTTCTTGTGCATCTCAAGGCTGCACCACGTCCAATACGGAATTTGGTATCGCTCAATGCGACAAACGGAAGGGACGGCTCGGCTTCGTCTCTTGCCAATGCATACGATGCCGCAGTGCTAGCTCTCAAGGGGCTTAGAGACGCCCATATTCGAATCGCGACGCTTTACATTATAAACCAGATGCCAAGACCCGTGCAGGCCGCAGAGCCGGCAGCTCGGAGCGTCGCAAAGGGCACTGGAGGATCAGACCTCGTCCCGTTCCTCAAGGGATCGCGGGACGACACAACACGGACATTGCTTAACCCCATTGTCCCAGCGAAATAGACGTATGATAGCAACTATGTAGATCTAAATAATGGGCGGAAATGTAATTGTATCAGTAACACGAACATCGATGATCGCACAGTCAACAATAAAAGCAAGAATGCTAATGCATAGGATGATCACGACGAATCTGCTGAGCCTCCTCCTTTCTTGGCAGGAGGGAACACGAAGCTCTTGGACGTGACGGGACTCCATCCACTCTCTACCCTATCATCCGCGCGTATCAAACTGGCAATACTGGCTGTATGTCGGTGGGCTTTTCCAGTAGGCACTGGTCCAACTCCCTTCCAAGCTTTGGTGTCGTGAGGAAGAGGCGAGGGCACGATGAACGGAGCGGCAGAACCCAGAGGTGCAGGGCTTCGACTGCCATATGTGATATCCTGTCCTTCGTCGTCTAATGACAGAGAATGGCGACCGGAAGAAAGACTGGATTGAGGGCTTCCAGGAACGATACCGCGTTGTCTCCTTCTGTCCTCCAGATCGTACTGTTCGTATTTGTTCCTGCCCCTGCGGCCGACACCTTTGGCAGTGGTCGAGTTGCTCTCGACGACTCGGAGAGAGGCCGGCATGAAGAAGTGGAAACACAAGACGGCGAGTGATGCACCCGCTACGACGTCGATGAGGTAATGATGGGCAAGATACATTGTAGCCCAGTAGAGGGTAAAGGCATAAGCCCAGATGAATCGGGTGGTGGATGGGAAGAAATGCGATATGAAGAGCGCTTCGAGTGTTGCAGAAGCTGCGCGGAGTGAAGGGAATGCACCAAACACCATGGGCAGTTTTGAAAAGGTGGTCTGATACCTTGTACCCCCAAAGAGGCCGTCAATTCGGGCGAGACCAGCTGCCGAGCCCGGTATGGTATGTTCTGCTGGTATGAGACCATAGATGAGTTCGTACCCTACGAATAGACACGGTCAATATCGGATCGTCGAGAGCGGACCAAAAAAGTTTCACAACTTACATGGCGGTGCGCATGGGAAGGCAATCTGGCAAAGCACGCCAATAAGACCCATATAACCGAATGCACTTGCCCAGAACTGCAATGCTGGACGAGGTGCCATCAGCCAAACGGCGATCGTGACCAGGACGGGAAGAGCAAAGTGTAGGACGCCATAAGGCAGCCATGCCACCACGTCGAGAATAGGATGTGTAAATCGCGTAAGGACATCCGATATGTTGGCTCCATAGAGAACGGTTTCGAGCGTCGGAAGGATTGTCACAGAGATTTGTGGTCTTTGCGCAGGTGACAAAAATCGAGAGGCGTAGAAAGTAAGACCCCATGCCAATACGGGCATTGCTGGGACCAGGATTTGGCTGGTGAGCGGCATCAGCAATCCCAGGATGACCAAGCCGGACATTAGGAGTTTCAGGTGAGCTGGTTCCTCCATAATCGATAACCAAAAGACGGCTCCGGCAGCGTAGAGCAAATATATAACATCTCCTTTGGTAAACTTGTGCGATCTAAGCTTTGCTAGCGTCGAAGCCGGCGAGATTGAGGTATCCAACCGTGAGATTTGTGTCGCGAGCGCAGTGGAAAACTTTCCGAGCGCGCCATCTTGTTTTAAATGGATTCTGGGGACTGAAGGCATTCGACGTGTTTTGGCAGCCGATTTTGAGTTGGTCTGGGAGCTGACCAAGTTGGTGAACAGCCCGCAGCCCGCGGGGATGACATTCCTGGTAAAGGCATATACGAAACGTAATTAAATTTAATTTGTCAAATTATCTGTATAATTCATCTCTGTATAAGATCTTGTGGGCGCCCAATCGCACCATCTTTGCAGCGAACCATACCGCGTCTTCTTAGGTTGCTCGAAGCCGCGTTGAATATACGTCACCGTTTTTATTTATTGGTAGAATGTGGTACGGCGACGGAGGCCGAGCTTCATCTTCCGACCGTTCTCCTCCCTGTACAAAAGACGCGTAACCTTGGAGGCTGATATCCAAGGAACTAAACATCTCAATCACACATAATCTCAATGTATCGAGCTCTCTCGGGAGATAGTCGAGAACCGGCGTAGTTTGGTGGCGAGAATCACAAGTCCTCAAAACTGAAATGCACAGCGTTGATCATTCATAGCTCTGTATAATTGTAACTGCGCTCGACAATGATGGGGAAGTGTAGGAATCCAAAACAAATGTCACCGGCGTCGTCACTAGTGCGTGGGACGCCTACGCGTGCCTTGATGAACGCCCTTAGAGCTTGTCGTAATAGGTATCGAGACTGGGGATGTCGGGCTGATAACAATTTGTTAGCAATACGTTGATGGTTATGCTGTGCGTCACTCACTTTGAGACCCTTGCGAATACGGATGCCCTTGACGACATCTGCCACCTTCGAGCCGGCATCCAGGGTAGAACCAGGCATGAGTTCCCAATGATCGAATACGGCTTGAGGGAAGGCTTGACCCTGGGTGTGCGATCGGAGATCAGCGGTGAAGCCGAACGATTCCATGACGGGTAGGTAAGCCTTGACGGTGAACATGGGTGTACCAGGTCTTTGCTCCTCGGAGAACACCTGTCCACGACGCTTGTTGAGCACAGAGTAGATACCACCAATGGCATTCTCAGGGCACTGAATTTCGACTATTACAGGCATAAGCATATGTACCACTCAGGCTAACGGAGTAACTTACCAAGATATACGGGTTCTTGCAAGGCGGGGGATGCCAACAAGCAAGCAGCATAGCACACACGACGGCAAGTGGGGATCAGTTGTCCACCACCACGATGGATGGCATCGGCGTGGAGCTATTTTATGGTCAGAAACTAGAATACGCACATCATGGAACCGACTTACAGTAACGTCGAGAAGGTTGAAGCGGATACCACGCATATTTTCTTCGGCGCACACACCTTCCTTGGTGGCCCACTGGAATGCAGCAACGCAAGAGTCCTTGATTTCGTTGAGGTACTGCACACCCTTTGTGACGTCGACAAACAAGTTGGGACCGGTTCCATCGGGACCGAATGTCCAGATCTTCCTGGCGTCGGTGACATCCCAACCAAAGTCGTCGGCGAGAATACGGGCGCGGACTTTGACATCCTCACGAGCGCCGATCTTGCCACTTTCGATGGCAAGAGAGACCTCTTCGTCGATTGGCAAGGCCTTGACATAGAGTCGATTGTGCTTATTCTGGGACTTGGAGAGGGCGGTCATGGACGACTCCGCACGAACCGTCTCACGATAACCGACGACAGGATCCGACTTCTTGAGCGGTACACCTGCGTGATCTTCCTCGAGATCCTGGAAATGATGTTGGACTCTGATACCATCATCGTACTAGTTCGACATACCTTCAAGCAGATTTCCAAATGCAATTCACCAGCACCGGCGACGATGTGTTCTCCGGTTTCATTAATCCAGGTTTGTACGCAAGGATCGGATTTTGATAGTCGCTTCAATCCTTCTACGAGCTTGGGGAGATCGGCGGCGTTCTTTACTTCGACGGCAACTTGCACGACAGGGGAGACGGAGAACTTCATGACTCTCATGTTGTGGGCGGTTTCGGAGGAGGTAAGAGTACCGGATTTGAGCAAGAACTGATCGATACCGACGAGACCAACAATGTTTCCGGCAGGGCATTCCTCAATAGGTTCGACGTAACGTCCCATCATGAGCACAGTTCGCTGAATGCTCTTGACGAAGAGATCGTCCTTTTTGCCAGGAATGTAATTGGGGCCCTGGATGCGGATTTTGGGTCCGGATCGGACGGTACCAGAGAAAACACGACCGAAAGCGTAGAATCGTCCCTTATCGGATGTAGGCACCATCTTGGATACGTAAAGGACGAGGGGTCCCTTAGGGTCGCAATCCCGAATACCGATAGCAGATTCATCGTCCATTGGCCCCTCATAGAGGGTCTCGACACGATACCTCTGCGCGGTGAGAGGAGACGGGAGATTGATGACTATCATCTCCAGAAGAGCTTCTCCGGCGGGGAGGAACTTGCGCATGACAACCTTGAGAAGGGCCTTGCCCTCAAGATCGCGCTCATCCGAGGTGAGGTTAACGTTGAGCTTCTCGAGCATGGGGGCGATAGAATCCTTCTTGAAGTTCATGACGGCATCGAAAATCTTGAAGATGGGATCGAGGACGAACATGTTGAAGGCGCGTTCCAGAGACTTGCCATCGGTATCAGTAGGCTTGGTGGACCACTTCTTTGTGGCAGGGTTAAAGAAGTTGTCTCCCCAGAGCTTGGCCATCATTTTCTCCTTGTCCACACCGAATTTCTTGCTGTAACGGGTGGCAAACTGACGGAGGGTGAAGGCCCAGCCGTGAAGACCGGAACCGAAGGCAACGGTACCCTTGTCGGGGTATACTTGAACGTCACCGAGAGCTACATCGTGATATGTGGAAACGAGGACATTGACGGATTCGATGGTACGGGAGAACGACTGGAAGAGATCCTCTTTTGACACTTGCAATTCGAGGAGGGCGCGATCGACCTTGTTAATAATAACGACGGGCTTGATTCTCTCTGTCAAAGACTGGCGCAACACTGTCTCGGTTTGTACGCAGACACCTTCCACACAGTCGACGACGACGAGGGCGCCATCAGTGACACGAAGGGCGGCGGTAACCTCGGAGGAGAAATCGACGTGACCGGGTGAGTCAATCAAATTGATCAAGAATTCGGTACCCTCAGTCTTTTGTTTGATGGCTGAGAGTTCTTCCTTGTCGATTTCAAAGTACATGGAGATGGCGGTCGATTTGATGGTGATGCCTCGCTCCTTTTCGTCGTCTCGAGTATCCGTGTAACGCATATTACCGGCATTTGCTTGTGCAATAATACCAGCTTTTGTGACCAAAGCATCCGTAAGGGTAGATTTACCGTGATCGACTATAGGGCGCTCAGTCAGCAGTGGCGATGAGCGAAAAAGAGGCAAACGAACCGTGAGCGATCACAGACATGTTACGAATGTTTGTAGGTTTTGCCTGGAGGGCACATATTTGGTCTGCAACGGCCGTCAGAGGCGACTCAACATGCTGCAGGCAGTTCTGGGCGTACCGACGGTAAAATTGCTAAAAGACGCAAGATCGGTGAGCTAAATCAGAGTGATAAAGACAATAAAACGTACACCATGGCTGCGGACGGCTTTCGAGCTCAGATAAAGGGGACCAAGTTTAGCCACTCTTAATGGTTGTTTGGGCTCTCGAGTCTCACAAACAAGCAACCACCTGAGGGTTGACGATTAGGTAAACGGCTTATATGGACAATTTTTCATTTCTCATAGCTAATCAGAACAAATTGTACAGTTTGGTCAAAGGTAAGACGGTGGCGGGCTCGATGTCTGCCAGGACGCCATCCGCCTCTACCGCGTAGGTTTCGGCATTCACCTTCATCTTTGGCATTGCAGCATTCCACTTCATATCTTTCTTCTTGACATCTCGGCAGCCCTTGACCGCTACGAATCGTCGCGAGAGGCCGTAGCTTTCGATCGTTCCGGAAGTCAGGGATATTTCAGACACAAAGGTCACCGAATTGAGCGCTGCAGAGGCGGCTTTTGCTCCCCACATGGGTCGTGAATATACCGGCTGCACCGTTGGAATAGATGCATTGGCGTCTCCCATCTGAAAGTACGGATTAGACGCAGCACTTGTCCTCTATGCAAAACCTCACCTGCGCCCATGCTATAACTCCCGACTTGAGCACCATTTCGGGCTTGGTCCCAAAGTTTTCCGGTTTCCAAAGGACTAAATCAGCGAGAGTACCGACGGCAACTTGACCGACGAGGTGGGCGATTCCGTGGGTGAGAGCACTGGAAGACAAGTCAGTCGGGAGTCGCATGGAATAGAGCCACGTACGGGTTGATAGTATACTTGGCCACGTAACGCTTTACACGACCATTGTCGTGTTGATTGCCTTCACCATCTCCCAGCTCTTTCAGTGGTCCCCTCAGTTCCCTCATCTTTGCAGCGGTTCTCCACGTCCTACTGACGACTTCGCCAACACGTCCCATGGCTTGCGAATCAGAGCTGATCATAGAAATGGCACCCATATCGTGCAAAACGTCTTCCGCAGCAACAGTCTCTCCGCGAATTCGAGATTCCGCAAAGGACAGATCCTCAGGGATGGATTTGTCCAGGTGATGACAAACCATAAGCATCTAAACCAGGTGAGTGACGTCCAGATATACGAGTCATGACCTACGTCAAGATGTTCATCCAAAGTATTGCGAGCAAATGGCCTGGTTGGATTGGTAGATGAGGGAAGCACATTGTCGTGCTCGCACACAACGATGATATCAGGCGCATGACCACCACCTAGAGTTAGGTTTTAGAAATAGCCTCGATCAGAAATGAGAAGTCTCCTACCTGCTCCTTCCGTGTGGTAGGTATGAATGGTCCTGCCACCAAATGCGGCAATGGTACCTATAGCATTGTGAGACCACGATTAACCAGGCCGAATTCACCTACTATCTACGAAGCCGCTTTCATTGAGGGTATCAGTATGAATGTTAACCTGGACATCGTATTTGTCCCCAACATCCAAAGCATTCGTGATGACTGCGGGGGTAGAGCCCCAATCCTGGAATTTAAATCAGTGACAAATTGGTTGTAGTCTTGAGAAGACCAACCTCGTGAAGCTTCAATCCTCCGGCTCCAGCCTTGACAATATCCTCCAGTCCCGCAGGGCCTGCATCGTTACCCTTTCCAGTGAAGAGGAAATTGAGCGGTATAGCATCCGTAGCCGCCATCATATGTTTCATATAGAAGGGCGACGGCGTGCAAGTAGTGGCAGATGTTCCAGCGGAGGGGCCAGTACCACCCCCAATAAACGTTGTACTGCCAGATGCAATAGCCTATTGGGATATATATTAGCGTTCTTCTCAGAACATGCAAATGTTTCCCTTGACCTCTTCACATTGCTGAGGACATATGAAGTGAATATGGGCGTCGATAGCGCCAGCCGTCAAAATCAGTTTTTCGCCTGCGATTACCTCTGTAGCGGAGCCGACAACGAGATCCTCGTGGACTCCAGCCATCACGTCTGGGTTGCCAGCCTTTCCGATTCCGCAAATAACCCCGTTCTTAACTCCGATGTCGGCCTTGTAGATTCCTGACCAGTCGATAACAAGGGCATTTGTGATAAGCAGGTCGATACATTCAGAAGCCAGGCGGTTGGTCGCCTGCCCCATGCCCTCTCGAATGACTTTGCCTGAAGAACATATCAATTAGAGCAAAACAAAACAAACACAGCAATGACTTACCACCACCGAACTTGCATTCGTCTCCGTAGACAGTGTAATCACGTTCCACCTCAATCCAGAGGGGAGTGTCACCAAGTCGCACCAAATCTCCGACAGTGGGACCAAACATGGACGCATAGACCTCACGGCTAATTTTGGTGTCCACTGAGACCTCGAGTGCACCTGGCTCTGGCGTGTGTCCGAACGCCTTCTGTACCAAAGCCGTGACTACCTCCTCAGTTCGTGCAAGATCGACGATTCCACTTGCAAGACGATTACCACCAGAGATTACCCTCTTTCCTGAGATTTCGCATAAAGTCACCGTTTTGGAGTCTCCTGGCTCAAAGCGAACAGCCGTGCCCGCAGGTATGTCAAGTCTTTTACCATATGACAAGCCACGGTCAAAGCAAAGTGCCCCATTGGTTTCAATGAAGTGGTAGTGAGAACCCACCTGAATGGGGCGGTCGCCGGTATTGGTGACTTTGAGCTGCACACGGGCTCGACCCTCATTCAGGATTATCGGTGAATCGCGCTTGACGACGATAGCTCCTGGTATAGACGAAAGTGATTCAGGCTCAGGGAGTGAGAAATGTCTGTCCGCGGGTGCTGGGAAGAAAGAGCCATAGAGAGCGTCATGAATGTTGCCGGAATCCGTGCAAATTGGATCATGCACGGTGACAAGGAACACGCTAATCACGATAAGGTTAGTTTTATCCAACGTATAGTTCAAAGGGCTGGATACCCGTCTGGAAATGTCCCTTCGACCTGGATCTCGTGCAGCTGGTGCACTACTCCAGGTAGTACATGGCGTCGCCCAAGTATGGCTTTCCCATGTTGCATTAGGTCCGCTACGGAGTGATCTCCATCTCGAATTCGCTCCTGGAGAACTGATGCGATAAGCGCAGTAGCCTCTGTGAGATTGAGCTTCAGTCCGCGCGCGAGCCTCTTTTGGGCCAATGACCCAGCCTGGAGATAGTTCAACTTTATACGTATTTATGCTCTCTGTACTCGTACATGATGCAACAATAGCTTATCTTGTTCGCGAGGTAGGATCCTCATTTGGTGTGGGGAAGGAAGCAACTTCGGCAGAACAGAGATAAAGACAGGCACGACCAAAAACCGGTCACTCTATACTCTCGATTTTTTTGGATATTCTTGTGATGTGCCCGAGGGGTCTGCGGAGCGTTTTGGGTGTTGTTTTTGTTGGTTGCTTCACGCCAGCGAGGTTGAGGGGAGGCTTGGTGCTTGGTTTCCATTCAAGTATCTCCAGGGGCTATTTATATCTCCCGGTTTATCTCATCACGCATTCTTTCGTTCAGCGTCAATAATGGCTCTCACCCAATGCAGGAATTTAACAAGTTCGATTTCATTGCATCAAAGCTGATTAGATGAAGCCATTACAGACAGAGGTCCAAGGTGAAATTGTCGTTGAATTATTCAGTTGATTGATTGTTGGAGCACGAAATTCCTTCTCTGCCTCTTTGGTTAGGAAGGGGGTCAAATATGGTGAGGGTACAGGTACCTAAAGATAGACCGGAGCTGTTGGATTCAGACCCATCCAGAATGCATTTTCCCAGATTCCGGTTTCTTTAATCAAAAATTCGAGAGGTGCTTCAACCAAATGCCCGCGCACCTCCGAGAGGCGCTGCCTGACTCGTTCTAAAGATTGACCAGGGGCAAGATGTCCAACGCGGGTTTTTGGGACATAGTTCTGGGGCTATAATTCAGTACAGGAGCAACCATGAAGGCTATGATGACTGACCTTGTATTCCTCAAAGTCGTGCACGAGGTCAGAAGGTACGGACTTGAACAATTCGGAGAATATTGCTCTGTTTCGTTGTGCAGTCTTGTTCCAAAGCTGTTCCAAGTCTTCGGAAAGCGGATCCGCTACCGTCGTATCCTCAGGAAGTCCAAATTCGTCCGGATTGGGTGTTGGCGCAGGTTTCATGAAATCAGTTTCAACCCCAAGTGGCTCTGGTTGGATGAGACCAAGATGCTCTGATGGACTTAGGCATCAGAACCAACACAGAATGATATGAACTCACCTCGGTAGAGCTTTCTCCGTAAAGACGCTGCGAATCGAGATACCTTATACTGCAGTGGGTAAGCGATAGTGTACTAAGTCCTCTCGCGATGACTTACAGGTTCCCCATTCATACGAGAATCAATTAGATCACTATCCTCTACTACCAGGGCAATCTCTGAGTCGCCATTTCCTTTCTGGGATCTGAAAGCTTGTTAGTAACCGAATTAGTGTCATTGACAAAGTTACCTGTCATTCAGGTTTGCTGATCCCATGATTACACGACGGTCATCAACAATCATCAACTTGCTGTGGATATAGAGGATCTCGGAGACGTAGCTATGCGTTTTCAAGAGTAGCTCATGAATGAGTGAGAATGGTACACACCTGTCAAGCTCTTCTTGCTCAGTACCTAGCCATTTTTCTTGTGTCAAGTTGGTAGAGTCCATAAGGGCATGATGGGCAATCGAGTCCGATACTTGATAGTCTTCTCTGACACCGATAGCACCGGCCTCAAACTTTTCCACAATCTCCACCGCTTCTTCTACGGTAGCCGGGAAATCAACCTCTTCGAAGTTGACTTCTTCTTTATTTTCTACGAGGAGACCTTCTTGAGTAGGCTCCGGCTTCTTAATGGCCACTTTTGGTGGACTCCATACTTCTGGGTTCCCTATCCACTGTTTTGCGAGCGCTATCTGGGCCTGGTGGAAGCTAACGCCACTATTCTCTTCCATTTGGTTGATAAAAGATGGCCATGGTGCGTTGATACGGTCAAACGACCTCAGATGGTAAAAGCGAATATAATCCCTCCTATCAACGTTTCTCGTCAATGGAAACCCTTGACTAGAGTACTGTACTTACGGCTCGAAACCAGCTTGACGAAGTTTTTCCTGACAAGCCCAGATGTCAGCCTGGAATGCAATATCAAATGTTTAAACGAACATATATAGAATGGCCACCTCGGTTTATGGTTCTCCAAGTAGCAGCCAGTATATTTTGCAAGTCGTTACCAGTGCTAATGTCACCAGCAAATCCTGAAAGACTGAAGTGAGCGACAATTATTCTTATGCTTCAGATCTAATCATACCGGGTACTTCAGGAATGAGCACCACGACCTTGAATCGTTGTCCTTCCTTGCCTGCACGCACAATCCTCTCGACCAATGCCTTGGCTATCAAGTTCTGAACCTGTGGCGATTCTCCAGTGCTCGAAATGCTATTAAATGCGTCAATTGTGATCTCGAATGAGAAAATCGACGCACAAGAACTGGTTTTCAATGTAAATGTAATGTTCGGCTTCCTGAATCAGTTCAATATCTGACCCGAATATCAGACCTATCCCAGGAGAAAGATAATTCTTTCTTACAAGCATTCTGAATGCTATAGATACGTTAGCTCTCGCAGAATATATCATCTCGCAACGGTGAGCCTTACCTGTGCTCTTTCAGTACTCCATGGCTCCAATCGGAACAACTACGAACAACTTGTACATATGACGTGCCGAAGGGAAATTCATGAGGGTGGTCATCTTCTTGAGGTACCCAGTT
>KN824284.1:488991-508132 GCA_000827415.1 Serendipita vermifera MAFF 305830 | reverse complement strand
TGAACGATGTCAAGGACTGACGGGCCAACGAGCGTCATATGGACCTTCGGTGGCCAAGTTAGCGAGTGCACAACTATGTCCTGTCTACATACATCATGCCATGGCATCCGAGGGGTCTAAAATTTGTTCATGAGCCTTCCATTTCCTCAAAATTACCGAGTCTTACCTCCTAAAAAAAATATTCAGTGGGAAATTGGGGGAAAGTAGCGAGAACTGCTTACCAGTACGCTCACGGAGTTATTTACCCACTTCCACACTTCATAGAAGCTGGTCGATTTGAGGAATTGCCACGTTGAGAAGAGGTGAATAACTCACTCCTTTACACGAGCATTATTGTACTCTTGGCCAGGGAATAAAGTCTGGGAGAAATCCGTCGGATGGCAATCGGCCAGTGGGCTGGACGAATTAATGACGGTAGTTGTGATAACGGCCATGCTCACTGTGAATGGGTGTCCCACCGTCCTATTGGAAAGTTAGACCATAAATTTACGCTTATAAGTCACGAACCAAAGCATAAGTCAAGTCCTCCAATGCAGGCATAATGATTGTCGATAATGACAACCTGAATTCAAAGCATGAAGAAAAGAATGAAGTAAGATGAATTAATACACACCTTCTCGTGATGGCTCCAAAAGCGGGTAGAATCAACTGGAGCTCTTGTTAGAAGCATACCTAGAAAAACTAGTTATCTTACCGCTGCCAACGTGGTCCGGATGGCGCTATTCATCATGAGCACAAGCATGGTAGAATGATGTGGCCTTACAATAACGGCAATGTTCGGGTGTAGCTCATGGAAATGATTTTTTGTATGTCGAGAGCTCATGTTCATTCCTTGAATTACTTCCTGCGTCGCGTTATGCAATTTAGTTTAAAGACATGGCTTTGCGGATGCTACGTACTTTGTAAACAATAATGTATACCTTGACTCCTTGCTGGGCCTTTGACTTGAGCAAGCGATCGATCCTCCATTCTGGGAATTTAGCAGGAGGACGGCGAAGATAGAGTTCTGAGGCGTCACATATCGTTAGAATGGGCAAATTAAGCAAACCAACGTATGTACCTGGAGTAAGCCACCAGTCCTGAATCATTATGCACTCGCGTGCAGACTACATACGCGGTCGTTTGGGTCAGAGGCAGGCAGGCAGGGTGCGTTCGTACGGTCATTTGAACGAATGTAGGGCCAAATCTTACCGAAATAAGCTCAGATACACTCCAAAAATAATGCTCTCCATCGACATGCTGGCGAAAAGAGCGTATAATCTCTATGTAAGGACACTGGGAAGGATGGCGCGGGATAACCTTACCCATTTCACAAAGTTGCCTTCGCGTACGTCGGCAAAGGACTTGAATCCTGCAAAGCTTCAGAGATTTCATCGGTTTTGGTATTAAAAGACGAACGGTGGGATTCGTTAATAGCGGTTCTATGCAACCGGTGAGATCGAACGGGTCAAGACACCAAGAGTACCACTACTGACCTGACAGCATCGGCTTCTGCTTCGTGTTCCTCATCATGACGATCTAGTATATTCTTAGTGCAATTTGATGGCGAGACACGCTGGCTCACGGTTCTTATTGACGACACCTTCGGGGGGCGTAAGTAGAGTAGTGGGAGTGGCGATGAGCAAATAGCGCACCTTTGATCTCGTTGATAGCTCCTGTGAATCCCTTTGAAGTTCTCTCTCCGATCATTGAGAAAAAGGAGGACATGATTGGGATAACTGCTTGGTAGAAAGTGTGGTCGGGGTGTGGGAGTGATTGCGCCTAATTCTAGCGCTCTATATCTAATCGCGCTGCGCACGGATGGCTGTGCATGGTAGCAAAAGCTCAATACATTGCAACACTGTCTAATTTATCGTACAGCATCTCAGTCGCGGTCGCTATCATCTGCGTTTGCGTCCAACGCCTTGGAGTCTGTTAGCAGTTCCTTTTCATCCAATTCCATCTGATCAGCAGCTTCTTCCTCTTCCTCTTCTTCGTCCTCATCCAGCGGCTCTACTTCGTCGTCGATGTCAACATCATCTTCACCCTCCGCGGCTATATCGGCTTCAGAGTACGGCTCCTCCTCATCTGCAGCATCCTGTGCATCCCCTCCTTTGCCATTTGATGCTTTTGAAGTCCCTCCAGCTGCCGACTTGGCCCCAGACGCCTTGCCCTTGCCCTTGGCATTGGCGACGGGCGGTGGTGTCGACTTTTTTGTCGCTCCGGCCGACGATGGGTTTTTCTTAACCCGGGCCCGATATTCTATCGATAAGGTCAGTGCTTGTTGGCCGTGCGAAGGTTATACATGCCTGCGAGTTCCGCATTTAAGCTTGGTACCATGTCGCCGAATTCGGTCAGTTCCAGAGCCTGTAGGACGTCTGCAGCAGTAATAGTTTTGTGGCCACGGGCATTGGCAACCTCTTGCGCACTAAGAGATGAAGAATGTCAGAGCTACCTTCGTCCATTGAGGACCCACTCACGCGGCAGCTGCAAAATCTAGTTCAGTACGAGACCCAGTCAAGCTCACAAACCCTTACCGATATAGTTGATGAATACTGTGGATCCCTTCACTAAAGCTAGCACGCTTTCCTTTTGTAATTTGGCATTGGGAGGGAGCTTTTGGGCCACATGTTAGGACGGGAGGTCCCACAATCATTTTCATGAGTACTTCACCGCTGATTTGGCAATACGCGTGACCGTCGATTGCGGGAGTGAATACTGGTCAATGCCATCCAGAACCCCATCCTGTTGCGTCTCCGCTACATGACTTCCAAGCATTACATCCGATCGTCTCGGCATTTTTTTGAGTGTCTATTTCCGGGAATTATAGAACTTCTGCTGTTTGGTAAGGGTCAAGCAGTGGGGTGTCGGAGTTGACCTGCTACCACCGACAACATGGATCTGGCTGAATTTTACGAACAGGTTGGAATGGCCTCATAAAGTCTCGAGTATTATATACTAAACTCGTTCACTAGGTTTACGACACGATACGCCTCATCCCATATGGCAAGGTCACCTCTTATGGTTTGTCAGCTATGATACAGGAATGGTTATGCCTTGAACGATATTAGGACATATTGCGGCTTTGATTGGGATGCCTAGGCACTCCAGGCACGTGGGTGGTGGTGAGTTTCTACTTGGAACTGTGCGAGACTTGCCACAACTAAAGTCTCATTCAAGCACTCAAAATGTTGGACCCAGAGAGCGATGTTCCATGGCAGAGAGTCGTCTCTTCAACGGGTGATTAGTTTACAGCAGCGACGTCTACTTTCCTTGCTCATCAATGGTCCCAGGTGCGATTTCGTCCAGAGGCCCTGGTACTACAGGAGCACGACGCCAGGCCGAAGCTCTTGAAGCAGAAGGACTTACCGTCGAAGAAACGAGAGCAGGACAGTTTCGAGTCAATTTCAGGACGTATGGTTGGTTTCCTGCTACGCTTGCGGACGCCACTCGGGGTGATGGTGATGATGAAACAACAAACTGATTTTCATGAGATTAATTTACATTGATGTGGGATAGTATAAGGTTATGCGGTAACCCATGTGCCCGAAACCTGAACCCATGCAAAAAGTGTGTGATGTGAAGTGGAGTGGAAGGAAGTTACATGTCTAGTACAGGTCGCCTGCCACCAGACAGACGCGGTGGATGGTCCTGATAATGTTCCCCTACGTCCGAATTGGAAGGGGATGGTCGACCAGAGTGGCCTGCCTCTGCCAGATCAAGCCGCGCTTCGCCCCGTTGCGGCTTGACTTCTTTGGCTCTCGAGAACAGACTACTGATCGGATACGATATGCCGGGCTCACTGTGGTGCTCCAGCGCCCCCGAACGTCTCGAGTCGAAGGACGTTTTGGATGCAAATGCAGAGTTCTCCGTAGAGGTGGATGGCTCACTACGGCCCGGTGGAGTTTTTGTCAATTTTGAAGTTTCGGAGAGTTCGAGCAAGTCTCCTCGTCGACCCTTATCCAAGTCAAAGTTGAGCCCCGGTCGATACGAGACGACTTTTGGAGCCGATCGGGCCAGGAAGCCATGAGGTTTTCGTGGGGGGCCTTCGATCTTTCCGTAACGGAAAGCCGTTCGATCGGACGCCACCGTTGTCGATTGTGTGCTGTCTAGTTGTACGTGCTGCTGCACTTGTACTCTCCTCATCCGCATGTACAACCACAATGCCGCCAAGAAGAGCGCAAGAGCAATGATACATCCGATTGTAAGTCCGACAATTGCACCAGTGGAAAGTTCTCCTGGGTTCTGGCCGAAGTAGGCATTGCCGGTGGCGTCTGGAGATTTGGCAAAAGCGAAAATAAGGTCAGCCCCGATTTACGTCAAAGCGGGTAGCAAGCAGTACTCACTCTTTCCGGCAGCTTTCAAGTCAAAACTGCCGTCCAACAACGGTAGGAACGCCCAGGGAGGGATATGGGTCCCGTTCGGCGTTGCCATAGGATATCTGTGGCATCGGCTGTCAGCCAAGCAGAAAGCGCGAAAAAGCAAGAGCAACGTCGGCTCCGACCCACGTTTCCATGCTTATATTCCCAGAAGGACAGTTACCGGTCCATGTGGTGAAGCTGTCAAGCGCTGATTGTTGACATTGGGAACAGGCACTGAGCAGAGAATAGTAGACTGAGGAGCTGGAGGACGGCGGGGTTAAGCGAACAAAATTTCCAGGCAGTGCAGCGAGCTACATTTCACTGACCATTGGCAAGGATTTGCCTGTTCAGTGGGAGGTAGGTACATTTGACCACCGGTAAGAGCAGGCACATTATAAGCTAGCAACCGATGGCGCCGTTGCTTTCTGTCAGCGTAGAATTTGAGAAACAAATCTTAAAGAGGACTTACATGTATTGGGGGAGCATTGCTGGGCCAAAAAGGCCGCCACCAGACATGGAGATTGCCGTAAATCGTTGTAGGACTGGAGAGAAGGACATGGTTTTAGTCAGCAATAGACTAAGAGTAAAAACAAGGTAATTACCCAGTTGAAATCTTCTTTGCACGTTACATTCGTCTACGGGGGATGGGTGTTGAGCGCGCCCTGTATTGGGGGATTGGGCGTTACATACCGTTTGAGCGTGAGCGATGTCCAGTATTAGAATTACAATCACCCATAATTCCGATATCATATCCGAAGCATAAAACTTTTGTTTGCGAGACGGTTGAGGTATTGGTTCAAGAACTGCTCCGACAGTTAATATACGAAGAACACTTGCCTCGCCAGTTGACCCTTCTGGGCGCCCCCCTACAGCCTTTTCGTTCGCTCGTCTTTGCACGCCGACAGGCGCTAACAAAGTTTGATCGTTGACGTCTTCCGGCTGCATAGTATCTCCTGGAAACTATTCTCTGATTTTTAGTTGCGTATCCGTCGTGCCCGTAGGCTGTTCACGCTGGCACCGCTGAGCATTGGTCGGGTTTTCCACGGTCGACCAAGACTAGAGCATTTGGTAAGTGGCTTTTGATGGCGCCTTTTCCCAAGCAAAAAGATCAAAATTTAGAAAAATAATAATCATTCACTGCTTTGGAACAGTGTTACTACGGTTTTGCCACACGCGAGACAGCCGGAGCAGCTGTAAGAAGAAAAATGGGCAAGAAAAAGAAGGCTCCCCCTCTCCCAGAGGAGCATCTACACCTTCCACCCCATACGTCTCTAAGTAGTGAAAAGTGTGAGCATTGTATATTATACACAGCGGCGGTTTGGATTTGACAATCGCGGCCAGCTTCAGCCACTATCATCGATACGCATACACACCTCCTATCGACCTTTGATCTCTACAAAGCAAAGTATCCTGACGGCTATAAGGATTATCACGAGTTTGTTCGGGGCTTTTACAAGCCTCAGCGAGCTTCGGACGCGTAAGTTTTACACCTCCCGTCCTCCCTCCACCTCGTGCACCTCACAGACGGCCTCCGCACAGACCGAAACACCACGAAGTTGAAACCATAATAGACGTGTGGTGTGAGGCCCCAGTCGACAGAAGATGGGAGGAAGTCGCGAATTCTGCCGTAGATGAGCAGCAGCGTAGGGACCTGTGGAGTGGACTCGAATACTGGTTTGTGATGGGTACGTATGTTTCCGATCAGAGTTGCACGAGGCCGGGTTTCCTTTTATTCACGGGTATTAATGCATCTTTCTCAGGCGTCCACCCGTGGGTACATGTTTCCAGGGATGATGGCTCGCTTTGACACAGGGTTCAGGCATCAAGCAAGACTTTACACGGATGATGTCGAAAGCGAAATGTGAGACAAGTTTTGGGATATCGCCACTCTGGGCCCTCATGCAGTTTGCAGTCTTTCGGCTATGCGTCATCCAAGATGTATCGGGCTTGGAGAAATAGGTAAGACAGGTTATTTCCGCCGCGTACAGTATCATCATACCCCACTTTATTCCATAGGGCTCGACTATCATTATATGAATTCTCCCTCCGAGGTGCAGAAGACCGTCCTCCATAGACAATTAAAACAAGCTGTTGCATTAGGCAAGCCATTGACTATCCATACTCGGGAGGCCGACGAAGACATAGAGCGAATCTTGAAAGAGGAGGTTCCGAAAGATCATAGGGTTGGTAGCTTCTGCACGCTTCTTTGCCAAAAATCTCCTCTCTGCTAAAACTATTTCCATAAGATTCACGTTCATTGTTTTACGGATTCTCCCGGTTTGGCCCGCCGGCTGTTGGACTATTATCCGCACTTATACATTGGCGTGACCGGTGGGTGCCCTCAACTGTCAACTGAGATGAAGGAATAACACACTCTTTTTGGGCATAATGTAGGCGTGATTACCTATAGCACCAACTTGAATACCGCCCAAGTGATCCGCGAGCTTGTCAAGGGGTCTAGTCCAGCTTCCTTTGACATTTCCGTGTTGCGGATCGTTCTTGAAACAGATGCGCCGTACGTACTCTCATGACAAGAGTTCCACATCCCCAAATTAAATGATGGCGCTCGGCACCGCACAGGTATATGGTCCCTGCAAACATTTACGAGTCTCTGACGAGTGTCAAGTCGACGACGAGACTACCATTTTCGCACTCTGGGATGATCCCTTGGACGGCTGGATTTGTAGCAGAGATAGTGAATGCTGAGATTGGAACCACACTTGAGGCCAACGATGTGCTGGAAGTGTCCCGGCAGAATGCTCGCAATGTTTATGGAGTTTAATAAAGGTTCTTCAAGTGTAACTCGGTGTTTTTAGTTGGGGCACCTCACAGAATCACAGCTTGGAGCCAGGCACCTGAACGTGACCGTCTGAATCAGCGCCCATCCCATCAATTGAGTTTCGATGAAAAGGGAGAGATAATTAACGCGTGGTAAAAATTTGCCCTTTCTAGCAGATCACTGTCAACTCGCGAGAAGAGGAATCTATAGGGCCTGCAGGGTATAGCATGCATGGCAACGCCGGAAGAGCGCTAGATGGCGTCTGCGATGGAGGTTCTTTACGGTGATCCATACATTTTGAAATGTGCATTCTAGCAACCTAGGACACTCCCCGGAACATACAGCTACCATGCAGCTCAACACCTTCGGGGAAAACGGTGTCACCAACCTGCTCGTCGTTACCGACCCCTGACCGCAACAGGCGAAACCGTTCAGTAAGACCTGTAACTTTGCTACTGACTCTTATTGCAAAGATTAGTCAAACGTCTGGATTGTTCGCTCTTCGTCGGAAGCATCGGTCGGTCGCCATATATACCTGCCGCGACGAGGGCTTTATAAACTTTATGTTCATGCGTGGCGAGAGGAAAAAAAATTCCTAGCTATCGACTACGTGTCCCTCCCAATCCTTCAAAACGTGCTTCAGGTCTCCCCTTACGGCTCGCAAGTTTGCGCAGCCACTTCTTTCATTATCTGCAACGGAACACCTCCTACCTCCGATCTCCTTGAACTGTCATTCCAAAACGTATTGGAAGCAGTCTGACATACCTTTGCCCACGTCTAACACCCAGGATTCGATTTCTGGTGCCGCAGATTGCATCCTATTCCCGTTCGCGGCTTCTGACGAGCTTCGGCAATCAACCTCTTCTTACCAGCAACTGCCCACCGACATATATCAGGCCCAAAGCTGGCTACATACTCCCCTTTTTTGTCACCGCGGTGGTCGCATGTCTTCGCGCCCCGCGACGCCCAAAGAAGATATAACCGCGCCTCAGCAAACAGATACTATTCGTAGAACACGATCACAAACAAGACAATCACAAGTACCAAATACGCGTAGAGAAATGCTCGCCACCGTTCAGTACCATGGCCACAACCCATACGCACACCCTCCTCCACACCACCACCACCATCCTCTGCAGGACTTCGCCCGTCAAGGACAGCCACCACCAGTAACTACACAACCGAGGGAGCTCTTCGCACAGCCTGTGTTTACATTTAACACGCCATATGATGCAAGCGCCGGGACGGCCGCGCCTCTTGCTATAACCTCGGGTGGTTTGGAAGGTCGGAGTGAAAATGCAGATAACGTTAAGACGCGGGCCCAGAAGCGAGGTCATACCACCAATCTCGATACGGGTATGCATCGCAGAAGGTCTCCTTCACTCGAACGACCCCAGACTTCGACTGGGAATGAAGCCACGGCTGAAAACCCGATTGCTCCTCAAAAGAAAAAGAGGACAAGGACATTGACGACCTCTAATCAGTCGTCAGTACTTCTCGCTTTACTTGCAAAGGTGAGCGGCCGCCGCGATATGAACTCAGCGGCAAGTTAATTGATTGTTTGTCTCAGACACCTTTCCCCACTACCGCCGAACGCGAAGAAGTAGGACGTGCCATTGGACTGACAGCCCGAAAGGTTCAGGTACGTCATTTGAGCACCTGGGCAGAGATTTGACCAAACAGCTGACCCTGCGTTCGTTTCATAGGTATGGTTCCAGAACCAGCGTCAAAAGCAGAAAAAGTCGACGCAAATGGGTAGTTCGACAATTCCTCCTACAGGAGGGACTACCTCTGCTCCTCTGCCGCTTTCGAGCCAACCGGGGTTTTCCGCGCTACACGCGGCCAGGATGGGGTATCACGACCAAACAGGCCCTTCATTCCCCTCCTCAAACATTGCGCCTTATCCCAGTGGGGGTGGTAGCCGTGAATCAGGTCAACCTGGTCATTACGACCCTTCATCTCCATCCAGAGGTCAAAACCAGGAATCCTACCAGGCAGGCACTGCATACAGCCGCTCCTTTCCTAACGAATCAACATATTATCCCATTCGTTCTACGACGACTGCTGAAAGTGATCAATATCCTCCAGCAGCACAACCCATTACTTCCGCCAGTGGACATTCATTCCCTCCGCCTCCTTCGAGCCTGCCCCAACAGACCTACATTACCGGCGACTTTTCTGATCCTTTTAGCCATCGCCAAGCTCATTCCAGAGAGCCAAGCTCCCATTCATTTGCATACCCTCCAGCCTCTCAAGATCCTTTATCTGACGATCAGTCCCGCCCAACCACTTCGCGGGGACCACAACCATATAGACCGACCTCCAGTGACTCCTGGACCTCCAAGCCACTTCCTCCTCTTCCATCAGACGTTGGACATGGGCCAGGCGGACAACCGCTGAGCTGGGAGCACCCCGCTTCTGATCAGAATTTCCGCGCTCCCACATTTCCCTCGCGTGCAAGGGCTTTCTCTAATCCTGATCCTGCCGCCGAGGGCTACGGACCCATTCGTCCATTTGCGCCAGTCCCCGCTACTGCTGGCGGACTGACGCCATCCACGGCGTTTGCAGCTACGCATTTCTTTTCTGCTCCTGCTCCCTCCGAATCTGTCGCGCCTTCATCATATCATGGGCCCTCAGAGTATCATTCGGAGGAAGGACAGAGAATTAGACACGGGGCATCCGGTTCAATTGGGGACCAATACTCATTTCGCTATGCTGATCAATTTCCATCCCCTGGAGGTGTTTCATCGTCTTCTTCACTGTCATATTCGGAAGCTACCGGGATGGGGCTATCTAGCTCGTCCCAGCATCCACCAAACAGCATCTCGTACTCCCCGCTTGAGCAGAGGAGGTCACGCCTGTCTTACGATTCTTCGCTGGCCGCAGGATCGCAAGTTCTAGGCAAGAGATCCTGGTCTGCAGATGACGGGAGGGCAACAAAGCGTGCGCGTACCGATGATGGCCACACGGCGCTGCCACCTAGGCCTGGTACGCGTACACTCCCCCCAACTGCTTATCAACCACGTACTGCAGGACCATCCCTCCATGGCACTCAAGAAGTACACATAGCTCCAGGTGTACACTCGCTACCTCCCCGGTCGGAAGAGGGGCAACATCCTTACCACTACCAAGCACCGTCAGATCCCACCAGCGGCATCTGACTAATATCAAAGTCACTCTTTACTCTACCAGAAAACATCTATCACATTCCTTACTCTACCAGAACACATCTATCACACTCCTTACCTTATTTGAGCAAGATCATTCGCATCTAGTCCACTCCCTCTTACTACTGTAGCAGCCTCAAATGCAACTCACCGGACATTCCTTTTTCGAGATTCTATACAAAAAGCGACACCCCTTTTCAAAAGTTGGCCCTAACACCCCACGTTTCATTGGACTTTTTTCTTACCCTGTTTTTCTGCACCATCGTTCGTTTTTCTAGTCTGGTTCGTTCTCTTTATCGCTCTTTGGTCTACCTGCTCCTACCCACGAACATTGATTTTGTATCAATAAGACTCTGTTCTTGCTAGCCGTGACTACACCCCCCCCCCCTCCATCTCGTTCGGGTTTCAAACACTCCATAGAGGTTCGCCCCGGATTTGTACTTTTAGACCCCACGGTGCGCAATGCGCAAGTGCGAAATGGAAAATGTGTTTATCCAAGTTTAATTCAGTCCGTATTGAGAAGAAGAAAAAAGAGTGTACATGGATTTACAATGAGTAATGTATGGTTTCCAGCGACCAAACTATAATGGAACAGGGATATGTCATCGAGAAGGAAAGGGACTCTCCAGGCCGCATGATCCAGTAGTGGTTCTTTACTTGCAGCACTCTCCTCGGGCCACTTTCTTGACGGGTCGCAACAGGAAAATGGTATCCCGCTTCCGCCTTCTTTCGCTGCCCGAGCTGCCCCCAAGAAAACTCATCCTCGACGCACTACTAATGCGCTTTAGCCCACGATCGCCGTATGAAACTCCTGATCCAGGTTTCTCCGGATCGAGTTGTCCCGATTCAATTGAGAGAAGGATTGAGCGTGCGGCCAGTAAAAACGGTGACTCAACGTTGTCGCCGCTAAGAGCCGAGGTTTCTAGGAAGTGCAGATCTAGTGACACTTAGTGTAAGAATGAAGAAGGATTGTGCGGAGAAGAATGGAGCATGTGGGTCTGCGAGATTATGATGTGGGTCGTCATGGAATTCACGAACCGTTCTCTGCTGCCCAGCGACTAGCTTCAGCCCATTCAACTTCCCGATCTTCTTCCCTATCATTCTTGCAGCCGACGAGAACTGTGACCAGTTGAGGGCTAGCCAGGGCTCTAGCATCTGCAAGCCACCGTGATAGCCCCTCGAATGACTGCCGACTGTGGAGATGATGAGATGTGAAGATAGAAACCGATCAGAAACCAAATACATACTTTGTGATATCGTACACGAGCAGTGCCCCAGCTGCCCCCCTATAGTAGCTTCTAGTCACCGACCTATATGTCCGACTGAATAAAACGCTTCTAATTGGATCTCGACGCAGGATTTACCGGAATCGCTCTTGTCCGGCGGTATCCCATAACTAGCAATGATTGATAATCAGCATCTATGCTTTGGCGGGCAGAGACGCGAGTCCGACCTGTAGTTTGATCCGCTTCTCTCCCACATTAATGGTACGACTAGAAAACTCCACACCAATGGTGTGTTGGGAATGTTGCTTAACTGAGGGTGATATTAGTAGGTATGTTGGAGCCCAAAAGTGACCACGCGCGCACATGTATTCTGGATAAAATGATTCAAGAGGCATGATTTTCCGGTTCCAGCTTCTCCTAAACATTCAAAATACGGGCACGACATAATGTTTTTTTCATCCGTTTAGAGCAACAACGATGAGTGCTCCGGCAACGAGCGGATGGAAGGGGGTACCAACCAATAATGATAAATTTAAGGAGAAAATCTATAGCAACAAAGTGTAAGTGCACCATCAAACGGATTTGATTCCGAATAGCCGCGGAGCGCGGGGAGGTGGATACGAACCATAGGCTTCCACCATTTCGGTGGCATCTTCGTCGCTTGGATGTGGCATTTCTAATACTCGTAAGATCTAATCAGAGACCAAAGATCGTCGTTTGTCGTGAATCCGAGTCGTGTGCGACCACAAGCAAGGGGGGTCGCGGGCAAGTGGCGAAGCTCCAAGCTTCAAGCTTGAACTGCGCACCCAACAATCCCGGGTGCCGAGCCTCTCAAGCTAATACGGTTCACAAACTTTTATTTTCAACTCTCACAGCGTCAAACGGTTAGTATATATTATCCAAATTAGGGCCACAACACGCCAAAAGATGATAAACTGTTCCCTATTATACGAGCGGCGCCGAAACGGGCTAATCGCCATGTTCGACGTCGTGCAAGAGATCAACCTATGCTGAAATATATATTACAATTGCCCTTGATTCATGTCACTCGAGGCTGACGGTTGTTGTCGCACGATCCAGGTTCCACTCAAGGTTGTAAACAAAAGCTCCAAATTGTAAAACTTTTACCCCGCATTTATAAATCGGCAGTTCGAACCGGTAAGCGCCACATTTGGGCTCCCTGATGAAGTCATCACTCAGCCCCTATATAAACAGCAAGCTTACTGCGGCGTCGTTAATTCATTTCTTTACCCGAATCCACCTTATTTGTACACCGTGGGTATTTTCCGCCACATCGGCCTATGATTGACACTTTGAATGCAACCAGATGCCTTTATTCTCATCGTTGTCTACCAAAGAAAGCAAAGAAGGTAGTAATCACCACAACAAGCTTGGGAAGTCAGCACATGCACGCGCTGCTTCCCTCACCGGACGCAAGGGCAGTATCGGCGGGAAGAATACTCGCGTAGACGAGGATGCGTCGATCAAGGCTATGGCTGGATCTCGATCCCAGCTTCAACAGGACGACTCCACAGGTACCGAATACGTCAAGCCTATGACGCCAAAGAGCCTCCGCCAACAAAGCATGGACCAAATGGAGGACCAAGACGTTCCGCCGACACCTCCGCCGCACGAGGTTGGCGGCTACGCGGTCACGAATGACGAAGTTCACAATCCCGACTCTCACAACGGTAGCCTGCACACGAATTCGAGCGCGACCTGGCGTGAAAAACCGGATGCCGCCGCCATGAGGAATAGGGCCGCTAATGCCAACGATGCCGGCCACACTGAGATGGCCGGTGCGGGTTTGGACTATGGCCACCAGAATGACGCACACGTCCTGAGTGGAAACAAGATGATTGATCTGGCTACGGCACGCCAAAAGGTTCAATTTGCCATCGAGGCCGAACTGGCCGCGGACCGTGCGCTCGAGTTGGCCCGCAAGGCCGTCGAGGAGGCTCGTTCTATCGTAGGAGCTCTCGAAAGACAAGCCCACCAAGAGTGAGTGATTTTGCTGTGCGCCCAAAATGCAGTGAACCTGCTTGCTGACGATTTTTATTTTAATAGATTTGAAAGGGCACATGCGAGAAGAATGGAGACGGCTGGTGTGGTCAAGGACCTGGAAAAGGTGCGTGACTAGGCTGCGTCTGGGACGGCTGTTTGCTGATCGGGGTACTACTCTTAGTTGGGAAGGCACAGTCATTGAGCCCGGGGGTTCTGGGATAATCAATGTGTGGCGGCCGGGACAGGTAATTCAAAATCGATCTGATTCGGTGTGGCGGCGGCAGGGCTTTAGAGCCTGATTCTGAAGCCTTTAGGGTGCAAGCTTTCGGCTAGTGGAGACGATCCACTTGTGCTTTAATTTTCTTCTCTCGTGTGGTAACGATGCCTACGTGTGTGCTTGTTATGACGGAATGCGGCCCGATGTATACCTTGTACATGATACCACCGCAATATACCCAGCTTTCTACGCCTCAAAGTGGCTCAGGTGTGTGTGGGGTGGTGTATTTTGCCTTGTATAATTAGCCACGCAATCGTATCTTGGACCTCTGGTCGGAATACGGCAGGCAGTGCAGCTCTGGTTTTCAACACTGTGCACTCCCTCCGGTAGCAGAGCAATTCAGAGGTGTGGCTCAGGTTTACCGTTTTACACGCATAGGAGAATGGGCGAATGATTTGTGGCGTCCCAGGTGGCGTGATTTCTCCCTTCAGCATCGTAAACAGTGAGGAACCGATTCATGACACGAGCCTTTTTAGATCCGCTGATCACTGAGGAGTAAAAAAAAAAGAGACCTCGTGGTTTGCAGAGACTGGACGCCGAGTAGGATCATCAACCAATGGATTCGTCTGGTTTCACTGGCTGTTCCTTTGCCCCGCGCGAGCGAGAAAGATAGGTCACGAATCGAAGGCTCGTATTCCAGGCGAGCCTTGCAGGGTTGCGTGTTTCAGCGAAGATGGGTTTCCCCGGCCTTAACGGGGAACGGCCAGATTGGCAGATCCCGATCATCGATACAGAGCATGAGGCAGGTTTACTATCCGTGTCAGAGTAAAAAGGTCCGTGATTAAAAAATCTCTGTACAGATAGGAGTAGAGATTGAGCCCTTTGCAATCAGAAAGTAATATCCACAGGTATTAAGCAACCGTAAAAAAAGGCGTGGATGAGTTAGGGATGGCTCGCACGCTTACGAGATTCGAATCTGAAATCTGACCTGAGATTGTAAGACGGTTTGATCGGTGCTAAAGGTGACAGGACTGCATGCATGCATTCCATTCCATTCTTTGGCTAACAGGCCATGCAATGACCCCGGGATGGAGCCCATTGGTCAGGCGTTTGATGGCAGGAACGAACTGAGCAAAATGCAAAGTAACTTGTAGAAATCAAAGGGAGCATTCCGCACCACGAGGTAACTGTAAAACCCTCCCGGGAACAACCGTACATCGACGTCCTGTCGTGTTTCACGGAGGCTTGTGGCGTCGGTTTCTTTGGCGTTAAATCGGCATAAAAAAAGTGGGTTAGATTAGAAATTCAAATCTATCAAAAGCGGAAGTTTCAGATTTCGTCGAAATCGGACGTTGTGGCGGCTACAGAAAGAGGAACACCATCACTAGCCTTGCTAAAGCCCGGCAGCCTCGTGCAAAGTGGCACCTGAGCCTAATCCCTTAAATTGCTAAGTCTCAAGTTTTTTAATTTATATATTTACGCGCAGCCTCCTGCTTCTTTAAACACACCCTGTAGCCACAAAGCCTGCTCGTCCTTTGTTCCCCCTCGAGTCTGCCTTGAGTTCCTCCCGCCCCCTATATAATGGAACAAGAAGGATCATCTCCAAAAGACAATTCCATGCGCTCCCGTCCAAAGTACCCGCACCCAATCCTTCTCGAGGACGGTGGTGGTTCTCGTGTCATTGGCCCGACTACCATTGAAGCCCCTCTCGACAGCCCCAGTTCTCCTCACGCTTCTAAATTCATGTCTGATTATGATCCTGAGGCTCCTTATCCGCACACCGAACGTTCGTATGGCTATGTTCCTTCTGGCCCCTCCTTTACCAATCAAAGCACTGGCATGGACAGAATGAGCAGCAATCCTTCGTCTCCGACTGGCATCTATCATGCACATCATTTTAGTCCTGATCACGCCCCTGCGGTCCCGAACGCCGGCCAGGCCTCACATCTCCATTACACCTCCTCCTCGTCTGGCCACAGTCCCCCGCGTATCCCGGAACCCGACTATTATCAGGGTGTTTTACCTTTTGGACCTCCGAATCCTTCTCAGGTAACGTTTCATGCTTTTTTCGCCTTGAATATCTTGATTGACGTCAGCTTAGGCCATTTCGACCACGCAACTCCCCAACGGCGGTTACATTTGCAATCTTTGTTCTCTCGTCTTCACCCGCGCCCACGACGCGCGTCGGCACTATTCGTCCAAGCACTCCGAAGTCAAGTATGAGTGCGTGTGCTCGAAAAGGTTTAGCCGCAGGGACGCCCTTTTGCGTCATCAACGCCCAGACCCGGTTTCTGGATATGTTGGATGTGGAGAGGCACGCGGGGGAACACCGACCGACCCTTGACCCGTGCCCTTTGTATCCCTCTCAGCGCCCTGACTTTTGATTTTGATGACCCCGCCGCTGTACACTTTCACCAATTGCGCGGCTTCACAGCGCTGCTTGCTTTCCATCCTATCCTGCTAATGATTCAGTTGGTTTTGCTTGCATGTACTCGTGATGCTCTCTGCCGCTTTCCCTCCGCTTTTGATGATCACCGGCACTCTCGATTTCTCATTCAGGGCTCTAGCAGCTTGCTGACGTGAAATAATTTGCTCTCTCATATCAGATCATATGGTATGCAATCCCCCCTCGGTCCAACCATTTGCTTTTTTTTCGTTTTGGTTCCCGTTCTCCCTCCTTCCGCTTCCTCTCCCGTCTTACGCTTTGAAGCGTGTTTCAACCAGCTCCGGTTTCTAGCAATTTTGTTATCACATGATGCCTCCTCTACTCCACCCTTTCTTTCCACGCATCCCTGCACGCTTATCGTCCCCTTTAGCCTGGTTCTCGGCTGCCAGATAGGTACTCAGCGGCGACACTGATCTTCGTTTTGCTTTCATACACCTTTTTTTTTCACTTTCGCCAAGCGATTATGCACCCTTATTCAGTCGAAGAGGTTATCGATAGCCAAACTTGGGCGCTGGACGCCACAATAAGTGAATATGGCGTACAACTCCACGTGTGATACGTGGAGTGATACGTAAACAACTTGCTATGTGATTGGACCGGGCGATTGTCCCGAGCAGAGGAGATGGACGTAAGCATGAGCGACTTTCGGTTCGGATAGCGCAAGGTGGATAGCTCAAGCAGGTCAATTGTTTCAACCTAGATCTGCTCCGACGTCCTCCACAGGGTTGGCGACGGACGTACCACGAGCCTGTTCGCTGCCGACCCTGGCTGTCCATGACAAGTCGAGAGCAAGAGTGAACGACCCCACACAAAAAGGACTCCTCGCAACAAAAGGACAGCCACGACCACGAGAGTCACGGCAACCCACGTTCATTTTGATTCGGCAGGCTCGAGCGCCACCGGATTAGATTGCCGATCGTTGGTGTCCTGCTCCGCTGTGAGCATAACGCTACTGAGCGTCTGCATAAACGCTCGAGTTGTCTCCAAGTCCTCTTCGGTTGTACCCTCGGGCACCCAGAATAATCCGGCAGCGCGAGAAAGGTGATGGAGGTGGCTACCGCTGCTGCCAGGAGCTGCGGATCGATGAGCCATGTCGGCGCTAACCCCTAGGATTCTTTCAAAGGCGCGCTCCCTCTCGTTCCCATTCAGTTTGTCCAGCGCCTTGAGTATCCCTGGCAGTTGTGGATCCTCGTTCAGAAGTGCTCGAATCTGTGAAGAAGTCGCTGTTTATTTTATTTATATTTACGTCGTGAGTAACACTGCTGGATTGGGTATCTAAGCTCGCACCTATCGCTTCGTAATGCGCCATTTGTAGCGGCTTCGGATCGTTTGCCGTGAGCGGATCAGGAATTGCTGGTGCCGGTTCAACGTTGGGCCATTTGAGTGTCGTGAGAGCTCTCAACTTGATCGGCTCTGCCAATGGAGGTTCGTCTGGTATGGTCAAGAAGCGAGAAAGTCAGAAGATGTGGTTGCTATATCAGGGGATGGCTCAAAAAACCTTGTTCTGATCCAATCTGTTCGGGGCGATCCGAATCTTCGACCCTTGTGGCGGGCGCTTTTGTCCCATCAGAGATGTCCCTTGGAGTGCAGCTGGATTCTGCGGTAATCACGGCAGCAGGCAGAAAAATAAGCCCAGAGATAAGTTTTAGACTTCTTATTAATTAAAGTTAAAAAAAAAAAACGCACTCTTATGTTCCTTGTAACAAGCGACCGAGCAGCTGTGCGATATCGTCAATCAAAAATCGAACACAAACCCAGCGAAGGATCACGTACTAGAAAATAACTTGACAATCTGCGCAAGTATATTTGAATGGTGCATCGTTGCAAATCTGACAAGGGGCAATCTGACGTCTCGGTGGCATGGCTGGGTCAAAAAAGTAGATTAAAGCGGCGACTCCCAAATAATAATTACATGGAAAGGAAACAAGAAGAGATCACCGAAAAGGAATATAGAACGTTTCAAACTGGCATAATTGTGAATACAGGACTCAGCATTGGAAGGAATATAGGCTAGTTGGTCAATTGACCAACTTGCGTTGGGGCCAAAATTCTGATGCGAGACGGTTTCGATATTCGAATATATGAGGATATTTATCCACCTCAGCAATCATCTTTGGGCTTAGCCTGCAATCGCTATCCGTCAGCCAGAATGCTCAGATGTGGAGACAAAGATGACGAACTCTGGACTGCGGATCAAGGAAGTTAGGAATCCAAAAATGGTAGCGTCGATACGAGTCGGAGTGGCCTTGCCCATAATATAACCAGCCTTTGGGATGATGGCAGCCAGAGCGCGGACGTGACTTTCGAGGTTCCTTTGCCGCTCCTCAGGTGTGATCCGCGAAATTTCAGTGTGCCAATATTTCGCACTTGTCTATCAAAGCGATTAGAGAAGGGCTGCCTACAAGCGATGTGATAGCCTTACCGGTCGATAGACAAGCCAATACGCGAGAACAGGACGCATAAGAGCCGGAATATCACCAAGAATTTTGTCTCTTGTCTCATACCAATGCTCCATCCAGCTGGGTGAACTTGAGTATGGAGTAAAACGGGCAAAAAGAGCAGAATTCACCGTTCATACCCCATAATTTCTTCCAAGTTACGTTCCACTAATGCACGATAGGAGAGTGAGATGGCGGCCTCCTTATCGCTCAAGCCAGCCCCGCGGTCAAGACATTCGACAAGGCCCTTGTCAATGCAAGACCTGTACGCAAGCTCCGAGTCTGGTATAATGGCTCCGTCGAGTTCAATGAACGGAAATTTTCCTCTGGGTGCTTTGCTCATCTTTCCGCTTTCATATTTGATACCGTCGAGACCAGAAAAAGTAAGTAACGCGTCCAGTTTGTTGACATAGGTAGACTATTGTGTATGTTATTTTCGTATTGCAAACATCAATGTACGGAACTCACGTCGCAAAAGCGCATTGGGTCGTGTTGAAAACGATACAAAGTGACCATGTCGAGGG
>KN824284.1:477966-488891 GCA_000827415.1 Serendipita vermifera MAFF 305830 | reverse complement strand
GTAGCCGTGAATCAGGTCAACCTGGTCATTACGACCCTTCATCTCCATCCAGAGGTCAAAACCAGGAATCCTACCAGGCAGGCACTGCATACAGCCGCTCCTTTCCTAACGAATCAACATATTATCCCATTCGTTCTACGACGACTGCTGAAAGTGATCAATATCCTCCAGCAGCACAACCCATTACTTCCGCCAGTGGACATTCATTCCCTCCGCCTCCTTCGAGCCTGCCCCAACAGACCTACATTACCGGCGACTTTTCTGATCCTTTTAGCCATCGCCAAGCTCATTCCAGAGAGCCAAGCTCCCATTCATTTGCATACCCTCCAGCCTCTCAAGATCCTTTATCTGACGATCAGTCCCGCCCAACCACTTCGCGGGGACCACAACCATATAGACCGACCTCCAGTGACTCCTGGACCTCCAAGCCACTTCCTCCTCTTCCATCAGACGTTGGACATGGGCCAGGCGGACAACCGCTGAGCTGGGAGCACCCCGCTTCTGATCAGAATTTCCGCGCTCCCACATTTCCCTCGCGTGCAAGGGCTTTCTCTAATCCTGATCCTGCCGCCGAGGGCTACGGACCCATTCGTCCATTTGCGCCAGTCCCCGCTACTGCTGGCGGACTGACGCCATCCACGGCGTTTGCAGCTACGCATTTCTTTTCTGCTCCTGCTCCCTCCGAATCTGTCGCGCCTTCATCATATCATGGGCCCTCAGAGTATCATTCGGAGGAAGGACAGAGAATTAGACACGGGGCATCCGGTTCAATTGGGGACCAATACTCATTTCGCTATGCTGATCAATTTCCATCCCCTGGAGGTGTTTCATCGTCTTCTTCACTGTCATATTCGGAAGCTACCGGGATGGGGCTATCTAGCTCGTCCCAGCATCCACCAAACAGCATCTCGTACTCCCCGCTTGAGCAGAGGAGGTCACGCCTGTCTTACGATTCTTCGCTGGCCGCAGGATCGCAAGTTCTAGGCAAGAGATCCTGGTCTGCAGATGACGGGAGGGCAACAAAGCGTGCGCGTACCGATGATGGCCACACGGCGCTGCCACCTAGGCCTGGTACGCGTACACTCCCCCCAACTGCTTATCAACCACGTACTGCAGGACCATCCCTCCATGGCACTCAAGAAGTACACATAGCTCCAGGTGTACACTCGCTACCTCCCCGGTCGGAAGAGGGGCAACATCCTTACCACTACCAAGCACCGTCAGATCCCACCAGCGGCATCTGACTAATATCAAAGTCACTCTTTACTCTACCAGAAAACATCTATCACATTCCTTACTCTACCAGAACACATCTATCACACTCCTTACCTTATTTGAGCAAGATCATTCGCATCTAGTCCACTCCCTCTTACTACTGTAGCAGCCTCAAATGCAACTCACCGGACATTCCTTTTTCGAGATTCTATACAAAAAGCGACACCCCTTTTCAAAAGTTGGCCCTAACACCCCACGTTTCATTGGACTTTTTTCTTACCCTGTTTTTCTGCACCATCGTTCGTTTTTCTAGTCTGGTTCGTTCTCTTTATCGCTCTTTGGTCTACCTGCTCCTACCCACGAACATTGATTTTGTATCAATAAGACTCTGTTCTTGCTAGCCGTGACTACACCCCCCCCCCCTCCATCTCGTTCGGGTTTCAAACACTCCATAGAGGTTCGCCCCGGATTTGTACTTTTAGACCCCACGGTGCGCAATGCGCAAGTGCGAAATGGAAAATGTGTTTATCCAAGTTTAATTCAGTCCGTATTGAGAAGAAGAAAAAAGAGTGTACATGGATTTACAATGAGTAATGTATGGTTTCCAGCGACCAAACTATAATGGAACAGGGATATGTCATCGAGAAGGAAAGGGACTCTCCAGGCCGCATGATCCAGTAGTGGTTCTTTACTTGCAGCACTCTCCTCGGGCCACTTTCTTGACGGGTCGCAACAGGAAAATGGTATCCCGCTTCCGCCTTCTTTCGCTGCCCGAGCTGCCCCCAAGAAAACTCATCCTCGACGCACTACTAATGCGCTTTAGCCCACGATCGCCGTATGAAACTCCTGATCCAGGTTTCTCCGGATCGAGTTGTCCCGATTCAATTGAGAGAAGGATTGAGCGTGCGGCCAGTAAAAACGGTGACTCAACGTTGTCGCCGCTAAGAGCCGAGGTTTCTAGGAAGTGCAGATCTAGTGACACTTAGTGTAAGAATGAAGAAGGATTGTGCGGAGAAGAATGGAGCATGTGGGTCTGCGAGATTATGATGTGGGTCGTCATGGAATTCACGAACCGTTCTCTGCTGCCCAGCGACTAGCTTCAGCCCATTCAACTTCCCGATCTTCTTCCCTGTCATTCTTGCAGCCGACGAGAACTGTGACCAGTTGAGGGCTAGCCAGGGCTCTAGCATCTGCAAGCCACCGTGATAGTCCCTCGAATGACTGCCGACTGTGGAGATGATGAGATGTGAAGATAGAAACCGATCAGAAACCAAATACATACTTTGTGATATCGTACACGAGCAGTGCCCCAGCTGCCCCCCTATAGTAGCTTCTAGTCACCGACCTATATGTCCGAGTGAATAAAACGCTTCTAATTGGATCTCGACGCAGGATTTACCGGAATCGCTCTTGTCCGGCGGTATCCCATAACTAGCAATGATTGATAATCAGCATCTATGCTTTGGCGGGCAGAGACGCGAGTCCGACCTGTAGTTTGATCCGCTTCTCTCCCACATTAATGGTACGACTAGAAAACTCCACACCAATGGTGTGTTGGGAATGTTGCTTAACTGAGGGTGATATTAGTAGGTATGTTGGAGCCCAAAAGTGACCACGCGCGCACATGTATTCTGGATAAAATGATTCAAGAGGCATGATTTTCCGGTTCCAGCTTCTCCTAAACATTCAAAATACGGGCACGACATAATGTTTTTTTCATCCGTTTAGAGCAACAACGATGAGTGCTCCGGCAACGAGCGGATGGAAGGGGGTACCAACCAATAATGATAAATTTAAGGAGAAAATCTATAGCAACAAAGTGTAAGTGCACCATCAAACGGATTTGATTCCGAATAGCCGCGGAGCGCGGGGAGGTGGATACGAACCATAGGCTTCCACCATTTCGGTGGCATCTTCGTCGCTTGGATGTGGCATTTCTAATACTCGTAAGATCTAATCAGAGACCAAAGATCGTCGTTTGTCGTGAATCCGAGTCGTGTGCGACCACAAGCAAGGGGGGTCGCGGGCAAGTGGCGAAGCTCCAAGCTTCAAGCTTGAACTGCGCACCCAACAATCCCGGGTGCCGAGCCTCTCAAGCTAATACGGTTCACAAACTTTTATTTTCAACTCTCACAGCGTCAAACGGTTAGTATATATTATCCAAATTAGGGCCACAACACGCCAAAAGATGATAAACTGTTCCCTATTATACGAGCGGCGCCGAAACGGGCTAATCGCCATGTTCGACGTCGTGCAAGAGATCAACCTATGCTGAAATATATATTACAATTGCCCTTGATTCATGTCACTCGAGGCTGACGGTTGTTGTCGCACGATCCAGGTTCCACTCAAGGTTGTAAACAAAGGCTCCAAATTGTAAAACTTTTACCCCGCATTTATAAATCGGCAGTTCGAACCGGTAAGCGCCACATTTGGGCTCCCTGATGAAGTCATCACTCAGCCCCTATATAAACAGCAAGCTTACTGCGGCGTCGTTAATTCATTTCTTTACCCGAATCCACCTTATTTGTACACCGTGGGTATTTTCCGCCACATCGGCCTATGATTGACACTTTGAATGCAACCAGATGCCTTTATTCTCATCGTTGTCTACCAAAGAAAGCAAAGAAGGTAGTAATCACCACAACAAGCTTGGGAAGTCAGCACATGCACGCGCTGCTTCCCTCACCGGACGCAAGGGCAGTATCGGCGGGAAGAATACTCGCGTAGACGAGGATGCGTCGATCAAGGCTATGGCTGGATCTCGATCCCAGCTTCAACAGGACGACTCCACAGGTACCGAATACGTCAAGCCTATGACGCCAAAGAGCCTCCGCCAACAAAGCATGGACCAAATGGAGGACCAAGACGTTCCGCCGACACCTCCGCCGCACGAGGTTGGCGGCTACGCGGTCACGAATGACGAAGTTCACAATCCCGACTCTCACAACGGTAGCCTGCACACGAATTCGAGCGCGACCTGGCGTGAAAAACCGGATGCCGCCGCCATGAGGAATAGGGCCGCTAATGCCAACGATGCCGGCCACACTGAGATGGCCGGTGCGGGTTTGGACTATGGCCACCAGAATGACGCACACGTCCTGAGTGGAAACAAGATGATTGATCTGGCTACGGCACGCCAAAAGGTTCAATTTGCCATCGAGGCCGAACTGGCCGCGGACCGTGCGCTCGAGTTGGCCCGCAAGGCCGTCGAGGAGGCTCGTTCTATCGTAGGAGCTCTCGAAAGACAAGCCCACCAAGAGTGAGTGATTTTGCTGTGCGCCCAAAATGCAGTGAACCTGCTTGCTGACGATTTTTATTTTAATAGATTTGAAAGGGCACATGCGAGAAGAATGGAGACGGCTGGTGTGGTCAAGGACCTGGAAAAGGTGCGTGACTAGGCTGCGTCTGGGACGGCTGTTTGCTGATCGGGGTACTACCCTACTCTTAGTTGGGAAGGCACAGTCATTGAGCCCGGGGGTTCTGGGATAATCAATGTGTGGCGGCCGGGACAGGTAATTCAAAATCGATCTGATTCGGTGTGGCGGCGGCAGGGCTTTAGAGCCTGATTCTGAAGCCTTTAGGGTGCAAGCTTTCGGCTAGTGGAGACGATCCACTTGTGCTTTAATTTTCTTCTCTCGTGTGGTAACGATGCCTACGTGTGTGCTTGTTATGACGGAATGCGGCCCGATGTATACCTTGTACATGATACCACCGCAATATACCCAGCTTTCTACGCCTCAAAGTGGCTCAGGTGTGTGTGGGGTGGTGTATTTTGCCTTGTATAATTAGCCACGCAATCGTATCTTGGACCTCTGGTCGGAATACGGCAGGCAGTGCAGCTCTGGTTTTCAACACTGTGCACTCCCTCCGGTAGCAGAGCAATTCAGAGGTGTGGCTCAGGTTTACCGTTTTACACGCATAGGAGAATGGGCGAATGATTTGTGGCGTCCCAGGTGGCGTGATTTCTCCCTTCAGCATCGTAAACAGTGAGGAACCGATTCATGACACGAGCCTTTTTAGATCCGCTGATCACTGAGGAGTAAAAAAAAAAGAGACCTCGTGGTTTGCAGAGACTGGACGCCGAGTAGGATCATCAACCAATGGATTCGTCTGGTTTCACTGGCTGTTCCTTTGCCCCGCGCGAGCGAGAAAGATAGGTCACGAATCGAAGGCTCGTATTCCAGGCGAGCCTTGCAGGGTTGCGTGTTTCAGCGAAGATGGGTTTCCCCGGCCTTAACGGGGAACGGCCAGATTGGCAGATCCCGATCATCGATACAGAGCATGAGGCAGGTTTACTATCCGTGTCAGAGTAAAAAGGTCCGTGATTAAAAAATCTCTGTACAGATAGGAGTAGAGATTGAGCCCTTTGCAATCAGAAAGTAATATCCACAGGTATTAAGCAACCGTAAAAAAAGGCGTGGATGAGTTAGGGATGGCTCGCACGCTTACGAGATTCGAATCTGAAATCTGACCTGAGATTGTAAGACGGTTTGATCGGTGCTAAAGGTGACAGGACTGCATGCATGCATTCCATTCCATTCTTTGGCTAACAGGCCATGCAATGACCCCGGGATGGAGCCCATTGGTCAGGCGTTTGATGGCAGGAACGAACTGAGCAAAATGCAAAGTAACTTGTAGAAATCAAAGGGAGCATTCCGCACCACGAGGTAACTGTAAAACCCTCCCGGGAACAACCGTACATCGACGTCCTGTCGTGTTTCACGGAGGCTTGTGGCGTCGGTTTCTTTGGCGTTAAATCGGCATAAAAAAAGTGGGTTAGATTAGAAATTCAAATCTATCAAAAGCGGAAGTTTCAGATTTCGTCGAAATCGGACGTTGTGGCGGCTACAGAAAGAGGAACACCATCACTAGCCTTGCTAAAGCCCGGCAGCCTCGTGCAAAGTGGCACCTGAGCCTAATCCCTTAAATTGCTAAGTCTCAAGTTTTTTAATTTATATATTTACGCGCAGCCTCCTGCTTCTTTAAACACACCCTGTAGCCACAAAGCCTGCTCGTCCTTTGTTCCCCCTCGAGTCTGCCTTGAGTTCCTCCCGCCCCCTATATAATGGAACAAGAAGGATCATCTCCAAAAGACAATTCCATGCGCTCCCGTCCAAAGTACCCGCACCCAATCCTTCTCGAGGACGGTGGTGGTTCTCGTGTCATTGGCCCGACTACCATTGAAGCCCCTCTCGACAGCCCCAGTTCTCCTCACGCTTCTAAATTCATGTCTGATTATGATCCTGAGGCTCCTTATCCGCACACCGAACGTTCGTATGGCTATGTTCCTTCTGGCCCCTCCTTTACCAATCAAAGCACTGGCATGGACAGAATGAGCAGCAATCCTTCGTCTCCGACTGGCATCTATCATGCACATCATTTTAGTCCTGATCACGCCCCTGCGGTCCCGAACGCCGGCCAGGCCTCACATCTCCATTACACCTCCTCCTCGTCTGGCCACAGTCCCCCGCGTATCCCGGAACCCGACTATTATCAGGGTGTTTTACCTTTTGGACCTCCGAATCCTTCTCAGGTAACGTTTCATGCTTTTTTCGCCTTGAATATCTTGATTGACGTCAGCTTAGGCCATTTCGACCACGCAACTCCCCAACGGCGGTTACATTTGCAATCTTTGTTCTCTCGTCTTCACCCGCGCCCACGACGCGCGTCGGCACTATTCGTCCAAGCACTCCGAAGTCAAGTATGAGTGCGTGTGCTCGAAAAGGTTTAGCCGCAGGGACGCCCTTTTGCGTCATCAACGCCCAGACCCGGTTTCTGGATATGTTGGATGTGGAGAGGCACGCGGGGGAACACCGACCGACCCTTGACCCGTGCCCTTTGTATCCCTCTCAGCGCCCTGACTTTTGATTTTGATGACCCCGCCGCTGTACACTTTCACCAATTGCGCGGCTTCACAGCGCTGCTTGCTTTCCATCCTATCCTGCTAATGATTCAGTTGGTTTTGCTTGCATGTACTCGTGATGCTCTCTGCCGCTTTCCCTCCGCTTTTGATGATCACCGGCACTCTCGATTTCTCATTCAGGGCTCTAGCAGCTTGCTGACGTGAAATAATTTGCTCTCTCATATCAGATCATATGGTATGCAATCCCCCCTCGGTCCAACCATTTGCTTTTTTTTCGTTTTGGTTCCCGTTCTCCCTCCTTCCGCTTCCTCTCCCGTCTTACGCTTTGAAGCGTGTTTCAACCAGCTCCGGTTTCTAGCAATTTTGTTATCACATGATGCCTCCTCTACTCCACCCTTTCTTTCCACGCATCCCTGCACGCTTATCGTCCCCTTTAGCCTGGTTCTCGGCTGCCAGATAGGTACTCAGCGGCGACACTGATCTTCGTTTTGCTTTCATACACCTTTTTTTTTCACTTTCGCCAAGCGATTATGCACCCTTATTCAGTCGAAGAGGTTATCGATAGCCAAACTTGGGCGCTGGACGCCACAATAAGTGAATATGGCGTACAACTCCACGTGTGATACGTGGAGTGATACGTAAACAACTTGCTATGTGATTGGACCGGGCGATTGTCCCGAGCAGAGGAGATGGACGTAAGCATGAGCGACTTTCGGTTCGGATAGCGCAAGGTGGATAGCTCAAGCAGGTCAATTGTTTCAACCTAGATCTGCTCCGACGTCCTCCACAGGGTTGGCGACGGACGTACCACGAGCCTGTTCGCTGCCGACCCTGGCTGTCCATGACAAGTCGAGAGCAAGAGTGAACGACCCCACACAAAAAGGACTCCTCGCAACAAAAGGACAGCCACGACCACGAGAGTCACGGCAACCCACGTTCATTTTGATTCGGCAGGCTCGAGCGCCACCGGATTAGATTGCCGATCGTTGGTGTCCTGCTCCGCTGTGAGCATAACGCTACTGAGCGTCTGCATAAACGCTCGAGTTGTCTCCAAGTCCTCTTCGGTTGTACCCTCGGGCACCCAGAATAATCCGGCAGCGCGAGAAAGGTGATGGAGGTGGCTACCGCTGCTGCCAGGAGCTGCGGATCGATGAGCCATGTCGGCGCTAACCCCTAGGATTCTTTCAAAGGCGCGCTCCCTCTCGTTCCCATTCAGTTTGTCCAGCGCCTTGAGTATCCCTGGCAGTTGTGGATCCTCGTTTAGAAGTGCTCGAATCTGTGAAGAAGTCGCTGTTTATTTTATTTATATTTACGTCGTGAGTAACACTGCCAGATTGGGTATCTAAGCTCGCACCTATCGCTTCGTAATGCGCCATTTGTAGCGGCTTCGGATCGTTTGCCGTGAGCGGATCAGGAATTGCTGGTGCCGGTTCAACGTTGGGCCATTTGAGTGTCGTGAGAGCTCTCAACTTGATCGGCTCTGCCAATGGAGGTTCGTCTGGTATGGTCAAGAAGCGAGAAAGTCAGAAGATGTGGTTGCTATATCAGGGGATGGCTCAAAAAACCTTGTTCTGATCCAATCTGTTCGGGGCGATCCGAATCTTCGACCCTTGTGGCGGGCGCTTTTGTCCCATCAGAGATGTCCCTTGGAGTGCAGCTGGATTCTGCGGTAATCACGGCAGCAGGCAGAAAAATAAGCCCAGAGATAAGTTTTAGACTTCTTATTAATTAAAGTTAAAAAAAAAAAACGCACTCTTATGTTCCTTGTAACAAGCGACCGAGCAGCTGTGCGATATCGTCAATCAAAAATCGAACACAAACCCAGCGAAGGATCACGTACTAGAAAATAACTTGACAATCTGCGCAAGTATATTTGAATGGTGCATCGTTGCAAATCTGACAAGGGGCAATCTGACGTCTCGGTGGCATGGCTGGGTCAAAAAAGTAGATTAAAGCGGCGACTCCCAAATAATAATTACATGGAAAGGAAACAAGAAGAGATCACCGAAAAGGAATATAGAACGTTTCAAATTGGCATAATTGTGAATACAGGACTCAGCATTGGAAGGAATATAGTTGGTCAATTGACCAACTTGCGTTGGGGCCAAAATTCTGATGCGAGACGGTTTCGATATTCGAATATATGAGGATATTTATCCACCTCAGCAATCATCTTTGGGCTTAGCCTGCAATCGCTATCCGTCAGCCAGAATGCTCAGATGTGGAGACAAAGATGACGAACTCTGGACTGCGGATCAAGGAAGTTAGGAATCCAAAAATGGTAGCGTCGATACGAGTCGGAGTGGCCTTGCCCATAATATAACCAGCCTTTGGGATGATGGCAGCCAGAGCGCGGACGTGACTTTCGAGGTTCCTTTGCCGCTCCTCAGGTGTGATCCGCGAAATTTCAGTGTGCCAATATTTCGCACTTGTCTATCAAAGCGATTAGAGAAGGGTTGCCTACAAGCGATGTGATAGCCTTACCGGTCGATAGATAAGCCAATACGCGAGAACAGGACGCATAAGAGCCGGAATATCGCCAAGAATTTTGTCTCTTGTCTCATACCAATGCTCCATCCAGCTGGGTGAACTTGAGTATGGAGTAAGAGGGGCAAAAAGAGCAGAATTCACCGTTCATATCCCATAATTTCTTCCAAGTTACGTTCCACTAATGCACGATAGGAGAGTGAGATGGCGGCCTCCTTATCGCTCAAGCCAGCCCTGCGGTCAAGGCATTCGACAATGCCCTTGTCAATGCAAGACCTGTACGCAAGCTCCGAATCCGGTATAATGACTCCGTCGAGCTCGATGAACGGAAATTTTCCTCTGGGTGCTTTGCTCATCTTTCCGCTTTCATATTTGATAGCGTCGAGACCAGAAAAAGTAAGCAACGCATCGAGTTTGTTGACATAGGTAGACTATTGTGTACGTTATTTTCGTATTGCAAACATCAATGTACGGAACTCACGTCGCAAAAGCGCATTGGGTCGTGTTGAAAACGATACAAAGTGACCATGTCGAGGGAGGTGGGCTTCTGGTAAGTATCCATGAGAAGAGTAGTTGAGAGTGAAGTTAGACCATAGTATTAGTAGCGATTTTATAGTGGGTGAGGCCCACGGGTGTTGTCCCCTTTGACACATGTCCGCAGGCGACCGCGCAGAATGCCGCAGCTTGCACACACAGAATGACAACAAGATGACAAATTCTCAGCAAAATAATACAGTAGGACATCGGAAACCGGCTTAGTAATGCCTTCAACGCAGTGGTTACCCCGAAGGGTTGAATCCCTTGGCGTCAAGTCAACCGCAGGGCTTGGTAATAATCCTGCATCATCAGAGTCGTGTTCATTTCTGATTTGATACGGAAGATTTATGGAAGTGGCGATGGAATTATACGCAGTAAAAACCGTCACATACATGCTCTTGGCGTACATAACCTTCCAATACAATCACACTCGGCTAGGCCCGAACGCTGCTTTCTCATCCGCAGGGTAACCATACTCGTATGGAGGTGCTGCTGGGTTGATGTAAGGAGGCAATGGTGCATTGGGGTGGAAGTTGCTGAGCACAACGGCTACTGTCGGAACCGTCACCCGGATAGTCTATAGTAGGAGAATAGGTTGTTTAGAACCCTTTTCGGTACTTTGAAAATGGCGAACGTACCGTAGTTGACGAGAAGATGCCAGGTTTGGCGAGTCGCCACTTTGGAATAAATCCTCCAGGAACGGTAGCACGATCGATGCCGAGCCATTCATTCTCGAGTGCCTTAAGCTTGCGCCTACCCTACACACGAATGCGGATCAGACTTGGGGACTATGGGTCATTTTGGCCGTCATACTCACCAT
>KN824284.1:441245-477556 GCA_000827415.1 Serendipita vermifera MAFF 305830 | reverse complement strand
TGAAAGCGTTCGGACATACAATGGTAACGCTACCAGCGCCTCTTTGAGCCAGAATTGGGACGTTCATAGTAATTATAGCAGGTATATCAGGCTTTCAGTGAGTGAGGGTGTAATAAGTCGACAAAGATGAACGGAGGTTCCGAAGACGCCGAAAATGCAGTAAATTCCTGGCCCTTCTAGGGGGAGAAAGAGAATCAAAAGAGAAAAGAGGGATTTAGAAAGAAAAAGTAAGATGAGGATGGAGGTTTAGTTTGAACTTAGCAACGCGCCGCAAATAGCTCGCCCGACAACGCCCTTTGGTCGCCATGACTTACCACTTCCTTCGGGTCGGATGCAAGAATTCGTGAACTGAATATATATTACACATGATGAATTAGCCTTTTTTTTCTTGTTGGTTCCCTTTTTTCCCAAGGGTTGGGCTTGGGCCGGTTTTTTCCCGGCGGGGGCGGGTTCTTGGGGTTGGCCGGATGACGGTGGAAAAGCAATCCTAGCTCGCATGGATGTGATATCTTACTCCTCCTCCATCTCCGCAAAGTCTTGCACCACCGGTGGCTTGCCCTTGGGTGCGTTCCTCACGCTAGTCTTTCTCCCAGCTATCCCGCCACCGTTGGGGGCTTTGGCACGTGTTGCAGTAGTCGGAGTATCGTATTCACTGACTTTGCTTGCCTTGCGTGCTCCCAATCGCGCTCCTCTGGCACCTTCACTGCTCGAGCCTGGGGTGTTGGCAACGTCTTCCGATGAGCTCATTTTACGCTTCTTGGCCGTCCCTGTCGGAGGTGGTACAACAGATAGGTCTGTGATGACGGCAGGGCGCATGCGAACCGTGTCCTTCTGCTCCTCCTCCAGGGGCAGATTCCTTGGTCGGGCGAGTGGTGTTTGTTCTGGGTCAGCCGATTCTTCCACGAGATCCCACGATTGTTCGCGTTCTTTGAGTCGGGTTCGGAGCTGCTGTGAACCTGCGAGATCGCTCGACCCTCCGACTGTGGCGTCCTCAAAGTCGATGAACGCGGGGCTCTCCGACATTGAATCCGACTCTAGTTCTAGATGTTGGAATTCTTCACTGATACCGTTCATGGGAGTACCAGCGGGAGCCGACATCACGGAACCAGCGAAAGAGCCTGGGCTTGCCTGATCCGTCACGCCAGGGGCTGCGTGCTGTATGAAGAAGGATGGAACTCCAGTTTGGCAATAGGTGGGGTATAGCCACGGGTGCCTTAGAGCGTCGGCTTGTGACATCCGGCTCGTAGGCTCGAATTGTAGCAAGTGATTGACAAAATCGCAGGCTTCCTGAGAACACTCGTAGTCTGTCATATGTTCCCATGCCACCGTTCTCTCCTTCATGCGTTTGGGTAGCGGCTGGTCTTCTTCGTCCTTAAAGGCTGAGTGACCAGTCAACCTGCAGAAATGATCAGGAAGATTGAATGGGGGGAGCAATGCCACGAACATGGCAAATACAATGGCGCCTACACTCCAGCTATCGACCTTTTGGTCGTAGCCGCTATGGCGGGAATCTTGTAGCACAACCTCAGGAGCCAAGTAGCTAGGAGTTCCACACATAGTCTTCGTAAAAGTCAGAGGACAGCCAACGGATTACAGTGCACTTACCCTAAGCATGGTTTGACTGTCAACGCATTTGGCCAGTCCAAAATCGGCCACCTTCAATACAGGTGGATTGGTGCTGGTGAGCAAGATGTTCTGAAAAGATAGTCAGTCGAAAGCTACAGGAGGTCGAGCTAAATACCTCTGGCTTAAGATCTCGGTGGGTGATGCCTTTGAAATGAATATACTAGAGCAAATACTATCAGCTCAGGGGATCTATGAGTCGCAAGGGGGAACATACCGCCATAGCATCGCATAACTCTGCTGTGAGTGGCCCAGCGCGGTCTTCCGCTGATAAAGTGTGAGCCAACACGAACCAGAGAGATAGAACCCACTTACGTAGATAGCCGGCGGAAAGAATATAGTCGAAAAGATCTCCTCCGGTCACCAGTTCCATGACCAAGCCTACCGCGAGTTTAGATTTTGGTGAAAGTACTCCTGTTCTACTCACAAAGCTCCACATCACTCGGGACTACATCGACAAGTTTGACGATATTTGGCTATAAATGGAAAATTAGGATATCAGTTTTGTGCGGAAGGAGTACCTACGTGATCTAATTGCCGAAGGATTGCCATTTCACGCTCCAACATCTTCACAGTGTTCGGCTGCAAAAGGCTTTTCGGGCGGGGAATGACTTTAACGGCAAAGTATTGCCCGGATGCTCTGTGAAGGGCCTTGACCACGGTTGCGAAAGAGCCTTTTCCTAATCTATGTGGAGTAAATGAGTCCTCTGAAGCAGAATGAAGCAGAAAGAGCCCACTCTTGCTCCATGATATAGTTTACGTGAATCCCTTTTAGCTCGACTGCCTGTCGGGAAAGTGAGTATACAATATTATTGCTCGAGGATGATACATACCGCTGCTGGTATCCTAAATGTGTATCCTGGTGTGATCAGGTTGTTAATTCGGCTCGCAGATCTCGAGACATCAACTCACGATGTGATTCCCCATTTTGACTTGCTGTGGGGACACCAAAAGCGACTTCATCACCTTCATGAAGGGTAGTGGCGAGACCCTTGGCTACTCTCTGCCCTTTGACCTTGCCAAAAAAATGCGGGTAAACGCGACTGATATCCCCGAAACAGACGCGACACACACCCAAGTTCCATTCCTACTCTGATCAATGAGATGAATACCGGCTCTAGAGCCCGTTAGGCCGTCCCAAATGATGTGACAATGAACGTTGCCTAAAGTCGAAACAAAAAAGGCGCCGTCTGAGCAAAAGCGTTCAGAGTGACAAGGAGTGGGTGAGCGTACTGATGATTTGACCAGTGATTTTGACATCACAGGATGCACTTCTTCCAACGTTGTATTGCTTCTTGTCCTTGTTAAAGCGCCATGGAGAAACCACTTTGTTTCCTTTGTGGGCTATCGGATATAACAGTCCCCAGCAAGAATTGAAATTTGCATCTTCTTCTTGTAACTGCAGGTATCCTTGAGATGCAATCTGTGTTTCTTGTGTCGACTGTTCGATTTCCTTTGTAGTTGCCATTGGTCCACTTCCAACCCGGGTCCGAGGGTCCCTCCCCTCCTCAAGGTTTGCCACTAACCACCATTTTCAACGCCAGTAATATTTTCGCAATAAATTCACCACATTTTCAAAACATTTATTTTCTGATATGTTACGTTGCCTGATTCGGGAAATCTAGGGCGTCCCACTGCCGGGCAACCGAAGCCGATGTGTCCATGCGTACTTCCGCCACTATCTAAGGAATATTTCTGTTTCGAAATACGGCGCTTCGTGCTTCTGGGTTGGATGCCGCGTGTTGAAGATGCGTCTGGCATATCGTGGTGCCTGCCTACCGTATGGCTCGACTGGCGGCGTCAGCGGGCGTACTGTCTTCTATGGAATTCAATCCCTTGAAACACTTACGCACAACCTATATCAGTCTGGCTTCTTGTTGCTTCCGGCCGCATGCTCTCCTTGCACCATTACGAGAAAGATCTCAGCCTGTGCACCAATCGACCGATATCCTCTATCAGCGCGTAAAAGGGCTTGGCAGTACCATAAGGTCACTGTGATTGCAGTCATATCCAGCCATCAATACTAAGCGTGCACTCTGGCTATAAAAACCCCCCAAAACCTCTGCTCGAGTGACCACTCATCGCACCTTTTCCCATTGTGCTGCTCACTCGCAATATGAGACTCGCCGCTCTTTTCCTCCTTGCCACCGTTACCACCGCCCTCGCGGCTCCTTTCCGTAACCAGACGCGGTGAGTAGTTGCCAAGACACTCGTGTGCACCAGCACTGACATGATACAGTGGTTGTGCTTCTCATGTTACTGCTGAGGAAGCGAGTGCCATCGAAGCCCAGTTTGCCACCGACTTTGCTTCAGCCGGGCTCGTCGATAGTGTCTCTCTGCTTGCTGCCTCCATCCCCGTTGGTTCGTATTTGTCTTTTGCTTGCTCCTGGACAGCTTTGAACCAGACATAAATAGCTTGGCACGTCGTCTACCAGTCCACCAGCACTTCCGGCGGATATGTGTCCGACTCGGCCATTGCCAGCTGTGAGTACATAGTGAGGATTAGACGTGAGATCGAACCTCACATGATATTAGCCATTTCTGCAATGAATTCGCATTATTCTGGAAGTGGTATTTCATTCTACCTCGCCAGCACTACCCGTACAAGCAACCCCACATGGTTTAAATCTGCAAATTACGGAAACTCCTACCAGACTGCCATGAAGAAGGCTCTTCATACCGGCGGCGCAAACACTTTGAACGTCTATACGGTGGGATTTAGTGACGGCACTCTGGGATATGCTACATTCCCATGGAGTTACAGTGGCAACCCAACGGATGATGGCGTCGTCATTCTCCACAGCACTGTTCCCGGCGGCAGTCAGTCATTCATTTATATCAATTTTCTCTCTCTGAGTAACTCTTGTTGACAGGCGCCACGAACTACAACCAGGGTAAAACCCTGACCCATGAAGTCGGCCATTGGGTAAGCGCCACCTCCCACCAGACTTGACCAGTACTGACAGGAGCCACCAGCTCGGCCTTTATCACGTTTTCCAAGGTGGCTGCAGTGGCAGTGGAGACTATGTGTCAGATACTCCCCCACAAAGCACTGCAACGTCTGGTTGCCCATCCTCGCAAGATTCTTGCTCTGGCGGTGGAGTGGACTCCATTCATGTGAGTAGAATCGCGGTTTTCTTGGTCAAATAATCTGATTAAATATTCACGAATTTCTACGTCAATTGGTCTAATAAATACACAGAACTACATGGATTACAGTTATGACAGCTGTATGAATCAGTTTAGTCAAGGGCAAATAAGCCGTGCAACCTCGCAGTAAGTTCCCGAACAAATTTACTTAAACTCGCTCATATTTTTTTTATAGATCTGCCACTTATCGTGGCATTTAAACTCTCTGATCAAGGATAGTCTAACCAGTCTCAGGAAAGGTGGCTCATCTGCTCTCTCATTATGGATGCCTCAGCTACATGTCGCTGTACCATCGTTTTCCTATACATTCGTTTCAAATGTGTCAACCGGCATGAGCTTGTGCCTCGTAAACATCGCATCATGGGACGAGTCGTGCATCCTCTGCCCCAAAGCTTCCAAATCGTTGGGTGGCTTTTCCCTCATCTTTACCCGGGCGCTTTATTAAATGTTTGTTGACACCCCATCCGCTAGCATAGTGGCCAACCAGCAGCTGGGTGGTAGTGAGGTCGTCAACTCTGTAATAGTGAGGCGAGGGTCGTCAACAGGGAACTCTGCCACTGATTCATGCATTCGGTTTCAACGCACAACACGCATGTTTAACGGGGTCTAGAGTTATAGTATTGAGCCATAAAAGCAGCCAGTCCGGACCTGGGCTACAAGCAGCCCTTCCCCACTTTATCAATCGCAATGACTTTAACTCGTCGAGTGATCCTGTCCGCTGCCGCCGTTGCTATCGTAATGGCAGGACAGGTGCTATCCAGCAGCATACCAAAGCGACAATTGGACCCCTTGGACCCCGTGGGCCCGGCAGAAGATCCCGACGAGACGTGCGGCTTTGAGGGAAATTCCGACATGTACGGTGTCGGGATCAGAATCGGAATATACCTTCAATCCGGATCGGTCGCACTCGCAACCTTATTCAGTCAAACAGCTTTACAGGAGGAACTCGCTTTTGCCAACGGTCTCTTCCAGCTCGCCTTTACTGTTGGCCTAATCTATATGACGGTAACATCTCCCGAATTTCAAGCTGTCGAAGCAGCCATCGTTGTTCTGCTGAGCGTAGTTTCAAACTTTTCGGCCCCCTTCGCCGTAAAGCGCCCCGAATCTTCAGATTCCTCCGAAATGCAATATTTTATGCAGCACCGGGTTTTTCCAGTATGCAGGACTATTACAGAATTCGTCCTCTTTGGATATTCCGCTTGGTTTTGGTTTACAGGGCTTGATAAGCTCTCGCGTGCGCCATGTACCGGATACGCCTTTTTTTTCGCCCGGGTTGATCTTTACGGATGGTTCAGGACCCTCGGGAGGATTTACATCATTTGTGAAATCCTAACACAGGCTGTTGTCTATGGAGCCGCGCTCGTACGCCGTTGCAAGGATGGGAACGAAGGCCAGTATGATGAAAAGAAGCCAGAGGGATGGGGGAAGGCTTGGATCATCTTCTTGGGTATCAACCGGTTTGTGGTGCTAGGCTTTATCCTCTTGAGTGTGGAGTGTATGATCAGGTGGAACCAAGTTAGAGAGGTCCAGGACCTGGGAAAGGTGGGACAGTTGATTGCGTTTTTGGTGGGGTTCGGAAGCATTGTTAATCTTGCAGTTAAGTGGGGGAAGAAGCAGGATTGAGTAGGATTCAGAAAGGAAACGAAGCGCTAGAGACTGGAAAGAGTAATATAAGATTGCTGATCATAGGTTTACCTTGCCAATATGTCTTCCAAACGTGTTGCGTATCGCTATGTGTCCCGCTTAGCTAGAGGTCTGACCAAATAAAATCCTCGTGTCTGCTACCACGCAGTACCCCAATAAATCTATTCCCGTCTGATCATTAGACCTTACGCTTATCGTGTATCTAATTCAGATATTCTCGAACGTGGCCTATCTTCTCACCATTAAGGATGATGCGGCCACTGCTACCTCTTGCCGTAGCACGCCCTTTGTAAACAATTTGCAGGCGTCATAACAGGGATGAGTTTGAGTTTTGTAAAAGTCTCGCTGCTGAGGAGCCGTACGCCGTATGCATTCAATCAAAGGTTCCAATGCGTTGGGGTGACGTTACCCGGCCTCGTCCTTATCTGCGCGCTTTAGTATTATCACCAACTCCCTATTCTTTGGCATAGCGCACAATCATTGTCTTGGTGAAAGGGAGATCGTCAGCTTTATCAATGGAACGGTGAGGTCGTCAACTTGGAACCCTGTTTTCGAGTCGTGGGCTCGGTTTCCAGCGCAGAATACGCGTGTTTGATGAGGATGTATAGAAATATAGCCTTGATACATAAAACCAACCAGTCGGGACCTGGCTACGAGCAGTCTTCCCCATCCATCAATCGCAATGACTATAACTCGTCGAATCATCCTCTCGTCTGCTGCCGCTGCTATCATAATGGCAGGAAAAGTGCTATCCAGCAGCATAACAAATTGGCAGTCGGATCCCTCGGGTCCTGAAGATCCCGACGAGATGTGCGGCTTTGAGGGTAATTCCGACATGTACGGTCTCGGGATCAGAGTCGGGATATACCTTCAATCCGGATCATTCATAATCGCCGAATTGATCAATCGAAGATCCGTACTGGACCAACTCGCTTTTGGCAACAGCGTCTTCCAGCTCGCCCTTACAATTGGGCTAATTTATATGACAGTAACATCCCCTGCTTTTGAAGCCATCGAGGCTGCCATCATTGTTCTAGTAAACATGTGTTTATTTTCGGGCCCACACGTTACCATACCAGAACTAGAACCGAGCCTTCATCGTCCGTACACATTATCCAACGTGCAAGAATTTGTACGGTATTGGGGTTTTTGGGTCTATAAGTTCACTGTAGGATATGTCCTCATGGGATATTCCGCTTGGTTTTGGTTTGCAGGGCTTGATAAGCTCGCACGATCGCCATGCACCGGATTCGCATTTTTCTTTACTCGAGTTGATCTGTATGGATGGTTCAGGACTCTTGGGAAGGCTTACGTCGTGTGGGAGCTGCTTTTGCGGACATTTGGCTACAGCGCCTGGTTTGCGGGTCTGTGTAAGTCAGATCAGAACGAGTCCAGCCATGGGGGTCAAGTTGATGAAGAATGGATCCGGCGTGAAAAGGGAACATTTTGGATCATACTTCCAGCTTTTAACCGGTTTACGATACTGGTCTTTAGCATATTGAGTGTGGAGTTGATGATCAAGTGGAATCAAGTTGCAGGTGTGGAGGACCTGGCAAGTGTAGGACAATTGATTGCATTTCTACTCGGATTCGGAGGCATTATTTCTGTTATAGTTGGAGAGAAGGTGGGTGACAAATAGACTCGAATGAGGTAGAGGAAGGCGAGTCGGAGACCACGTATGAAGTTGCCAAGCATAGGCCTAGGGTCTGTGGTCAATTAAACAAAACTCGTACTACCATACAATATCCAGGAAAGATGCTCTCGTCATGTTCCAATCACCGTGTACCTCAAGTCTCTTTCAAACACGGTTAATTAACCCTCTCTCCATTAAGCACGATGCAGTTACCTCTCGCTATAGCATATTTTCCTCTACATTCATTGTAGAATTACCGACAGGGATGAGTTCGGGCTTTGTAAATATCTCGCTGTCGACAAGCCGCACACCATTCGCCTTCAGGCTTTCCAATGCTTTGAGATGACTCTGCTCTCGTCTCCACCCAAGCGCATCAACAATGACATTGACCTCCCATCCTCTACCATTACGCGCAGCCAGATGAGCGGCAGTGAGCGAGGTTGCCAAGACGCACATGTTGGATAAGAGCCCGCCAAAGTACAGCTTGATGAGACTTTTTTCGACCAAAAATTTCTCAAGTTCGGTCTCCTTGAACGCAGAGAAGAATGTCTTTATCAAGATTGTATCGTCAGAGTGTTGTAAGGCCTTCGTCCACGGTACCAATTCCGCGCCGAAAGAACCTTCCTGACAACATGGCTTCTTCCCTGTGTGTGTCCCTTCTATCACCCAGCTGAGGTGATCACTCGTCGTGGGTGGGGCGTTACTGGGATTGCCCACTGACTCCGGAGGTTCTTGTGCGTTTGTTCCAGCTACGACGGTGCCTATTTGAGAGGTCGGCGCATAGTGTGATTTTACCCAAATAATATGTCCTCCAGAGGCTCGAAAGGAAGGCACTAGACTGGTAAGAGTGGTTTTGAGCAAATCATGTGACCCCGGATCGATTTTGAAAGGCGCGGATGGACCTGATAGGAACTCGTTCTGCAGATCGATGATAATAAGTGCAGACATGCAAGAGATTGATTCTTGCTCCGAGTAAATTCTCAGTTGTGATATTTGAACTCGGAATGCTGCGAGGAGGGGGTTTGCAACTCTTGAGCTCTAACCACCACATCCCAGTTGTTGGGAAATTACGATCTTTACGATATTATTTTACACCTATCACTTAATACTCTCCGTCACTCATTCTTTCGCAATGCATTCTCCAATCACAATCAGTCGCCACTCGTCGAAACCAGGACTTCTGGGCACCGGCCTTGAGCATCTCGTTATGGATTCTTCCCTTGATATCAACACATATCAAAAAGTACTTGAAGAGTCGCCATCTGAATCGGTTCCACCAAGTGCTCATTCCTTCAATGGAACAGTCGCCACAACCCTGCTTGTCACTACACCTGCAGGACATCATCTCACAACCAAGTCGCCAAGCGGTTCTCTCTCTAGAGCATACTCGGCTACTCTATCCAAGCTTAGCTCCGGTAAATTTGGCCTCCCACCCAGCAAGTTGGGCGTGGGGTCTACTCGTTCTACGTCCAAGGCATCAAGCTCTGGTGGTTCGAGGCTTTTCAGACGCCCAAAAATTCCAGATTTTGATCCACCACACTGCGAGAAAAGGGTCTTTGATGATGGGTAAGTCTAGATTCTTCCAATTGCCCGTCTACCTATCTAACAAAGCAACCCAGGCACATCGTGCATATGATTGGGAGCGCTACTCCTCCTATCATCAAGATGGAGGACTTTATCCGTCGTATGACCTCGTTTCCCTCCCCCGAAAGGAACACTCCTCTTCTTGATGTCGAATTTAGCCTCGATGAAACATCATTTGGATTCAACAAATCAGCGACAGTGTCAGCTCTGCACATACAAGTCCGCTCTCCCTCAATTGAAATTCATGAAACGAGGATCACGACACCGGTAAACGTCAGCTTACAAACAATTTATCATTCGATGGACAGCTTCGCTCTTTCAGCAAACCCACCAACGAATGTGGGAACTAATTATGCTTCGCCGTTTCTCTCACCCTTCGAATCAACATCTCAGGTCGATGTCAATCCAAGACCGAGTCCCCGACTTTCAGCTTCGTTGATGCCGCAGCTCACCCCAATTATACTCTCCGATTTGGCAGCAATACCTGACCCTGAACCAGAGTCGAATGAGAACGTGCTCACTACGCCTGTGACACCTCTGTTCTCTCCGGCTTGTCCCTCGGACCCAGGAAGCGAGCTACCATCTCCCACCGTTACCTCGATCAGTAGCCCACGATACAGAGATACAGACGGTGCTGTGAGCGATATATTCACCTCTGCCGATTACACCTTCAATCCGGGTGTGGAAGATGTAGATGCAAGAACTATTCTCGATTTCGAGCTCGAGCTTGCGAATGCGACATTTCCCTCGATCACATCGTCAAATAGAAGTCGGATCATTGGGAAAGAGCGCCGTGTAAGAGTGTTTCTGATATCCTCAGACCCTGATATTGACGTTTTCTTCTGTAGTGGGACTCCCTTTATCCCTCTCCATCTGAGGTAGCTGCTCTCGATGCTCTTGATCAAGAAAAGACTGTATCCAGTGGCCAGCAGCAATCGGTGTCAAGCTCCTCCGTGCTCGCTCCTCTCACTCAGGCTGACTTTGACGCCACGTTCGAAGAAGTATTTCGCGTGGGCTTTCCTGGAAGCTATGTTATCCAGGGTGAAAACCAGACCACTTCAAACCGAGCTATCTCAATCAACCCTCAAGCATGAGCCGTGCAGCCTCCTAGCATGGCTTAGGCATCTCTTCCCAATGGTTGAACCGTGCCGCAATAGATGGAAAATGGGGTCTTTCGTTACTCTCATATGGGTGTTGTCAAAGGGTTTTTTGGGTGTTTGTTAGCCCACCTACACCGCTTCTCTATGACTCGTTCCTAAAATATAATCCGCCGTTTCCTCCTACTAACGTTGTTTATGGCTATGTATCGTAGTACTTGTCCTATCCACGTGATGAACCAAGCAATGATTGGCAGGGCTCGCTTGCCAGCTTCAGTTGACCAACCGCAATATCCAACAATCAAAGCGAGTAAAAATTCCCCATCTAAAGGAGTATCATTGGCCTTAGAGATGCATGTTTTCCTCATGGTCGGTACGCCCCGTATATTCTTGCAGGCTCGGATACGAATTGACGTACTGAATAGCGGCGTTTGACGGCGCCTCAGAGCATCCGTTGCGCAAATACCAGAAAATATGAAAGATATTATTCTTTGATAGCTTTATATACTTTAATGTGCGTTTTTAATGCGGTTTTGTTAAGAGACTGCGGTGCTGGGGGTTGCTCCTCCCGTTAAGGTAGCATGTCACCGGGTGGTGAATTCACTTTTTGATCATGCCACTCTTCACCTGGGGCGTCCCGCTCCTAGCTGGAGGTCTTGTTGTACATTATGTTGTCTCCAAAATGGTTTACCCTGTTCTTTGGTCTCCCATCGACAATTTACCAGGACCCCTAACGTCTTCGTTCTGGGAATCAAATTTGCACCAGTTGTTCGAGTAAGAGTTTTGTCGAAATCATGTTTAAAAAACGTCCTTACGAATGTTTCATAGCTCTCGAAGGTCTTGGGCCGCTCATGAGAAGCTTGCTCAGGTATATGGCAGAACCTTGCGAGTGTTTGGTCTAGCAAAAGTACGCCTTTCACCCCACCAAACGAATCCATTTAATCATTCGTTTTTCATAGTTTGACCAACGGGTTCTGTCCATGGACCCGAGTGTTATTAGTCATGTGCTCCACCGTCCTAGTATCTACCAAAAACCATGGCAGACTCGCGCCTTTATCTCCGCCATTATTGGAGAGTCGCTTCTTTCGTCAGAAGGCGGCAAACACCGCCGTCAGCGGCGCGTCGCCGATCAAGCCTTTTCTGAACGCAATCTTCAGTCTTTCCTGCCAATCATGTTTTCCAGAGCGGCCGAACTTACTGAAAGATGGGTTGCTATCGCGGACAAGTCAGACGAGGGGAAGGCGACCATTGATGTTGTCAACTGGATTCAGCGAACTACTCTGGTGAGATCAGCTCCTTCGTAAGTCTGAATATCTTTAACGCTGCTTGCAGGACGTTATTGGTGAAGTTGGATTTGGCGTTAACCTCAACGCTCTGAATGATGAGCATAACGAGGTAAGACACCTTGACCTCTGGCAATCAGGAACTAACATTAGTGAAGCTGCATTTGACCTATAAAGAAATGTTCGGCGTGGTACGTGTGCGGTATGACTTCTCCTGAGCCACACTTACGCTTTTCTACAGCTCCTAAAGCGGCAACACCCGTTAATCACATTGATTGGCATCTCACTACCGAGATTGCAGCCCTGGATAGTGAGTTGTGTCACCCAATTAGTCGAGTAGTGGACTTATCAACCGCTTACCAGCCGACCGACATGTTTACGACTTTGACGCGTTGCAAGAGCGCAGTTCATGAGTTCGGATCGAAGCTTATTGAGGAAAAAAGACAACTGCTGTCCGGACAAGAAAAGTGCAAGGCTCGCGATTTCTTGACACTGTTTCGTGAGTTAACTGTACCGTTTGTTGATCCATATCTGACCACAAGCTCTGTCAGTGAAAGCAAACTCTCAACCAGATTTGAGCGAGGACCAGCGAATGTCCGACCAAGAACTGCTTGATATTGTGAATACTATGCTCAGCGCTGGGTGAGTTTGTTGAAGATTGTTTCCTTTCTGCTTTACTCATTTGTGTACCAGATCCGATACGACAGCGCTCTCCATTGTCTGGGCTCTCCATTATCTCTCCATAAATCCGGCTGTACAGGCTCGTCTCAAGGAAGAACTGGCAAATATCCCAGTTTACAACGCTTCACAAATCTGCAGCGAGGAGGAGATCATTGCTCACTTCAACGCCATCGATCGACTTCCTTACCTTGATGCCGTGATGAAAGAAACCATTCGACTGGCCCCTTCGATTCATTCGACAATCCGCGTCGCCATGACAGACGACGAGATCCCGCTCTCGGAGGAGATGATAATGCGAGATGGGAGCATTGAAAAGACCTTCAAAGTGAAGAAAGGTCAATGGATCCACTTGCCTCTTGAGGCAACGAGCATCGATAGAACAATCTGGGGTGAAGATGCTTGGGAATTCAAGTACGTTGGTGACTTGCCCTCTCTCAATGATGCTGACGTTTCTCCCAGGCCGGAGCGATGGGATTCACTCCCCGAGAAAGTCGCGGATCTTCGCGGACCTTATGCCAATATGCTGTCCTTCTCTGCAGGTCCAAGGGTACGTCACCTTAGTGGTTCCGCCGGTATGTTTGTTCTGAAAGTACTAGGTCTGCATAGGAATGCGGTTCGCTCAGATGGAGTGGAAAATAGACCTCCATCACATCATATCCTGTTTGACATTTGGTCCCACTGCGAAGATTGTGAAAGGCACAGTGTATGTATTAGACGTTGGCATACCCCTTCCATTTGCTAAGGATCGTTGTAGCTCTTTCTCTAGACCATACGTGGAAGAAGATTGGCGAAAGGGACGTCCCAGTTCCTTGCCACTCTCCGTTTCCCGTGACTTGCCAGAAGAGGCAGTCTGTACTTGATACTGTGTCGGAAAGTATATCCTTTTTTCTTCTTCTCATTCCTGGGTTTTGGTTGGTTGTTTGGAAAATGATGTAGCGCTTTTGATTTTGTTGTACCCTTCCCTGGCCCGCATCATTTCCTGCACCCGGCCAAAACCTTGCTATCTTTACTGTATCCTTTATACCACACTTCCTCACGATCCTTCACGTCCATCATACCCACAAAACAAAATTTTGTATCATCCATGCCTCCCCCCAAGTATCACCGACGATCTGCTCAAGTCCCAGCGCTTCATCGTCGCGTACGACGCCAAGATACAACTTTGCAAGTCTCAAGTGCAAGTCTTCGTCCTCAAGAGGCACAGATCGTACACTCAAAGACCGAAGATCAAGGTCAATTCGTCAGAGACCCAACAGTCAGCAGAAACATTGCAATAGCCTCCATGGCAGTGATCGCGGGCGTCGGCATTTTGATAATTTTTATCGCGTTCATTCTCACATTATACATGAAGAAAAGGCTGCGAGACAGTACGCCTCAGGAGATACCAGTGCCAGATGACAGTTCCTGGACAGAAGTCGGGACAACACCCGTGAAAGAGAAAAGCTTCAAGTTTGAAGAATGGAATGAAATTTCCCTATCCGACGGCATAGACCATAGTGATAGTGGGAACATATCTATTCCAATGCCGTCCCCAGTGAGCCCTCTCTGCATCGACGAGAGCCACGCATATTCTTCTAGGCCTTCTTCCATGGTTGATCTACCGTCGTTCATTTTCACCTTGCCGTCTCCCGTTACTCCCGCCCCCACTCACGACTCCCAAGTTTCTGTTACAGAAACGAACACTCGCCGTACTTCATTGCTCGAGAATTGGGTTAAGGCGCTCAAATTGGGTGGCGTTCATATTGTCTCGAGCGATAAGGATGAACGTTCTCTGGATCTTCACGAAACTTCATGGTCAAGTAATGATTCGCGCCAGTCATCCAATGGCCCTGCAACACCTGCAGATACCACACTCTCCAGTGATATCGAGAGCACCAGGGACCGTCAATCAGATGATACTGGAACCGACAGGTCCAGTCGGGATTTTGTCACCAGGTTGCGACAGCTCCTCCCTAGAAGCCCGTCAAAGTTGCCTTGCAGAATCGAATCATCAGATATTATTGTACGAAGATCGTTTACCTCACCTGCAAGCTTCACGTTGGTACCCCCTGTGACCGATTCCGCCGTTTGTCTCAAACCATGCACTCCCGACAAAAGAGAATCGATCACGAGCAATTACCTCCTGAAATTTCTCGAAGAGCAACAGGGGCTCGGTCCATATCTCTTGGAGGAGTCGCTCCCTCCTCCTGCCATTGTCGTGTCTCCTCCCACGGCGTCCACACTTAACCATTTCCGACAAAGCATACCCGTTATGGATCAGTTTGCTGATGCAGTCGACGTGTGGTCTATTGCCTATGGCGTGCCACCCATCCGTGATCATCCGGACCCTCCCGCGGCATTTAATGCAGAGCTAAGCAAAAGAAGTGGAGATTCATTTACACGTCCCCCACGTCCCCCTAAATCTTGGCGGCGTAGTTTGGTGCAGACGCAGATTGAAGATTAGTGATACAAGTCTAGTTTTGTGACATGTGGTTGTATTACAGTTAATTGTACCATGCGTAATCAAACTCTCACAAACTTCAAATGCGAATCATGCAAAGTTTCTTGCGCATAAGTGGTGCCGTGGTACCCATCTACCAGAGGCACTGTCGAGGCTCTCCGACGGAGAAGAGTAGGGAATCCAAAGACGCTGGACGGGTGGGAGATCGCCTACGTGGGTATCTTTTTAATAAAATGGCTATCAGACTTGAAGTTCTTACCTTCGACGGTCCAACACTGTTGACAAACGATACATGGGTCGTTATATAAATCGCAGTAGGATGTAAGAAGGCCCTAGATTGATTGAGTAACGAAAGTAACCAGTTTAGCGGTAGGTTCTTACGACCATTGTTGGTATGTCAGCCTCTGGATGGGACTGAAGCATGCCAGTGAGAGTTTGTGACATTTTCAGGAAGACAGCGAAATCGGAAGCGTAGTGTGGCATTTTCTATAAATGAAAATCTGCTCAGTTTCGAATGGACGACGCATGGCATATCTTACCTTTTCTCTGGCTCCGAAGACCGTCACTAGGAGAACTTGATATCCACCTTTTTCGTCCGATTTCTTCTCAATATCGAGATAAGCCACAAGTAAATCAGGAATTGTGAGTCTGAGATATGTAGGCTGGATGTGATTCGTCCCGTCGGTCATTGAATTGTCTTGTAACGTTCGAGAACGGGACCATAGATGTAGCCGGACAAACCCTTGCTTATTCACATGCTTCATGTAGCTCTCAAGAGAATCTTTGTCCATGGGCGATGGATCTGTGACTACGTTTGGCGGGAATGCCTCTGTAGTAGGCAGTTCTTGCTTTTGGAAGGGTGCCTTCTTGGAATGTACTAGAGCATTTCCAGTCGTCTCAGAGCGTCTACAAGAGAATCAGTCTGGTCCAATGCGTTCATTCCTGGATTCACTTACTTTCGTTTTCTTTGCATAGTAGGTGCGGGAGGCAGCTTTTGGGCGGCAGCAAAGGCATCTTGTGTAGATTGAAGTGAAATAAAGTTTTCTAAAGCTTCTACTGCCGCAAATGCAGCTGAATATCGCGCGGGAATGGATACGGGAGCTTGGGGCTGAGGCCTCGGTTGGAGTGGTTTACTTTTCGCAGCAAGAACACTCGGAAAAGCGGTACGAGCAGCTTGTAGATTATTTAAAGCATTTTTCAGAATTTCTCGAATTTCTTGCTGGGTTTCCATTTGCCGGTTGGGAGGCGAAATTTGTCAAGTCCGCGCTCACTTGTGCTGGCTCCCACCACGACCACATGTCCTCAAGCGAAGACGATACCCCGCTAGCTAAGGCTCCTGGCTCTCATAATCACGCAAATGGCACGGGAAATCCGCGCAACATCAATGGAAAAAGGCAGCTGGCAAGCGACAGCTCACTCTCAGAGGATGATCGTCCTTTGGTACGTCGAATCCCACATTCTACACATTTATCACGCTGTTTATATAACCCTATTAACCAGGCGAAACGACCAAAGCAAACCGTAGCCGCCCCACGCGCCGCGAATAACTCTGAAGAGACTTCTGACGACTCTGATGATGCTCCTCTCGCTGTTATGACCACCAAGGTTCCCATGCCAGGTGCTCACGCTGCTACAGTGGCGGCCAGACCGAACAAATCGCCCCGAAGGTCCGCTGCAAAGTCTTACAAAGAGGAATCAGACGACGATGAAATGGCTCCTCCTCATTCCTCAAAGGCCAGTCAGGACGAAGATGACGAAGACGGGTCCGATTCGTCAGACGACGAGCCACTCGTCAAGAAGGCACCAAAACGTGCACCGGCCACCAAAGCCAAGGCTAAAGCACCTGTAAAAAAGCGCAAAAAGTCTGAGAGCGATGCAGACGATTCGGATACAGAAATAGACAAACCATCTAGAAAGGCTAAGCCTCCGCCGAAGAAACGCGTCAAAAAGGAGGTCAAGAGCGAAGACGAGATGATGGATCTCGACGAGAAACCGTCGCGTGCTAAGAAAGAGACGAAACCAAAGGCTGCCAAAGTCAAAAAAGAGGAACAAGAGGAAGAGGTGTATAAGTGGTGGGAACAAGACACTCCCGACGACGTCGAGGGTGATGGTTCCAAAAAGTGGGATTCATTGCAGCACGCTGGAGTCTTGTTCCCTCCAGCTTATGTTCCGGCACCCTCTAAAGTGAAGATACTCTATGATGGTAAGTTCCGCGGGCTCAATGGGGACTTATCTCACCTTTCTAAAGGCAAACCCGTCGACCTACCTCCTGAATCCGAGGAAGTAGCCAGCTTCTTCGCTACCATGCTCGAAACCGATCATGCCAAGAACGAGGTCTTCCAGAGCAATTTCTTCAAAGACTGGCTTGTTGTCTTGAAGGAGCATCCACCTGTACGTTGAAGTTTGATCCAAGTACCTCTCGAACTTACGTTCTATTAGCGCAACGGAGTCAAAATAAAGGAGTTTGCAAAGTGCGACTTCCGTCCTCTGGCAGAACACCTGGAAGCCGAAAAGGCGAAAGTCAAACGCATGTCGAAGGCTGAAAAGCAGGCCGCAAAAGAGGCTCGTGAAAAGCTCGAGGCTCCCTTCGCGACTTGCATGTTCAATGGCCGACCAGAGAATGTTGGAAATTTCCGTGTTGAACCCCCAGGCCTCTTCCGTGGTCGTGGAGAACACCCAAAGAAAGGATGCGTTAAGGTCGGGATTTGTCACCGCTCAGTTATAGGCGACTGACAATTGCTTCAAAAGAGACGTGTTCGGCCCGAAGACATTGTCATTAACATTGGCGAGGGCGAAAAGGTCCCTGTTCCAGGTGTTCCAGGAAAGTGGAAAGAGGTTGTGCACAATAACACTGTTACCTGGCTTGCGCATTGGAAGGAAAACATCAATGGCCAATGCAAGTACGTTTTCTTGGCCGCGACTAGTGCCATCAAGGGAAAGAGCGATCGTGACAAGTTTGAGAGGGCTCGTGAGCTGAAGGTAAAATAGGAGCGCTGCTGTCACAAGTCTTTCTAATGGCCTGTTTAGAAACATATCGACCGTATTCGCCAAGATTATCAAGCCGACCTCAAATCGAAGGTTATGGCAGATCGTCAGCGGGCCACCGCAATGTACCTGATTGACAAATATGCGCTTCGAGCGGGTAATGAAAAGGGAGAGGATGAAGCGGATACGGTGGGCTGCTGTTCCTTGCGCTTGGAGCACGTTACGTTGGATAAGTCTGGCCTTGTTATCCTAGACTTTTTGGGCAAAGACTCGATCCGGTACTACAAAGAGATCGATGACATTGATCCTCAAGTATTCAAGAACCTCCGTCTGTTTAAGGCTGAGCCCAAGAAGGATACAGACATGTTGTTTGATCGAGTTACGGTGAGCATTCTATGATCGCGGGCGAACTCTGTGTTTTAATCATTCCAAAATAGACGAGCACGATGAACAATCATCTTCGATCTTATATGAAAGGGCTTACGGCAAAGGTCTTCCGTACCTATAATGCATCGACGACATTCGAAAGGGAGCTTCTTGGTTTCGAGTTTAAGCCCAACGTTTTGCAGCAAGAAAAGGTCAATGCGTACAATTCTGCGAATAAGACCGCCGCGGAGCTCTGTAACCATCAAAGGGCTCCACCCAAAAGCCATGCTGCAGGAATGGCCAAGATGTCGTTGCACGTAAGTCTGTCATCATACTTCTTTGGCGGAGCTAAGCATCATGGCACATAGATTGGTTATCTCAAGCACCAACGGATGGGCATGTGTCGCGAGTTGTTCCATCTCGAGCCAAAGTTGAAGAAGAAGTATCCTGAGTGGGCGGAGCCAGAATCAGACTTGGAGGATGACGAGAAGATTCAAACATTCGAGGATGAATATTACAAGGAGAAGAAAAAGGAGCTAACAGAAGGTTGGGAACGCGCAAAGAAGACCCTTGAAGAAACTGGCGGGACTGCTGAAGAGATTGCAACGCGAAAGGAGAAAGCCGACAAGAAATTGGCAGAACTGGAAGCTGACTACAAGATCTGGGTGCAGCACCGCAAAAAGGCTGGCTATTCGTTTAGGGGCAAGGAGCCTGATGAGAGGAAAGATTTGAGCGCCGACCAGCTCGTTAAGATGATAGAGAAACAGGCGGACATTATTTCCAAAACAAAGCTGAAGGCAAACGATAAAGAGAGTCTGAAGACGGTCAGTTTGACGACCAGGTTCGTACCATCCATTCCCCTTCATACATTGAATTAATGACACTTGATACTTCTAGTAAAATCAACTACCTTGACCCTAGGTTCGTTAACTACTTTATGAGCAACATCGAATCTGACACTGCTCCAGAATCACCGCCGCCTATTGTACTCGGCACGATTTGCCCATCTCGCTATTCTTTGCCAAAACTTTACGCAAGAAATGTGAGTGTCTGGCATATTTCTCTGTGAACTCGCAAAATGCTAAGATGCAATCACAGTCCCCTGGGCCATGGAAGTGCCAGCTGATTGGAGGTTCTGAGCCTGTTGGGTTCTTATTTTTTTGCAGAGCGGATAGAGGTTTGATTCCAGTTTGAGGATCTCGTTACACTCCGGTAGTCCACCTAATCGAGTGATCCGGTTTTACTACTATTATTCAAAACCCTGTTTAAAAAAAGAGACCAAGCCTCATTGCGATAGTAACCTAACTCAGTCAAGTTCTTTGAAGGGCTCTCGCAGGTTGGAAAGTGTACAATGCTATGTGCGGACAAATACAGAGGTCAAGTTTAATCCAAGAAATCCTGGGCTCTTGCTCGTCTCTGCGCTCTCTCTGCACTGGCGTTGGTACCGTCTGCCATTTCTGTGTCGTCGCCACCATGCCCTTGACTATATTTTGGATCTTCTGCGCGGCGTTCCAACTGAAAAAATTCTGGTAAGTAAAGAATAGACACAGCAAGAGGGTTACAAACCGGGCTGTAGTTCATGTCAATCCATTCTAGCTGAGTACCTTCCTTGAGCCCAGCAGCTACGGCGTCAAACGTGGTTGGCATTGCCCCAGCGCCACTAAGACTCCTGCTCCCAATCATCGGCTTCTTATTAGGGGACCCTATGTTCGAATTGCTAGCGCCGGATGGGCCGACCATTCCTGTTGGAGGCTTGCTGATCGAGGGGAGTGCAGCTGCTGGTGGAGGTAGCCCACCCGGTGCAAGGGCTGATGGAGGTGGTTTGCCGCCCAACGCTTCAGGAGGTGGGAGCGAGAAGCCAGGTGGCGGTAACACTCCTGGTGGAAGCATACCACTAAAAAAATGATGAATAGTCAGCACCTCCCCAAAACAAGTCTTGGAGGAAAGACGTACGGTGGGGGCGGGAAGAATGGCATTTGGCCGCCTCCTGGAGGAAATGGTGGCATCCCCGGGAGACCAGGCGGAGGGAAGGGCATGCCCATTGGAAGAGGCATAGGAGGTGCGCCAGGAGGCCCAGTCATAGATAGTGGTGGCATTCCCATTCCCGGAGGCATACCCGGTACACCTGAAGGAGCCATATATGTCTGTGGAGCAGCATTTAAGACCGCACCAGAGACCTCCACGGAGGTATCCATTTTGTTGTCGTCTTCTCTTCCCATGAGCTGTCGGTGTGTCTCGAGCATTCCACGTAACTCCTCAAAAGTATAAACCCTGTTCTCGTAATTACGTTTATGGGTACCTCCGGGACCTCCCATGCCGGGTTTTGTTTCGTTGGCCTTGTTTCCAAAGTAACCCACGGGCAGGCCGAGTTCCTGCTCCTTTTTGCGTTTGTAAGCCGCCGAGTCGGGTGGAGGAACTCCTTCCATTCCGAATATCTCAACCTCGTAACCTCTACGGCCATCCAGAGCGTTCTCAATCCTGATTACGCGAGTGAGTCAATATAACGGATTTGCTGAGAAAGACATAGCGACGTACGGTTCGGGATCCAGCTTATGGACTTGCTGGATATGAACTGCCAATCCACCAGCCGTATTGAGCTTCCTAGGACAATGCCCGCATTTGAAGTGTTTTGCCTTTTGATGCTGCATCAAGACTGACGCCGGCGAAGCAGTGGTACGCAATAGCGTGTAATTCGCGTGTAATCAAACGAGTTTGGTTAGCTAGTGCAAGTTTATTAGACTAAAGTGCTCACCCTTCTCGTCTTCAAAGTCTCTCTCGCAATACCAACACCATGGTCGCAAAACCTAACAAGCCTGTGAGTTTCTCAGCCTTCTACCAGCACAATATTTATTCTTACATGCTTCTTCGTCTTTTTCTTGACCATTTTTGCGAACAAGGTGTATGGTAGTTGGGGTCCAAGTGGGCTAAGAGGCCAAGCCGCCTCCTACTCTCCTCCACGACCCAAATGTCTTCCATCTCCTCGATTTTGACATCTGCAACGGCTACACCTACTGCAGATGAAGACCCAGAAATCACGACGACGATCATCTCGACGGTATTGCCAACAACGACTATTTATGACCGCGACCCGTATCTAGACTACCAGCCAGCGTTTGCGTACAGTCTTCCAATGCAGTTCTTACTCACTGGCGTTATTCTTTCTCTGTCTACAATCCTGCTTATCCACCTCGTCTTTACTGCTCCGTATCACTGGCCACTCGCAAAGTTCAATTACAGCCTTCAAATGGCCAGTGTGATATCCCTATTACTCAGCTTGGGTATCACACTTAGTGTAATCTTGGGAAGCGTGCTGGCCACTAGTAGGGAGTGGCCATACATGCTGAACTATGTCGCGGTCGATATTCCGCTTCAAAATTGGACGCAGCTTGAGAATGGCTGGTGGTATACACTCGATGCTATCACTAGTGGCTTGGCACATGCGAGTTGCTTTTTCTGTTAATTATTTCGTTCACTGCCGGCTTGCCAAGTTCGTTTACCGGCCCCCCCCCTTCCGTTTTTTTCCATTTTTTTTTCCTTCATTCTTTGGGGGGGGTTTATTTTTGGGCTTTTTGGTTGGGGGTCCCCTTCCTGCCGTTTGGGTTTTTTTCTTGCCACATGATAGGTCCCCTTGTGCTCCTGTCGTCATTATCGTCATTTGTTACTCTTTCTCCTTCTGCAAATACTCGTTCGGTTGCAGATTCTATCAAGAATGCGTGCAACTCGGCTCTTGCAATCTTGTTTAGCTTGGCACTATGGGCATGGGGGTACGCATCAACGAGTCATTATGCATAGTTGACAATCTAACGTGGTCACAGTTTGATTATCAATCGCAAAGAGGCCTGGCGTACGGACGGCGGGACGGCCATCTTCGGAGGCGGCGCATTGGCTTTAAGTCTTGTTTCCATCGCCTTGAATCTGTACCAGGTTCGTTCCTACTGCCACTCGTGTCACTTTTATTCCCTCACATATCGTATAGATTGTCAAGGTGCCCCCTGTGTGGGTACCGCCACTCCTATGGGCTATTGTGCTCTGGCAGAGTTTTCTTGGATGGTGGTGGTACGTTGGTTCGGCGACCCCTGAACCACATTCTCGGCCACATAGCAAGGGCAAGAAACGGTCCAAGGCACAGAATGGGGAAACCGCCCGACTAGCAAAGGTCCGCAATCGTCTTGGACTGAGTGACGGATTACGACAAAGGAGACCGGGAGAAGATGGGGATTTTTCGACGGAACTAAGACGTACAACGACCAGTGAACGGGAAAGCACCCTTCAGAACTCTCCACGCTCGTCCACCTATGCACCTCCTAAATCACCGGTACCGCAGCAAAACCCAGGGCGGCTGGCCGCTTATATCCCCTCACCCATCTTGTCGTGGTGGAACCGCTTGCGTTTGGAGCACGTCAATGCACGCCAGCAACAAGCCGCAGAGAATGAGCAACGGAGGTTCGAGGTATACGGGCATATCGACGAGACTGGCGCGCAAACGATCCGTGGTGTGCCTGGGAGTGGCTGGGGCCTAGGAAGCTTTGCGCTTGCAGGTCATAGAAGGGCGGCGGCGGCTGCAGCACGACCCCCAACGGATGATGAAGCAGGGTTTGAGGAGGATGTGGAGGGCGCGTTTGAAATGGGCACAGTGGCCCCTACTTCGCCTTGGGGAGAAGAAGATAGACGAGTACCGCAGGTGCAAAGACAGCAGCTTCGGCCTGCTGCGAGAGAGGAGTTGAGTAGACCGAGTACCTCCTGGAGCTGGATGGGTCCTTTCCGAAGATGGAGATTAAGAGATGCTACTGTGTACTAAAGCAGATTGATCATGTACCTATTAATGTATATCGACTCTGGATTTAAAACAGCCACCAGAGGTTCGACCTCTCCATTGCAATCATGGTCAGTCATCAAGTCCCCTAAACCATCTATAAAAATGGAAATATATTCTCTTTTTTGGTCTAAACCTCGTAGGAAAGGAAAGGGACTAACGGGCTTCACCTTCCTAGCTCATTTTCTCCGTCTTCAAGACCCTGACGGATCAAACGGTGACAGTAGAACTGAAGAACGATCTTTGCATCACTGGGGTATTGAAGAGTGTCGATCAGTGAGTTTTCTTGCCTTCTGGTCCGTACGCCTCACTGAAACTCCCCACCAGGTATCTCAATATCCGACTGGATGCGATCAAAGTTCAAAATGCTGATCAACATCCTCACATGGTTCGTGTTGACGCTGTCATTGTAGCGAATCTTCTGACTTGTCGTATAGATGGCTGTCAGGAACTGCTTCATTCGCGGGTCTGTGGTACGGTATGTGCAACTCCCTGCGTCTGCCATGGACACGCAGTTGCTAGAGGATGCGACTAGAAGAGGTACGTAGATAGTACCTACAAACGATTGGCTATTAACGTCGGCGTTACAGAATCGGGGAAGAAGATATGATTCAAATAGGACAAGAAAAACAATGTTACTAGTGACCTATCGCGTAGTACTGATAATCATCATTCTACCTCCCGTCATTGCGGTTCTTCCTTTTTCACCCTTTTCATCGGTCTCGAATCAACATCAGGATCCCCGTTTACATCTGAGCGCAAGCTAGCATCACTATCCAAACCAATTAATGGTTTACTTTCGTGCGTCGCTGCATTGTCAACAACCAGGCGACGTTCCTCTTCTCGTCTGGCTTGAGCCCTACGGATCATATCATCGATATTCTCTACTCACAGAAGGGAGACATCAGTCATTCGAAACCTTTCGGGTGGTTGAAACTTACCCTCTTTAACAACTATGCCAGGTTCCTGTTTAACTAGCAACGGGTTTACTCCGGGAGATGAGTCTGAGGTTTTGATGAGATTCCGAGGAAAAAGGAAGAGCCTGCACAGATACATACCAGGTTCTTGCTTCAATACAGTGTGCAACGATCCAGGGGCCACTTGCTGTAGGTCACCTCCAAGAGAAATCTTGTCGAAAGCGGGCTTTACATCTTCTGTAGATGCTTCCGCCTTGATCTCTTGCTTGATCACGGAAGCGCTTGGTTCCTGCTTCACTTGGGGTTTCGTCTCCGCTGCTTCTAGCTTGACGTTCTTCTTTTCTTCGTTAGCATTCAGCGTGAGCTTTGGTGTCGCTGCCGAGATGCCAGGAGAGGGATAGGGTTCCGCGAATTTGTGTCTACGGATTGAGGTCATCTCTATCGAGGGAACGGGTGCTACATAGACTTGTGAGACTTGTATACCAACAAGATATACGCGTGACCGACCGTGTTTCCACCCTTCACCATGACCCAGAATTTGGTCTTCATGCTCATATTTCGCGAGCGTGATCTGCGCCACCCTCCTTTCTTCTGATCCCCTTGGTGGCTTTCGGAGAAATTCAGAATAATTGTGTCTCCCCAGTTGGGCGACGAGTGAAATGTCGCGACTAATAGCGACAAGAAGTTCTTCCCGCTGCGACGCGTCAACCGAGAAATCGATAGGCAGAAAGAAGGACGTACACCAGTCCATCTAAAAATCATTTCAACAGCCGGAACATGTCGTCGTCGAGCTGCATTGCTGCTGTTCGGCCCGTCCAAGCCTCCAAAAATGAATTCCAACCACTCCACTACAACATAAATGCCATCATCTCTTCGCTTTTTACTGATAAACAAACGTTAAACGCGTGCATGTATTCCCTTAAGGTCTTGCCAGGCTCACTCACTCTTGAGCGTCCCAAGTGTCTGGTTCATTGTATCCATACGGGTTTCGTATCAGAACAGTTTGAATTCTCTCTTCATCTGATATTTCTTTAATCTTTCGTTTCTTTCCCATCTGGCCAAAGTGGTCAAGGTCGGAAATCTCGTGCGCGTCTGCGTCTCTCCTCCCAACTCCTCCATCCCAAAAAATATTCGGTGATCGGATTACAGCCGAGCACTTGGAAACATAAATACTATATCGTAAATTCATCAATCATGTCCCTCAAAGTCCCCAAAGCCAACAATCTTCAACTATTCAAAGAGGGCTACAAGCATCTTCAGGGTATCGAAGAAGCTGTACTTCGCAACATCCAAGCCGTTGCAGAACTATCTGATCTTGTCAAGACAAGTTTTGGCCCAAATGGTACGCTCTTTCGCGCTAGCCACCATCAGTCACGGCATGCGCTAATCCAATGTCTCAACGATTGAACGCGGCCAGGCAGAAACAAATTGATCATCAACCATCTCGGTCGTCTCTTTGTCACCTCTGATGCTGCCACTATCATCCGCGAAATCGAGGTCGTTCACCCGGCTGCAAAACTATTGGTAATGGCGAGCCAAGCGCAAGAGGCAGAGGTACGTCATGATTTGTGCTCTTGATTGTATTCTCATCACTATCTTCAGATGGGGGATGCCACCAATCTCGTCTTGATCTTTGCTGGTGAACTTTTGAAAAAGGCAGAACATTTGATTGTCATGGGATTGCATCCAAATGACGTTATACAAGGATACGAACTTGCATGTGCAAAGGCTCTATCCGAACTGGACCGTACGTTCTTACTCTGGGTCTCATTCCTGACTTGACAATCCGCTTCAGAACTTTCAACTTCCTCCCTCCCATCACCTGTCACTGCTGCCTCATTGCAACGCGCAATCCGACCTGTGATTTCATCCAAACAGTATGGGAACGAGGACATGCTTAGCAAGCTAGTGACGGAAGCTGCCATGCTTGTGATGCCGGCAAGGTAAGCTTCATTTTGCCATACAAAAGAACACTCAATGACCCGTGAATTAGACAGGCAAACTTCAACGTTGACAATGTCCGGGTCGTCAAAATCATGGGTGGTAGCTTTGCTGGTAGCACCGTCATAAATGGAATGGTTTTCAACCGCGAGCCAGAAGGTACGCAGTTCTCTATGGATCCAGAAAGGTTTCACTGACACTTTAAACTCCCAGGTGTTGTCAAAAAAGTACACCGAGGACGTGTTGCCGTGTTCACCTCTGGGGTGGACATTGCTCAAACCGAAACGAAGGGCACTGTGCTCTTACGGAATGCGGAAGAGATGCTCAACTTTACTACTGGAGAAGAAAAGCATCTAGAGAAGGTGCGTTGTCTTCCCAGTGTTTGGGCACATCTAACCTTCTATATAAATGACCAGATTCTTCAAGAAATCGCAGCAGCCAACGTCAAGGTCATCATAGCCGGTGCTCAAGTCGGTGAATTGGCAATGCACTACCTTGATAGGATGGGAATTGCCGTTCTCAAAGTTCTCTCCAAATTCGATCTTCGCCGCCTCTGCCGTGTGGTAAATGCAACCCCTCTTGCTCGTCTTGGGGCACCCACGGCAGAGGAAATGGGTTGGGTGGATGTATTGGAAACAAAGGAAGTTGGCGGAGATCGTGTCACCGTTCTCAGGCAAGAACATCACCATGCAGATGACAAGGATGCTGGCGGTCACGTTGGAGAGAAGAGTAAGATGGCGACCATCATTCTACGTGGTGCTACGCAAAACTTTTTGGACGATTTGGAACGAGCAGTAGATGATGGCGTAAACGTGCTCAAAGCACTATTAAAGGATGGCCGTCTTGTTCCTGGAGCTGGCGCTACGGAGATCGAGCTTTCGAGACGGGTGGATACATATGGCAGCACCCTCAAGGGCTTGCCTCAACATAGTGTCAAGCGATTTGCGGAAGCTCTTGAAGTTGTCCCTCTAATGCTGGCGGAGAATGCTGGATTGGGCAAAGGAGAAGGAGGCGCGCATGAAGTAGTTGGAACTATGTTCAAAAAGATTTCCGAGGGAGTCAGTCATCACGTTGCCTCACCTGGACATGCTCATCCACACCCACATGGGCACGGGGACAAGGCTGACAAGAACCATCACACCAAAGATAGTTGGAAGGCGCGTGCGTGGGGTGTAGACATCGAGGTTTGTCACAATCTCACACTTTCAACCGTACTTTTAATCTCACTTTAACTTTAGGGTGAAAACGATGACAATACCATTCTCACGACTGCAGGAGACCACCCAATTCTGGACTCTCTGGCAGCCAAGTCTTGGGCTATACGGCAGGCTACCGAGGCCGCTGTCAGTGTATTGCGCGTAGACAGCATTATCATGTCCAAACCTGCTGGTGGACCAAAAATACCACAGCAAAGTGGAAACTGGGACGAAGACTGAGCAGGGTTCCCAAGGCAGCGTATTGTAGAGTAATTGAAAGCAATGCTAGATCTTCTGAACTGATTGACGTCGGTCTTAGATGCATTGAACAGGGAAGAATTGAAGATAAGTGTCCACAACACCCAAGATGGGATTTCACGTCATTACAAAACAATAAAAACATTTTATCGCCAAACTAAGCAACCGTAAAGCTCGATGTGGAACCTGAGAAGGCACTGATGCTCCCCGTCCAAGACTTCGAGTCTCCGTAGTAGGATACCCGGTACGTCCCGGATGGAGCATCGCTCTCAATGTCCCAAGTGATCGTGACTTCGCTGTGTCCGAGCAGACCATTTGTTCTGGCCCACCTGTATTTGGTTGATGGGTGGGAGTCTGTGCGGTATGGCACCCAGTTTCCGTTGACTTGCTGATCGACCGTCAAAAAGGTTCTCTCCAAACGCAAGTTGTTCTAGATCTGAGGTTGAGCGACTAGAGTCTCCAATAGAGTTATATAACTTACTCGTGGCGTGGCAGCTTGGAATTTGACAGAAACAGTTGAGCCTTTGGTGTATGAAGCTTCAGGGCCGGTGAGGACTTGGCCAAAGCTCTTTCCGGAAGGCGTATTGTCCCAAAGTACACCAGTCTATTGCAGATTCAGAGCACTGTTGGGGATTTTCTGACATAGATGGGAGACTTACGCGGAGACTGAGGGGATTCTGGGTAAGATCGGGAGGTGGCGTTCCTGAAGAGGGAGAAGCGGCAGCATCGCCGAGATAGGACACGAGGTTCGAATAAATGTCAATGAATGCATCCAGGGTCGATGGCCCATAAATGGTTGATGCCCCTTCGTAGCGTTGGACTCTGAAAATTCGGGTTCAGACTTGGGTTTCTAAAAACAGCTCAGTGGCACTAACCCATATTCCTCCCTTGTAGTGATGTAATGACTATAGGTGTTTGAAGGCCCGGCAATGACCACCGTCGCATCGTCTCCCAGGATGCCTTGGGCTACCAATTTGGCCTTGATTGCTTCTCGGAGGCGTCTCCCGGCCATCGTAGTAAATTCTCCCGGTACGAGCAGAACGACGAGTTGTCCCATTCGGAACATCTGGATGTTGACGATTGAAGGTTGCCAATCATAAGGGAAAGTAGCTTCGCCCTTGTATCATGGTTTGTGAGCTGCAAAGTTCTCCGCAGACTTCAATGATAACTCACCGTGTTCAAGAGGATCGGCTTTGGGGCATGGCATGCCTTTTGTTCCGCACTAGGTTCTGGTGTAACTGCACCTTTGACAATGTCCCAGAAAGCGTTGCCGGATGTAGTGCCTTGTTTGAAATCGAACAATCCAGGTCCGTCAGTCGTTCCTCCTGCGAATCCGTATCCCATGGCAGGCTTGCAAGTATGGGTCGTGGTCCCGTTGGGTAGCGTGAACGTGTAGTTCGACATGTTGATGTAAACGTGCACCGAGCGAACGGATCCGGCGATAGAATTGAGTGATGGTTGCTCCATGATTGTCTTCGCGCCTTGGAATTGATAGTCACCAATCATATAATTTGATTTGAAATCGGACACTTGAAATCCTGGTCCCCGGCCGTGGCATTCCTAAAGGGTTCTCCCATTTAGCCTTTAGAACTTACCCTCTAGACGCAGCTCACCTGTGTATTGTTACCACATGTTGAGTGATAGAATTCACATTGTTGTCCGTCCCATGGTTTACCAGGGCTATTGCAATAAGCACCGAGACTGGAGAAATTGTCAACGAATGCCCCCTGCAAAAGATATCCACGGCACTTACGTGTTTGGACTGGTGTCTCCGACATTTGCTACAAAAACTTAGACACTATATATGTCATAAGAGGCCAAACAAACCTTGGATGAATCCCGCCACAAAGGAGGTGTTTCCGGGTGCCTTGTTGGGCTCCACGTAGTCTATCGGGATATTAACGAAATGGAAGGGAAAATAAACGATGTAACACACTTTCATAAAGATATGCAGCCATTCCCTTGTTATCGGAGCTAACAAGTGTATTGTTTTGGTACAACGATGTTCCATGAACCTGAAACATGTCATGAGTTGTCGAAATAAAAAGGGAATACAATGAAATTCTTACTGGGAAGAAGCTTAGGAGTCCTCTATCACCGCTTGCGCCCTTCAGCTTGACAACGGTCATTGTCTTGTCCTGATCGTGGTCATATTTTGCGCGTTCATCTGCTGGGTTGGCCAAGTAAGCAGATGGTGAGCGATTGATGTTTCCTTGGAGGATCTAAAAAGTTTGGACAACTCGTCAGTGACCACATAGAGCCGTTGGCTAGGAGGATTGAATAGGGTTTCTCCGCATTGTCGAGTTAGCGTGGGAATGCGCCACGTCCCCACATAGTGCGAAGAAAAACTGAGTGAAGAAGTTGTACTTACATCAGTGGTTCCATATGACAAGGAGCCTTCTGCTAGACTGTTGTGGGCATCAACTGCGGCCTTGACGGTTCCGGCGACAATTGCATCATATGTTTCCCGTACGAAGCCCAAGGATGTTAATTGTGGCAATAAGTTCTGACACGTATCAGCGTCAGCGTCCCATCCGAGGATTCTATAAGAAGAAGTGATGGCTAATCAGGGGTGGCTGGGCTCGGAAAGCACAAGGTGACCAGTAATAGCGTGCGCGCCGGGGAGCATCAAAACCGTTGACAGAGAAGAGAACCTACCTCCAAATATCCACCGACACCCGCGTGCTGATGGGTCCCGACGAGTCCAATGTTAGTATCACTGTATACGCCGGGGAATTGTGCTGAGAGTTTCGCCACAATAGCTCGGCGGATACCGGAGTCACCCATGGCAATGTCTGGTTGATGGGCATGTGTGTGTGAGACGGGCTCGTTAGAGGCAGCCGGGAGAGGCGTACCAGAATTGATGAGGAGTACTCGGTTAGAAGGGTTTGCTGATTCAGCGACAATGAATGCGCGGCTTCTCTGCCTGTATGCCGGGCGGAATGCCTGTCAGTGGAATAGCTCTAGCACTTCTCGAGCATGCATACCGCATATGTAGACCGGTATCCGTCTGCGCAGTATCTGCGTATCCCATCATGTTCGTCTACGTGAAAGGGTCCTTGTTTGAGATTCATGTACATAGGGGTTTGTAGAGTATATTCTTACTTCGGTAACTGGGCCAGTGATATCTCCAATACCTGGTTCCAAAGTGAGTATGTGACCTCGATTATGGTAGCATATACTGACCAACGCCTAGGAGGTACTGCGCAAGTGCAGCAGAGGGGTAAAGAGTGACGAGAGCAGCGGCATACAACGCAGCTGCAAACATGATGCCTAAGGATCAAGTGCAGGAGGTTGATAGTTTTTGCAGAGTCGTGGACGAGTCGTAAAAGGAATGAGTGGCAAGCTGCTGCTTAGTGTAGTATCACCGGGCTGGCTGTGGGTAAAGAACGAGAACGGAGCGGACGAGTCCAAGAGGATAAAACTAGAATAATATTGAATTTCTTTTCCGGCGTCTCCATAGTCATCAAAAGGGAGATACGGCCACACTGTGGTTCCTTCGCTGGTAGCGAGGCCCCCGCGCCTTCGAAGCCACCCACGCGTTTGTTCGCTGTTTGCATTTCGGGTTTCAATCGAGCATTACGCGTTCCTGAACTCGTGCGTGCCGATCAGAATTCACCCCGGCCTGGGAGCGCGACCGGCGCATACGGCGTGTCTCAGTGCCGGTGGTGGTCGAACTTGTTAGCTCTTGCGCTGACAAAAAGGTAGAAAAAAAAGAAATCCAAATAAATCAAGACAAAAATTATCGCTGGTTAAGATGTTGGTTACAAATACATTGGGTTGGTTCATAGAGTCGGAAACTCGCTCCAGCCATACAGGTTAAGAATACCAGATACGGTTAGGTTGCGATAGCAAAGCAAAAACAGAAAAAAACAGGAAAGGCTCGTTGGAGGTATCATGGCAGCTGGGAGAAAAGAGTCGCGGGTAAGTAAGGCTTCAGTTCGAAGCCGTCGTTGGGGCCATTTTCGTGGCAATAAAGGCCCTAACGATACGACAAGGCATTGCCTCAGATTCGTCTTTTGCTTGTCTATCAATGGATGGTCGTCCCCTTCGTTTGCGCCTCGTGGCGGTAGTCGGAGTTTCCGTAACGTTCGAAGCCGTGTTTAGTTGGAGGGCGGCAGCGTTGAGCTTGAGTTTGGCGAGCATCGGTGCCAGTGGTACGGCGAGAGATGATCCAGAGGGGTGACTCTGTGATGGTGGGTATGCGCCCTGTAAATGCGTTGGCGCGAGCGAGGAAATCGAAGGGCGAGCTTGTGGTGACTGGGGCTCGGCAAGCGTTACCTCATCTGCGCTAGAACTTTCCTCCCCTTCCTCCGTTATAGCCTCATTGATGGACGGCCTTGAGTTTTGCCCGTTGTTGCTGTTGGTTGGGTAAAACAGGGAATTGTGGTTGTTGGGAGCTGTGACACCCGAAGGCGGTCCTTCTGGATACTCGAGCTGAATTTCATCATCATCGGATGATGAATACAGGTCGGCGTCCCACCCATGGCGATCTCGTGGGACAAAAGAGGGAATGGTGCTCGTCTGCAAGATCCTAGCGCAATGACGCCGGATACGCCTAAACCCATTTGTCAACGGAACGATCTCGTAGAGTATTCAGATCACTTACATCTCATATCGATCAAGCAAGATATCGAACCGTTCCCGTTCGCTTCTTCGCTGGTCTGAATCTGCCCACTCAAGTTCGTCCAGTAAAGTTGGCGCTCGTCGCGGTCCACGATTTGAAAATGCTTTCCCACTCGGGGTTGGCATACTTCCTATTGGACCTAGGGCACCACCCAACCCACCCAATCCACCCATTGAACCCAACGAGCCCAAGCTGCCAAAGCTCCCAGACGACGTAACCGCCGAGTTTGGAGACGAGGAGTTTTGGTTGGCGGCGTAAGCGTCTATATCGCGATTGGCTGAATCAGCCAAGAACTCTTCCCACATCGCCTCTTTGCATGCGACGACATCTACAAGTGATGTTTAGAGAGCTGAATCACCATAATAGCATAAATGGAAATACTCACTTTCCCAAGCGCGTTGCAAGTGAAACGCGCGGGTGATATCGCTATCCAGGTTCGGGAACATCGTATGGAGGGCGGCCGTCAGAGCCAGAGCAGGGTATTTACGGATCCCACCCGATTGCGTGGTATTAGTGGTATTCGCCCTTTCCCTTCCAGGTCTACGAGATGTCTCTGGAGAGCATGGCATACCATCATCGCCTCTCAGCGGGGATGTAGCCGTAGGTGTAAGCGGAGGAGAAGGAGGTCTCGCACCGCGATCATCGTCATTCTTTGAATCGTCACCGTCGACGGTATTCTCTCCCAGCAGAGTCTGACTGCCCCCTGAGCCACGCCGTCGCCCTACCGCATCAACATCGGCACCCCGATCAGTCCCACCGATCGCCCTAGGCCCAGAAGGCCGTGCAATCTCCAAAGGTTCACTAGCGACGACGCCACCGAGGCTCACTTGCATCCCCAAAACACCGCCGAGGATGGACGTAGGCTCGAGGTTGATCCATCGCTTGGTGAACACGGCATTGTAGAGTTGTTCGAGTACGGCATTGTCTTGTGCAAACGGCCGTGTCTCGTTTTGGTTTGCAAAGTTTATTTGGTTGACGTACGGGTTGAGCAAGGCTAGTGGGGGCAATGATCGTGCCAAGCCTGGAACCGTCTGGGCGTAGTGTAGGTACGATGTGGGAATACCATACATGCCGACGTTGGTCGGTGACGGTGGTGAGATGCCGGTACTGTCGTCGTACATGGCGAACGGGTTGACGGGTGACAGAGGATCATAACTCGCTCCACCACGTGAACCACTTCCTCCTCCTCGTGTCGAGGAGATGAGGGTGGACGGTCGGGACTCTTCTGGATAGATGAGACTTTGTTTGTTGAGGGCTTGTTGTGCGGCAGGACTTTTGAGGGCTCTCTGTCGTGCTTTGGCGCTCAGACCGAATGTCACAGTGGGCGCAATAACGGTTGGGAAGATGATGTCCTCCTCGATAATTTCGAGGAAGCCACCGGGGGCCAAGACGCGAGTCAAATCGGTTAGGAGGCCCGTCCACTAAGAGGAGAAACAAGTCAGTATGTTTAATTCATGTTACGGTAGGTGGGCAGAATGATGGTAGAGACGGTATGTGCAGATGGCTGGTGAGAAGGTGGATACCAGAAATTGCCAGTTACGGGTAAATCTCGTATGACTCCCCTCACTAGCCATTTGAGGTACCAAGTGGTATCACGTTGTTTTTTTCCGCCGGGAGGGGGGTAAAGAATAGGGAAAAGACATTTGATGGACACCCATGCAGGGGCGAAAGAGGTTAAATTTCAACACACTCACTTCATCCTCGGGTACGCCCTGTGCTATACCTCTGACACGAACTAAATCGAATTCATCGTCCTTAAACGGCAGCCGTTTTGTAAGAAAGTTGTGATGGACCCATTTGATGCGGTTGTAAATCGAGTTTGGGGCTAGGGGAGGTAGTCTTGCGGTACCCTGGCTCGAGGTGGATTTCCGAGAAGGTGGAGGTTCTAATGATTGCTTGAAACCGGCTTTGGAGCCCTTCCGGGTGGCAGCGATACGTTCGAGCGCATAGGGGTCGGGTTGGATTGCGACGAGGTCCAGGCCGACAAAGGTAGTTTCAGGCCATAGAGAGGCAGCACGAATACACCAGGCACCATTCCCGCAACCTATATCCAGCACCTTTCTCGGGTGGGTGGTGCGATCGGAGAGCACGAACTGGTGGACTAGAGAGGGGCTCGAGGATGAGCCGATAGAATCGAGAGCGTCGCTATAATTACGATGCTTAATATCTTGATGAGCAGAACAAGCTACGTCACTCACTAGTCCAGGAGTCTACTCTCGTAGTTTAGGGGATACGGCGCGAGGTCTCGCGGATATGCATGATGTTTCTTTCCTCTCGTCAGGACTGTGTATGGGTATTTTACCTTGGCCGTTGCGGCGGGAGAGGAAGCCGATGTGCCAACTTCGAGTGAACTGTGGGATGTCGAACCCGAGGTTGAAGGGCGTTTTGAGGAATTGGAAGGCAGAGGGGATTTATTAGCAGACGTAGATTCTGAGCGGCGCTTCAAGTGGACTGGCGAGACTGAGGGGATACTGGAGATGAGGTATGGATTCTGCATCCATTTCGGAGGCTCGCTCATCTTGGAAACTGGGGGTTTTCTAGTCTTGTTTGTAGGTTTTTATCCAGAATCCTCCTTCTCCTCCCAGCCTGGGTCGGACTGTAGTGATTTGCGGGGTTAGGTACGTTTTTAGTTGAGCAAGCGACGCTCCTGTGGGTTTATAAACGGCCGTTCTAATTGAAATTGCATTCTCCTAGTTTGAAAATTGAAAATGTCAATCTAAAGAGACGCTGCATGCGAAAAGGCACCGACGAATTCTGCCAGTTGCAGGGGGGCCCCTTGCTTCGGCATTTACCGTATTGGCTGAGAAAACCGGATTTGTCGGTATATTAATACAAAATGGTTAAATGTTGATTCTGAACTCGATTATAACTTTAAGTAAAATACTCTAAGCGCCGCTAATCTTAGCTCCTTGCACCGATGGCGGCGGCTCGCCTTGCAGTTTTGAGGGCTTTATGGAAACCCATCAATGTAATCCCCCGGCTCACCGTAAAGGGTTTGCGCGTCTTTTTAGGCTATTTATGGACATTCAACCTGATGTTGAACACTAGATATTCGAGACATTGATTTCATTTCGCTAAGGAAACAAGGCTTTGATTCTATCGTCTTTGATAAAGATAACTGCCTCGTGCGTACCAATTTAAAAAAACCGTTCCTTCAATCGTCTTCTCACTTCAAAACTAGACTTTGCCACACAAGGACACCATCATCCCAGCTCTCCATTCATCTCTGCAACTATGTAAAGCCACATTCACCCCGGACCGTGTTCTCATCGTCTCCAACTCGTCTGGAACTCCCTCGGAGGACCCAGGGTATATAGAGGCCGAGTCAGTCCAACGTCAACTAGGCTGCCGCGTCTTACGGCACAATCACAAAAAGCCGAGTAGGCGATGTGCAAAGGAGATTGTGGATTATTTCACGGGCTTGGATGATATTGAAAAACACCCGAGTCGTGTAAACCCCGGCGTCTCATCACCTCTTTCCTCGGAGGTTCAGCAGCAGCGACAACCCAAGATCATTCTCGTTGGCGACAGGATAATGACAGACATACTCCTCGCCAATGAGATGGGTGCCTATGGTATATACACCACCCGATTGTGGGAGCGAGAAGCACTCTTCTTGCGCTTCATCGAACGGTCGTACCTGTTCCTCGTCACAAGGTGGCTCGCATTTCGAGAGAAACGACGTGAAAAAAAGCTCCCGTCAATTGATCGAGGACCAACAGAGGTTGGCGCGTCGACAAACAGAGCCTGGCCGTAAACTTGGTGCCACTTCGGTTTCCGTGGAGGTTCCAAAGGCCTGACCACCAATGTGACGATGGGGGGTTAAATTTTAAGAGTGTAATCAAGCAGCCCTGACGTGCGATATCAAACCATATTAAGCTCCGTTATGAATAATGATCACGATAAGCTCGCATTTCGTTTCTCGACTAAATAGTTTCTATTGCCCTACGCCACCCCAACACCCCTCCGAGCCGGTAACAAAGTCAGCTGCTGGCAGACGATATCCTCGTCTGGTCGCCACCTCCGCCGATATCTGCTCTTTTTGGGATGCGATAGACCGGCCGATGTCCCAC